>CM034154.1:13944509-14544509 GCA_019776745.2 Taxus chinensis | reverse complement strand
TTCTATAAGACTTCTTATACCTCTACCCTCCTTTTCCATCATTCACAGATTTCTAAATTCTTCTCCTTGTCCTACTGTCAAATTCAAGCTCTCGGCTTGGTGACAGAGCTTTATATACAGTTATACAAAATACTCACAAAACCATGTAAAACAAAGATAAAAATCTTGCGATTTCAATCATTCTCCTTATTCCTCATTGTTAAACTCTATTATAATTCCCCCTCTCTCTATCGCACGTGAAAATCCTTCTTCAAAAGAGTATTTCTCACAATAGCAATAAAAACAACTACCCTGGAATAGTGTAACCACTGCTATATTTGACTGAACAAATGTCTAGAATTAGAACATGACTAAAATTACCTCCAACCAACCTATACACATGTCTATAAGCAGGTATAACACCTTCACATGGCTTACAAGGCTTGATTTAGCATATACCAAACTTACTAAGACAATTTCACCCTTTTTACTCAACATATTCATTTTCACTAATTTAATTACATACATATTTGAATTTGACCAACTCGATAATGGAGGGAAAATATCCTTGACAACATGCCTAGACCCTCTAAACACCTAAACACCTATGATGCTCCTCCATCATCAATAATGTATTGTCCTTTTATAAAACCTATTTCTTTGGGCTCGATAATAGAAGGGAGAATGCGGCAAATGAGCAATGCTAAAGCTTTAGTAATGATTTTCTACAAGACATTAAAAAAGGTGATAGTATGATAATTGGTCATGAGCTTTGGATCACCAGAATTAGCATGAATTTAATATTTCCTTTTGATTAAAAAATATATAAACATTCTAGCCTAATCTGATGCTATTGTAGCAGTAGGTAAATGAACAATTAAGTACAATATGTATTCAAACAAACTAAGCACAAAAGTATAAAACCCTAATTGCAATGTAAAGGAAATAAAATACTTAGCTGGTTTGCAATGTTGCCGAGGGTATGCTGAACTAGAAACCTGGTAAAATGGAAGTACAGACTGTCGCAATCGTGGTAAGAAAATTGTGCGATCATCGGATAAGCCTGAATTGAAGCACCTGTGAGGACTAGAGTACCTAGGCTCTACAATCCTTCTGGGCACTGTAATCCTCGCAAGTTTTCAGGATCTAAATTTTTTGGATTGGAAGAGTGTCACAAATATTCTCTGTTTGTCACACTGGATTTGCTAAGTTACGCCAGAAGTGTAAGATAATGAGATGACGACCTGCAAGAAGGAAAGAAGTATCAAACCCTAAGAAAAATAAAAGATGCAAAATGAATGGGTCAGACTGACCTCAGCCGCCAAACTAGTGGTCTTATCACTGAGCGCTGCAATACATTTTGGACCTAGATGTAGTTCTGGTGCGTGTGTGCATGTCGTGCCCTAGGTGCTTTTGTGCCAGTCGCACTTTGTGAAGTAGCAAGTAATAATAACTATAGAAAATGTAATAGCATGTGTGCATGAAATACAACAAAATCCTTCCCCCTATGTTGTGTGTGTTGATGCAGATCTCCTAGCCTTGATGCATGGCACTATGTGGATGCAAGTGATATAATGGATTTAAAACTAGATGGAGTGATAGTAGTATGTGATGCTAGGACCCTCATTATGGTCTTATAACTTTATATTTATAGGGATCTCAAGCTTAATTTCGTAATTAATCCTGACAAGGCTGACTAAGAGAAGGATAAGGATGAAAAATGACTAGAAAGGACCAAAAAAAAAGTGGGAAAGGATGTGCATAGATTGGGGTGCCCAAGGCATTCCGATGCACCCCAATACAGGTTGAGGTGCCCTGATTTTGGGCTATAATGACAGGGTAGTTACGAAATGCACATATAAGTGTAAGAAAATATGCGGGAATGAGGAAATAAAATATAAAATAAAGATGGCCAAAAGGTGGGATTAATTAGTACTTTATTCACTTGAGAACCTTCTAAATAATGGTATAAGACCGAGCTAAATAATATCTAAAGTGCATAATTTTGTGTCTACACCTTTATTAATAAATTAGTAAGGATTATGCAACTAATGCCTCCTTATGGACATGAAGTAGGTTGGGGCCAACAAAGCTCTAAGTAACTTTACAGATGTCACATGGAAAATAAAGATGTCAGAGGCTTTATCTAGCCATGCATTGTAATACCATATGAAACTCTTCTAAAATGAGAAGAGAATCACATTGTATCTGAGATGAGTGTGAAATATTGGAAGGAACAACATCAAGACAATGCTAAAAAGAATAGTTTTTCATTCCCTGGTGAAATATTGAGCTTGAAAAACCATCTTGTAGTGTTATTAAAATGCATTAAAAATATTAGGAAAGCTGGTGAGCAGACAATGTGCAGTGTGCAAATCTTTCATTTGTTCTCCATATTTCTTGACATAGATGTATTTGAAGAATTACTTGGAGGCATAGTCACCAACCTTAAGCCAATGTATATGGTTACATGTCTGATCTCCTCTAGCTACTTTCTCTTCATTGAGCTTAAGATTGTGATGAAGACCAACAACTAAAGATTTCAACTTAGGATTAAGAGGGTTACATTTCAAGCACTCCAAGACTCTTTGAAATTCATTGTGAAGGGAAAAATTGGTTTTCTTGTGTACTGAGAAATCCATTTTTTGAAAGTGGTGGAGGAACACAGTAATGTGATGCATGACTTCATTCCACTACTCAATCCAACTAGTAGCGTAAGAAGGACGTGGTACCAAATTCCACACTCGAGCAATGAGATGGATGGTCCCTTCATGTTGAAGCAATGCCATGTTGAGGCTGAATTGATTACATGACACAATAAGGCCAATATTACCCTAGATGAGTTGGAAAGTGATAAGGATAGGATTGAAAAGAAGAAAAACTTATCAGATGAAAACAACTGAAGTGTCATAACTAGTAAAAGAAAAAACATGTTTCTCATTAAACATAACATGATTAAGTCTCTTAAGCACCCTGTCATATCCATATCAAAATTTGGACCAAGTAAACCAAGGATGGGGAGTATGCCAAGATCCACTAGTTTTTAAAATAAAACCATGCTTCACATTCTCCAACACACCAATACATCGCAACCCCCTTATTTGTCCTTGATATGTTCAATCAAAGCCAAAAATCAAGTTGAAATTTTTCCACATGCCATCTTTATAACGTCCGTTCTTTCTAGGACATCATTGGAAATGAAAATTGAACAATGCCAAAATATATCCATTAATATTTAAGAAAACCCATAATGCCCGATGTGACAAATCTTCCCCAAAGGCGGCCATTAAAGGTGAAAATTGTAGAGATATTGATATGCTAGCTCCACAATTATTATCATCATGTGAAGTATGGAAATAAGCGAAGTTAGACACAATGCACTTTAATGTAGTATGGAGAAGGAAACCTTAGATTTTAACCTCCTGTAAATAAACAATATCCAAATTTTTAACTTGCTGATAAGTAGATTGCACAAAGAATTTTTCGTGAGGTCTTTGTGAGACCTCTTATATTCCAAGGTATGAAATTCATGCAGGATACTCGTCCATGTTAAGTTCCACTTGTCCATCCTAAAAAATTAGAAACATAGTCGGAAGTAGAAAAATTGCTAGATAAAAATAGACGCTAGTTTGGTTTGATAAAATCATCATGTGAAATGAAGAGATGATTATCCCCATTTGATCCCCTCAGCAACTCATTGCCACCTCACAGTGGACTGCGTGAATTTCAAGTAGGTTAAGATGAACTCATAGGAGTCCTAACATCAATCAACACTATATTCTTAGAACTACATTGCCTCTACAAGGGCTCTGATTGGGATTGGATAAGGGGGACATGTGATTGTAAGACGAGATATTTTTTTAGTTGGTGAACATAGGATTGGGGTATGTCCAGGATAGACGCGCTATCCATAGAAGGAATTTAATTTCCTATAGAGGTCTTTTTGTTTCCTACTGTGTTCTAACCATAATTTTTGGCTAGCATTTTGGGCTTGTCGACTGATGGTTTCTCCGCTTAAGGATTGGGTCTAGCCACAAGAGGAAAATACTTGATTATGTGGTGTAGGGACTGACACTTGAAGAAAGTGTTGGGAAAGTTAATGTAGATGAGTTTTTGTGACAAATGCTTGAAGCCAAGTTGAATGAATAGATGATCTTTCAAGTCTTTAATTAGGTCAACCTACACATAGACCCATTTTTTGGGGTGAGATGAATAGAAAGGGTCAGGTTCATGGCATATAACATACCCACAGGGATTATAAATATCTAATATATAATACCAGAGAGGGATTGGAAGGATCAAGAGCTCAATCCAAATAGGGACTTTGACAGATACTTACTTTGATAATGTAAAGTCTTGAGTCCAAGGCAAAAGAACAAGAAGGGTATTCCAAAAGAACTAACTTCTGAATTTGGTGAGAAGAGATTGTACGTGTGAGTTTTCATTAAAAGAGAAAATGAAGAAACTATTGGTAAGGTTTCTAATTCAAGTGACATAGATACCATTGGTTTCCCAGTGTTGCATAATCCACGTTTGAAACAAAAATTTCTAGGGTATATGAACAACATAGTAGGCTTATCGGAGAAGCACCACAGATCTACTGGTTCAAATAATGCATAGGTGAATTGTTCCAAGACAAAACAATGCAAGCATACAAGACTGCAAATTACAAAAATACAAGAGAGATAATTGCAATAACACAAAAATAGCTCCAACTCAATATGATCAAATAGAATAATCCAAGAGATGTACATATAGGAGGTGAATGTGTAACCTCCCCCTAGAATCATGGCAATATCCACCTAGAATAGTGGTAACCAACAACTAGAATGGTGTATTCAAGTGGTGACTAACACCTATAATAGTGTAGTCAAGTGGTAACCAACACCTAGAATAGTGTAGTCAAGTGTACACCTAAGCAAGCATATCACATAAGTGTAGGGAAACTCCAAGTGATTTGGAATATCCCGAGTAGGATAATACAAATAAAGTGAGGAAAATAAATCCTACACTAACACAAATAAAGTGAGGAAAATAAATCCTACATTAAGACCTCCCCATAAGCAAAACTTAGGTGGGCAGTGAAAATGAAAGTGGGTCCCAAAAACAAGGCCTAATGAGGTACCCATGTACAATGTAATCTCTTATAAGATAGAGTAAAAGGAAAACACAGTGGGAAAAAATCCCCTCCAAAGAGAGACACAAAGAAGTGAAGAGGCTAAAAAGCCCTTTGAAGATGATGAAGTTGTTGATGTAGAATGCACCACAAGAAGATCTCATAGATGAATGAAATTACTCTCAGTGAAAGGTTTGGTGAAGATGTCAGCAAACTTCTCTGAAGACTAGAAGAATATCAAATCGATGACTTGCTCATGAATGAGCTCATGAATGAAGTGCATGTGAATCTTAATGTGTTTGGTCCTTTGATTGAGAACCAGATTCCTGGATATCTAGATAGTGCTCTGGTTTACACAAAATATGACTGTAGGCTTCCTAATTTGGATACCAAGCTAAGAAAGAATCCCCTAAAGTCAAATAGCCTTAGTAGCTACATTAACATATCCCATGTACTCTTCCTATGTGGATGATAGAGTAATAACATTCTACTTCTTGCTTGACTAGCTCATAGGACCATAACCCAATGAGAAACTGTAACCTGAAGTGGACTTACGAAACATGGTGTCGCCAGTCCAATCTGAGTCTGAGTAGACGACCAAGTAAATTTCTGAACCAACCCTGTAGTGAATCCCATATCTATGTGATCCTTGAATGTAGTGCAAAATCCTCTTATCTTCTTTCCAATATAGGTCACGAGGTTCTTGCATGTACCTTGAAACAATACCAATGACATAGGAGAATTAGGTCTGGTGTGAGTCAAGTAAATAAGGTTGACAACAAGCTGTCAATAAAAAGTAGCATCAACCAAGGGTGTGGAACAATCAGCCTCAAGCTTGACTCTAGATAAGAAAGGAGTCAGAGATGGCTTACAGTCAACCACGTGGAACCAAGCCAGAAGATTGAGAGAGTACTTGGGTTGTGCAAGTGAAATCCTTGAATTAGACTGTATGATCTCAATTACAAGGAAGTAGTGCAGTAGACCTAAGTCAGTCATGGAAAATATATCCTGAAGAGTTGTCTTCACTGCTAAGATAGCTGATGAAATACTCCCAGTGATTAAAAGGCCATCAACGTAAAGTACCAATATCATTATTAATCATCCTACCGCAATGGATATACATTGGAATTTGAATAACACTGTGTAAAACCAGAATCTAGGAGGAAGCAATCCATCTTGGCATACAAATCTCGAGGGGCCTATTTGGGGCCATAGATAGATTTCCTAAGTATACAAACTAAGGATGAATCCTGAACAAACCAGTGTGGTGACTACTCCATGTAGATATCCTCCTATAGCTCTCCGTGAAGAAAATCACTCTTCACATCCATCTAGTGCACACTCCAACCATGTGTTATGGATAAAGCAAGTGTGAGTCTAATCAAAGTCATCTTGGCTATGGGTGTAAAGGTCTCTGAGTACTCTATTTCAGATACCTATGAAAAACCCTTGGATACTAACCGAGCCTTTTACTTATCAACTGACCCATCTGCTACAAATTTGGTCTGATATATCCATTAACATCGAACCATCTTTCTTCCCTTAGGAAGTGAATTCAAATACCAAGTGTGATTACTGATTAAGGAATTATATTCCTCATGCAGAGCATTATCCCACTCAGGTATGCCTGATGCCTCTCGGAATGTCTGTGGATCTTTCACCGAAGCATAAAAGGCTTGTGGCCTACTCTAATAGTCTTCCCAAGTATGTCTGTCATCCTCTGAATTATGGCTAGAAGTAGATGAGGATGACTCCTCATTACTTTGCTCATTGTCAGAACTCGAAGAAGTACAAGATGTTGCCTCACGAACCTTCTGTGGATGATCTGAATCCTCAGACTACTCATCAAAACTAAGTGAATCCAAAGTAGATGGAGAAACATCAAGTAAAGAGTTAGTAGAAGTCTCCCGAAACTTACCATTTCTCTCAATGAACAAATCATGAGTAGTAGGATGGATAAGTCTATAGCCCTTGACCCCCTCTGGATACCTAACAAAGATGCAAGGTTTGGATTGAAGCTCTATTGCCTTGGGTTTATTTTCGGGAATGTGTGCCATCACCAGTGATCCGAAGACCCTGAAGTGCTTAAATTTGATTTCATGTTGTGCCAAGCTTCAAAGGGAGTTATACCTTTTAAATCTTTGTGGGGAATCCAATTTTGTATATAACAGACACAATTGATGGATTCTACCCAAAATTGTGGAGTCAAATATTTAGAGTGGATCATATATTTTTCCATCTCTTTCAAGGACCTATTTTTGCGATATTCCACGCCATCCTGCTGAGGAGTGTAAGGCATTGTCCATTGTAGATCAATACCCTCAGTGGTGCAAAACTACTCAAATCTATTGCTAACATACTCCCCCCATTATCTGTTTGAATAAATTTGATGCTTTTCCCAAATTGTTTCTCAACAAGTGCCTTGAAGTCTTGAAAGTAATTGAATACTTCATATTTTTTCCTAAGGAAGTAGAACCATGTATATTTGGAAAATTCATCTATGAAGGTGAGAGAATATTTTTCCCTAGAGAAATAAGGATGGGGAAAATCCCCTGTGACATCACTATGAATCAACTCTAAAGGTGTTGATGCTCTCCAAGATTTTCTCTTATCAAATTTCTCTTCAGGGTGTTTTCCAATAGCACAACCCTCACAAATTCTCTTTGAGAAACAAACTCTAGGAAATCCTATAACCATGTCATGTTGGCTGAGTTGCTCAAGGTAACGGTCGTTAAGATGGCCAAACCGGTCATGCCATAATTTGCTAACTCCATCTGAGTGTGTGAGAAATGCAGTAGGGGAAACATCAGGTGAATTTTTTGAGAAGGTATATAACCTAGCATGGTGATCTACCCTTCCCACTGCTACTGTACTGTCACTATGCAACTCCCTTATCTCAACTGAATCTGGATCAAATAGGACTCTCATTCCCTTCCCTATATGAGTCGTTTGATACACTGGCACGAGATTAGTTGAAAGTGAAGGTACACTAAGAACATTTGTGAATGTTCCACCTTCGACTTCAATAGACCCTCTCCCTAAAAATATGGCTAGAGTATCATCACCCAAAGTGATGGAGGACATGTTGTAGGCCTCTAAGGAAGAAAACTCAACTTGTGATGAACACATGTCATGTGAAGCACCCAATTCGATAACCCATGAAGGAGTAGATGATGATGCAACCGCAACTAGTGTTTTACCCTTATGTTTCTCTATATGTTTTTCCTTTGCCTTAGTATATTCTTGGATTGATGAAGACTATTTGATAGATTCATAAACCCCTATATTGTTCTTCTCAAGGAGATGACTGAGGTGATCAATCTGTCTCTTTATACATTTTTGCTCATTGTGCCCAAGTTTCATGCAATAGGCACACTTAAGCTTTTCCTTTTTAGGCTTCCCATTTGAATTGGAGGTTTCACTGGTAGACTTGGAAAAGGTAGTGGATTTATGTTCTTTCTTCTTTTATTGATCCTTACCATTTTGCTTCTTCTCTTGGTTGTTAGAATATTTTTGTTTCCCATTCCCAGCAATGAGGGCTTGAGGTTTGGATGACTTCAAGGTACCCATTTGAATTAACTTGTCTTGCTTCTTAGTCAAATCAGAAATGAAGTCATCTAAGGATGACATAGACCATGTGGCTCCAAGAGCCCTCTTGGTAGCATAAAATGTAGAAAAAAAGACAGAGTAGTCAGGACCTAGTTTGGCAAGCACTGAAAGAACAAGTTACTCATACTTCTTTTCTATTCCAAATTCTTTTAACTAAAATTGTAAGGACTTGAGCTTGGTAAAGAAATCTTCCAAGGTGCTAAAGTTTGTATGACTTAAGCTAACAAGTTCTATTTCTAGCTCATGACTCCTCATAGTGTTAACTTTTCCAAATAATTTTTCTAAGGTTTTCCACACCTCATTGGGAGTTTTGGTTGACTCTATGTGACAAAGGAGTTCAGGAGACACTGAAAGACAAAAAATACCAAATGCTTCAACACACTTATTATACTACTTAATTTTTTCTGCATCTGTACTAGGCTCAGGTTCTAACCCCATTGTGATATAGTACAACCCTTTACTCCTTAGTCCAATGGATATTTTTGATTTCCATTCATGGTAGTTAAAAGGTGTAAGTGGGTTAATTGAAATTAGATCCATTATTGTAGAAAGAAAGGTTGTGGTAGTTGTTTTAGAAAATAAAGAAATGCATGGAAAGAAATAAGAGAGGAAACACCCTGTACACCCCCATAAACTATATCAAGAATCCCCCCACAATATTGGCACAAAAATAAATAGGTCCAGTGCTTTGGGAAATGAAAAATATTTAACTTTTGCAAAAAAGGGAACTCGATATCGAGCTACTAATCAAAATTTTTCCAATAAATATTTCCAGTAAATAAGCCCTATTTTAAATGAATTTACACTAAACTTGAAATGCACTTTTTTTTTTACCAAAATATACATTTAGAAAAATAAGGAGGAGGGTTTGATGAACCCAAGGTTGCGACCACATTGGATCAAGAAGATATTCACAACGAACTTGAAATTACTACAAATATGAGTGTATCAAACAACACTACCACAAGACTCAAAAAACAACGACTAAATCTAGATCAACAATGTGTGTATGGGTTGTTGGAAACTCGGTTGCAGGTATGAAACACCTCTTTATCATAAACACGCCCTTTGCAAGTCTGAACATGCATGCAAAGCACTACCATAGGTGAAAACGCCCTTCATAGGTCTAAAAAAGCCTAGATATGGATAAATATTCTAGGGATCCTGTAACAATGATTTAGGGCATGTAAAAAAACAATCTCCAAAACTATATATGCACTATGTGGGCCTGTAAACTTCAGAATCTTGCAAACATGCTATATACCCACAAACCAGGTAAAACCATCACCAAACAACACCCAAATACTTGTAAATAATGATCTCAAATGAAAAACAAATTTGTAAAATAATAACCAGACAATCTCAATACTAGCTCAGCTCTAATACCATATCAGAGAAGTGTCATCAGATCTACTGGTTTGAAGAATGCACATTGTGAATGATGCGAGACATGAATTGTTCAAGACAAAACAAAGCAATCATACAAGACTACAAATTACTGAAAATAAAAGAGAGATAATTGCAATAACACAGAAATAACTCCAACTCAATAAAATCAAATAAAATAATGCAAGATATGTACATATATGAGGTGAATGTGTAACCTCCTCCTATAACCATGAAAATATCCACCTAGAATAGTGGTAACCAACAACTAGAATGGTGTAGTGCAAGTGGTGACTAACACCATTAAATAGTGTATAGTCAAGTGGTAACCAACACCTAGAATAGTGTAGTCAAGTGTACACCTAAGCAAGCATATCCCATAAGTGTAGGGAAACTCCAAGTGATTCTTGTAGAATATCCCAGTAAGATAATACAAATAAAGAGAGGAAAATAAATCCTACACTGAAAAAGACTATCCAATAAATCTTTATCCCATACCTAGATAACATACAAAAGCTACCCATAGGTTTGAATCCTTGATTTAAACATCTAGAGAACAGTAAAACTCAGTACTTCATTATAATCCTTGGTGACCACATTTCTTGTGCATTTGGAATCGATGTACGAAAATGGTTGCAATGGGTTAGCTGATTGATCAATGTGTAATGAGGATTCAAATACCCTAAGAATTAGATCTACAATTTAAAATACATGATGGAGAAGATTATTCATCATCTAGACAATAGTGGTTATGGAATTTACTCAAAACAAATTGGGAAACATAATATCCTTTACCATAATTTTTAGCATAGCATGCAAGAACCTTTTCATCACCTTTGCATGCTTATGACTTTCTGATTGAGCTCCTAAGAATGTAGTTTGATAATATAATCTTTTTTCATAAGGCTTAAAATAATTAATAGACAAGCACATCTCATATGCCCTTGCGGATAACATAGAATGAATTCCACAAATTTTATTACTTGCTTTTCTTCTTGAAAAACTTCATTTTGTCAAATTAGGAACACGTCTGACCAGTAACATTATATCACATGGTCCAGTAGATTAATCATATGAACAATCAATGAGGAAAATTATTTGGCATTTGATTCACTGTAGGTGTGATGGCGCACAACATGCCTTCACCTCATATTACTAACTTTCACTGCAGTGGATGCAGAAGATCCTTAAGGAGGTGGAGGTCAATCAACAATTTCCATGAGTATAGACATCCAACAGGGGAATGCCCTTGTGACATCAGATATTGGTGTTAGGAACTCTGAAACCCAACCAGGACATTCACAATGAGTCTAGAAATGAAACTAGCTCTTGATCTATCCTAGAGTGGATGGATCAATAACAATGAGCATACCCTAATATGACACTTATGATCTCGTGCTAGTGAATGACTTCAATGTTCCTAGAACTCCAATAGATTTAGTCCCAGAAGCTGGAATCCACACTGGAAGATATCTTTAAGTCAACAATGTCAATGTGGCATCCCAATAAGAACCCAACCATGGAAAAGTAAAGGCATGAATTACCAAAGAACCATGGTCCACCATTTGATAATATTCTATCTATTGGAACCCCTTTCATTTGTGGATCCCATTATATGAAGGAATTGGATTCTCTTAGTTACAATGGCCTTAACCTCGACTTTACAAGACCATTTTTCTAGATACACCATTCCCTCACCGGATTCTATGATTTGGAGTACATGCTCCTACCAAGATATTCCATAAAAGCTCAACATATTTTAATCTATCCTTTTCTTTATTGATCCACAACATCCTGGACACACTTCAAGCTGCAGGAAATCATCGATTCAAAATCCACCTGAGGGAAATCAGCTTACCAACCGCGCCATCTCAGACATATACTACCCCAAATGGGGACTTTGTAGCCTACAGTGGGCTTTGAACTTCCCTTTTCTCCAAGCATAATGAACCATCTGACTGAATTACTGAACCCATGACCCCATTGGCTAAAATTTGGATGGTAAAAACTTTTATTAGACCAGATCTATGATTTGGAGTGATGGTTTAAGAGGAGCACTTTCTCTAAGTGGGACATGGAGGTGGGCTTGGGTCCTTAATGTCTGCATCGAGCGATCTACATTCGGAGTGACCTGTTGTGTTCCTCTTGGTTCACATGGAGAAGTTTGACCCCTACCTCAAGGTGTCTCCATGGCTACTTATTGAAAGTGTCCAATGGCCTCAATGGGAATGGAACTTGGGTTGATGATTACAAACTACTTGTAACTCACTGATAGCCCAAGACCTTGAGTGAGAGGGGGTAAAAAATAGTTTTTATTGAAACATATCATTATTTAAATCAATTAATTGTCAATAAAATATAGCTATGATAAAGGATGGCCGATTGACATACACGACCTGATATCCATGTCTAAAAGAACATGCTCAAAAACCCAAAAAATGTCAAGAGAGAGGTGGCTACATATTATTAGTATTCAATAAGAATTCTAAAACATAACTAGTATGAAATTCATGTACAGACAATAAAAACACTAGGGGAAGTGACAGATTATCCTTTGGAGTAAGGGATTCCAATGTATAAGGATATCTCAAAGGAGGATCTTGGGAAACCCACCCATCTTGAACTTTTGTATTATATTTCAAATCGAGAGGCACTATGATTCCCTATCCGAACATCAAATATCCAACCACAATAACAACTTGCAGTGGTAATAAACATTGAGAAGGCCTAAAAACATACTAGCCATGAGTCAATGAACTCCATTATCTCCATTAAGGAGTGGAGAAATGACCATATACGTGTGAAGATAACTTGTTGTAGGAGTGACTCTTCCTATGCTTGATGAAAAGAGGTAGAGAACCCAATAATGACGGATCTAGTGGAACTCTTCTCATGTTGCATAGAGCACCCCTAGTGATGTAAAATATCCTACAGATGTTGTAATTTTATAGTCAATTTCTTGGCTTACACTTGGATATGAAGAGAAACAATAGATATAACAACTTTTTCATTAACAAATAACAACTCAGGGATATACTATTATTGAAGATAACACCATTTCTAGCTTTTTCAGAGTGGAAATAAACTAATACCTCTAACAATTCCATGAATAAGATATTATGCTGAGAGTAATCCCTAAAAAAAGTGATTATTTAATTAATGGGATTAGGATGGAAGGGATGAAATAAAACATTAATCCATTTCTAGGAAATTCTAGCGCGAAGATAAGTCTAAAAAATATGTTAAAAGGTTTTAAGACATGCACAAGAAAAACATGGAAAATCAATTTTATAATTAGGATAACATGAGGTCAAGTGGATTATTCCATAGTTGAGGAACATTAAAACCCAATTTTATTCCAACATAGCCCATTTGAATCATACATGGACTAAAAAAAATATTGTTCAAATATGAAACATTTTCCATTATACATATGGTTCCTATGGGTGGACTAAATGGTGGGGAAAATCCATTAATTGCATGAAAATTTACCTAAACTTAAGGTTGATGAACATTACAAAGGTTGCAAAGCTCAAAATGGAGACCATATGCATTGCCTAAATATCAAGGACAAATCATGCAAAGAATTCTTGGCTAGTTGGTGGATCAAATTAAAGTTATCAAATATGCCAACTCTCATCTCACTAGGCTTTCTGACATTATCAAAGATTTTATTTCACACTCTAGGGTGTTTTTTCTACTCAACCTTCACTTCCTGAGAAGAAGAAAACCTTAACTCAATGTCTGCATGTGGTCACCCATGTTCTTTCTCAAATCCAATGGGTTGTATGTGATTTCTCTATGTCTCTTGAAGAATTCCATGAAGCCACTATATATATGATTGTTGATAAAGCTCCTACGATTGATGGTTTCTCCTATGAATTATACCAAGAATTGTGGTAAACTGATGGGCTAGACTTGCATAAGGTCTACCTTGAATTCGTTCGCACCAAATCATCTGGGAAAATCATCAATAATTTCAACATAAAATTCATACTCGAAGTTGGGGACTTGGAGCTCAACACCAATAAGAGATTGGTTATGTTATTCAATGTATCTTATAAGATTATTTCAAAAGATCTCATCCTAAGAGTTAGATATTTTTCCCCTCATCATCTGGCTTGAGAAAACATGTTTCATTCACAATAGATTCAATCTAGATAACATTATCTTCATTTGGGAAGGCATGAAATGGGTTAGGATTTCAAACCAACAGGAAATTTTAGTGAAAATTAAGTTTGGAAAATCCTATGATGGGATTGAATGGCCCTTAATTTTGACGATGCTTCAATATCTTGGCTTTGACCTCTGGTTTGTTAACAAGGTGAGAATGATTTTATAAGATATTAGGGAGTATAACCATTAATGGTGTCCAATTGGAACTTTTTATCTTGCATTGGTCCATTTGGAAAGGTTTCCCTCTTGCCTACTCTCTTTATGTTTGGCTTTTGAAGGGCTCAACTATCTTCTTGCTAATTACACTTCCATATGGCTTGTCAAATCTATTTCCTTTCCCCATTTATCACAGCGAATGGTTAATGGAAAATTTGAGTATGGCTTGTTTCTCACCTTAATTAAGGAGGAACTATCCTTCAATATTACCATAAATTTCTTGCACATCTTTTTCCTAGCCTTTGGCTCCTTCATTCAGTGGAAAAAACCAAATGT
Organism: Taxus chinensis; assembly: GCA_019776745.2. NCBI lineage: Eukaryota > Viridiplantae > Streptophyta > Pinopsida > Cupressales > Taxaceae > Taxus > Taxus chinensis. The sequence continues at coordinate 14,529,751 of CM034154.1, read as the reverse complement.
TTTAGGTAGTCATATAACCCCATGCCAATTGGTTGAATAAATTCAAATGGAAGTGGATTGAACTTGGTGAGAAATTTTAGTTTCTTTGCATTCCTTTTTCCATCGAAACCACAAATTCAGACCTTTGCTCTTGTGTAATTCAGTGTGTGGAAAACAAGTGGAATATTGGGTTTCTAAACTTCTTTCCCTTGCTAAAATATTCCAAGTTTGTTCTATAATTTTAGCTTCTACATGTCTACTACTCCTTTTGTTGGGCCTCCTCCAAGACCATTTATTTCAAATTGGAGAAAATTATAAGACTTTTTCAGGCCAATGTTGAATAATGAAAATGATTTCACAAAGTTGTGTGGGATATCTGTTGTATGCAAAAAGAATTTTTTAGCCTAGGGATCCTTGACATCTAAATTCAAGGTCATGTCATTTATACTAAATGTGTCATTTTAGCTCTTGAAGGTGATGAATATTGGAAAATACTTATTAGGAATTGCATCAATCTTAAAGTTCCTATGTGTAAAGGAATCCGAAAAGGTTTAAATCTGTAAACCCTCATGCTCACTCACAAACCTATCAAAATTGTTGGCATTTTTGTGCTCAAAAGCATATGGAAAATTTGGGAGCTGTTAAAATCCCATTTAATTTGGGATGGGGATAGTTTCACAAATAGGATCTTTATCGATTCCCACTTCATGTGGTGGTCTCTAGTTATCTCCTATTACAATGTGTCATTTTCCTTGGTCCCTTGGATCAAATATGTTAGACCGTTTAGAAAAAGACATCAAAGGCCATGCTGACTTGTTTTGTAAAATCTCTAGGGACAAGAATCTATGTCCCATGCTCAAAGAAAAGTTTTAGTTGCAATCCAATGATCATTTTTCAAATATGGAAATACAAAATTCTATACCTAACCGTCATCTTCACAAAATTGGTATGCAAACGCTAGATTGGAAGTGTCATGTTGAAACTCCTTTCAACAAGTATAAACCCAAATTAGGGTGCTAACTCATTGTCCCTTAGTAGTCACTAATTGCGCCTTTGAATTCACTGTTGAAAAATTTGATCCTTTGAACAAGTTTGGAATAGGGGATTCACTAGAGTTTGGGTGGCCATTATTGAACCCAAGCAAGCCCATTTCCTTAGGTGTCTTCTTCACCAAGGTCTCATAATTGGCTCTTGGTTGGTTCGCATTAGCATAACTCACCCTATCTGTTCTTACTAAAACCACCCAAATTCTATTAAACTCGTCTTTTTGTTTTGCAAGCATGCTCAATCAACTTAGCATTGGATTCATATCCTCTTTCAACCTTTCGCCGTGAAATGTTCACTTGGAAAATGGTACTTTTGGGGGATTTAGACACGCTCCTTGCAAAATACATACAAATTTGGCTTATCATTTATTATAAAAATCTTTATCAAATATGGAAAAATAAAAAATGATGCAATTTTTAATCATCTCTCTATTGAATAAGTATTTTCTATGGCTAACAAAGTTAACATGATTTTGAATGTTACTCTTTAGATTTAGGTGCAAGAAGAGAAATTCATCTTGGAGGTATCACACCTTCAATAGTTTCTTGATCAATGATCCTTTTATTGTTAGCTGAGTTAATTCAGAATCACCTCACCACCATTCTCCCTCTCAATGTTGTGATTGTGTGAAATATCCCTTTTAGGATACCACTCTAAAACCCTAAAATTTATCAAAAACCTGCAAACTGTAGTTCTAATTTTTCCAAGACAACAAGGTAAAGAAATTTAAAATATTTTTTATCTTCAAATATATTCACTCCCAACAATACCTAGAAGATTAAAAAGATGTAGAAAAATATAGAGAAGGATAAAAAACTGATAAATACTTTTTTAACAGCTAGATTTGATCTTATTTTATTTATTTTATGACAGAAAATGAGAAGAAAGTACAACTGATTGTACAATCTATAATAACAAGGGAAAATGATTGGAATAATTTCATTTAGCATTAATATGATAAGAGAAATCTTTAGATTTGAAATATCTGAAAACATGCCACAAACCATTCCAAAATGCTTTCCGAATCTCCCAAGTAGGTCGCTCCTCTTGGGGAAGAAAACCAATAGCCCCAAATATGAAAATAACTAAAACCTTGATGAATAATGGTTATCTTATTTCTTTAAATCTGAAATTCTAATTACTCTCCAAATCTGATCCAAAAAATTAGAATAACAAGCTAGGCATATGGGTGAAAAAGCCTCACTGAAGAATTCTCTACTAGTTAGGGACAAATCTCTCACCATCAAAGCTAGGGATCATGTAGAATTTGACCTCCACAAGAAAGAAGATTGAAAATAGAAAGATCTCAAAATGGTTGCATGCATGAATGAATCTCTAAAATACCCCAAAGGTATATTTATATCCTTTTCTCTCCAAAAACCCTAATCGCACCCCTTTGGGAATTTTCTCATAAACATAAATATAACTTAAGTGAATTCATTTTACACATACTATAAAGTACACTAAAGTTGTCCCAATGAAGAGATAGAACATAAAGTACCACCTAGTTGCCCATCACTTAAGTCAATGACATAATATAACATAAAGTGAAGGTGATAATAAAATAACCCATACCGAATAACCTCCACGTCTCCAGCCCCCTTAGGTATGACCAAAGATAAGATGAAAATAAGCCTCTAGGATTCTGACGTAGGAATGGGGACAATACAATCCTCCCTTCGCAAACATTTCCTACCCACAAGCAAATGAAAATACAAACTAGGATGTTGTAAAATCTGTTCACCCTCCTAAATGGCATCCTCAAGTGGAAAATCCTTCCACTACACTAGATACTTAGTAATAAACTTATTTTTGATCTTACTTTGCTTCACCTCAATGATAGTATTTGGTTATAAGACCAAATTTCCATCATCTTCTAAAGGTGGAAAATTTGTAGAAGGCACAATATATTGTCCAAGTGCCTTTTTAAGGCACAAAACATGGAAGACATTGTGGATCCTACTATTTTCTGGAAGCTCCAACTCATATACAACTTCCCCAAATTTTTGTACTATCATGTATGGCCCATAGAACTGTGGTTTCAACTTCTCAGCACCACTTTTCTTAAGTGAGTATTTCATGTAGGGCTGAAATTGCAGAAAGACCAAATCTCCTATCTCAAAAGATCTATCAACCTTGTGTCTATTTGCATAAATCTTCTGCTAGTTCTATGCTCTCTGTAGATTCTCCTTGAGGGCCTTCATGATATCTTGGTTCTCCTATAACCAATCATGAGCTTTGGGAGCTCACCTATCTGATAGTACTAGGTCCACGATGATGAGGACTTGTATCCATATAATGCCCGAAATTTATCCATGCCAATACTCATCTACTAGGTGGTATTATAAAAATACTCACCCATGTGTAGCCATCTAGCCCATGCATATTGATTTAAATATCTCTATCTCTGTCTATGGATGATAGCTAGTACTAGGAGATAACTCCATACCTATAAGTTTGAAAATATCATGCCAAAATGTGCTCATGAAAATCTTATCCCAGTCATTGAAAATGTTCTTAGGAAAGCCATGAAGCCTAAAAACACTTGTGAAGAATTTTTGAGCTACCTATAGTACCTTATGCCTAAAAGGCATAGAAAATAAATGGACATACTTGGTCAACCAATCAACCACCGCATAAATGCAATTGTTCATATACACTGAAGGAAGGCTTGTAATAAAATCCATAGATATGCTCTCCCATTTCTACTTGGGGATGGGAAGAGGCTATAGAATTCATGCTAGAAAAGAATGCTCATCCTTGGTTTGTTGAAAAACCAAGCACTCCGTAATATGGTTAACCCTTTCCATGAAAATATCTCTCTGATGTACCTATAGGTCTTAAAATACCCAAGGTTTCTTGCTAGAGGTGTGTCATGCACTGCTCGAAGGATATTCTCCTTCATCTTGGACTCTAGTACAAGGAAAATCCTGTCCTTGTAGTAGATGAGGTCATCCAAGACTTTGTATCTATCATCCTGAATAATGCCATCCTTGATTTCACATGCAAACTGATTTTTGAAATACTCAACAAGTATGCGAGCCTTCCAATCAGCTGAAATATCTGACATAGAACTAATCATAGAATCGAGGTAAGGTATCCTAAATAAAGCATCAACTACCACATTATTGTTACCTTTTGTGTACTCTATGTCAAATTCATAAACATGTACCTTGTTCACCCATCTTTGGTAGTGGTCATTGAGATCCTTTTGCCCCAAGAAAAACCTCAAACTATTATGATCTGTACGAACCAAAAATTTATATCCCTCAAGATACTACCTAAATTAGGTCAATGCATACATAATGGTGAACATCTCATTGCTGTAGATTGATTATTCCCTCTCCACATTACACAATTTCCAAATCTCATAGGAAATGGGATGCCTATCTTGTATAAGTACTGAACCAATGCCTTCAATTGATGCATCATCCTCAAGTAAAATGGCCAAGTAAAATCCAGTAGTGTAAGAACTTAACATGAGATCATCACCTCCTTAAGGTGATCACAAAATTTCTACACAGATTCTAACCAAACAAAATCCCTCTCCTTGGTCAAATCTATGAAAGGTGCAATCCATTGAGAAAAGCTATTCATAAACATCTTGTAGTAAGTGCATAGACCTAAGAACCCTCTCAATTGTGTCAAAGTCCTAGGCAACAACCAATCTAATATTTCTTGAATCTTAGCTCTATCAACCTTAACTTTTCCTCCTCCAATCACATGGCCCAAGTATGACAACTCTATCATGCCAAACTTGCACTTAGAAACCTTCACATATAGTGAATTAGTTTCTAAAATACCCAATACCTCATTAAGATGTCTCATGTGGTCCTTCCATGTCTTATTATAGACCATAATGTCATGGAAGAATACCAACAAAAAATTCCTTAGGTGGCGGTTGAACACATGGTTTATATAGGACTGAAATGTAGCAGGTACATTAGAAAATCCAAATGGAATCACAAGAAAATCAAAGGGACCATAGTGGTATCTGAAAGTTGTCTTCTACACATCCTCCTCTCTAACCTTAAGATGATGGTATCCAGATCGTAAATCTATTTTAGAAAAATTGATTTCACTATGTAGCTCATCCAACTCATAAATGCGAGGCACATGATACTTATTCTTAATGGTCTTCTTATGCAAGGCACAATAGTCTACACACATCCACATGGTTTCATCCTTCTTCTTCACCAAAACTACCAAAGAAGCAAAGGGGTTGGAACTAGGCCTAATATGTCCCATGTCTAGAAGATCATGTATGGTCCTCTGAATATCATCCTTAAACTGTTTGGGGTGACAGTAAGGATTTGTAACCTTGGGATTTTTGTCCTCAAAAATCGATCACATGATCAAATCCTCTATCTGGGGGTACACCTAGAGGTATATCACTAAAAACTACATTGTGCTTATCTAGTAGGGCCTGGACATCAATATGATACTCTGCTCTATCCTCACATGAATCCTTGGTCGAAACCAATAAATAAACTTTTCAATCGACATCATTTTTCCTGAATATCCTGTACATCCATTTGGCAATGACAATTCTAGGTACATCTGAATATAATACTCTCAAGACCACATTCCTACTCCTAGATTTAAACTTCACCTCCATCGTCTGAAATTTAGTCCAAAACTTGCCAAGTGAGTGAATACACTGTTCTCCAAGCACTATGTTGGTTTCTCCAATGCCAACAATATAGAAATTATCGGTAATTATATAGTTACCCATAATGATGCTTAACTGTGAGATCATACATGTACATATCATGAAATCCCCATTGGTGACAACAATATTGAAGCCCTCGAAGTCTTCTGTCTATAGATATTGTATCTCTACCAAAGTGAGATTAATAAAATTGTGGGTGGCCCCACTATCAATCAACACTACCACACGATGTCCCTACATGACTCCTCGAACCCTGAATTCCTTGTACCTAGGGTTATTAGACAATGTAGCTATGGTCTAAGTGGGAAAATTCTCCTGTGCATTCTCAACACCTACACTATCCAAAGCATCACTGCCATCAAGGTCATGAGAGTCTATTACCTCCTCTCCCTCATCATCACTATACTCATAGACCTCAATATAGTGGTACTTTCCCTTCCCAAAGAAATTACGTCCACGTGCCCATGACTGACAAAATTCATAGCATAGATTCTTCCTTCTAAATTCCTCCCTAAATTCTGGTGCAATGCTTGGATTCCTAGTTGAGTCATTTCTCCTGTCTAGGTGGAGGCATTTTTTATTAAACTATGGGTGGGAATCTAGACTTTGGAGTAGATAAATCCAAATCTTGAGCTCTCCTAATGGCATCATGTAATGAAGGAGGCTCAAATGCCTTCACAAATCCAACCAAAGCATCTGTGAATCATGATATAAATGATGAAGTCAACCTCATCTCAGAAATATCAGGAACCATCACCAAGAGTCTCTGAAAATATGCAATGTACACATCCAAGGAACCTGTCTATCTCAAGTAACTGAAATGTCTAAAGAATCTATCAAGATCTCTCCTATCAAACTTGTCCTCTAACCTCTATGTGAAGTCTGCATATGTAGCAATGTGCATGTGCCCCTGTGTCACAAGTACATAATGCCACTAATCATGTGCATCTCCCTTAAGATGTAGGATTGAAAACTTAATTACATCCTCCTCATGCATGGGGTTCAAATCAAAATAGGTGTTCAAATTTTGAACCCATGACCGTGTGGTACACTTCTTAGAGCCATCAAAGTGTGGGATAGAAATATGCCCCAAATGCTTTTGTAATTTAGGTACCTGCATATGATGATCCCTCCTGGGCTTGCTAGCAATTGTCATCCTACAATAATTTGGAAATGACATATTATCTTTGAAATCCTCGCTCAAATATTTGTATTTTCCCAAAAATACTCCTCATCAATAACCTATGTTGGATACCCTACATGTGACGCTTCATAATCTCTCAAGAAAAAGGCTCATGAAGACTCAACTTGTTAGAAGAATGGAAGGATTGATGTCTTGAATCATTGCTCTCACCTTTTTCCTTATTATTCCTAGATCTAATTTGATTCTTGCTCTATGTGAGCTGACTCAAGTAGAGGTTTGTTGTCTCTTGTAGTTTCAACATGTTGATGAACATCTTCTTCATAAAATCCCCATTGAGCTCTTCCACATTCTCTTCCTGATTTGCCATATTTTTTCGGGGTGTATTCCTCCTAGAATATACCTTCATTCACTACCCAGTAGGCTAGAGGAAAGGTGGCTCTGATACCATTGAAATATCCCTCTTAGAATACCACTCTAACACTTAGAAATTTATCAAAAACCTTCAAAATGTAGTTCTAATTTTTCCAGGACAGAAAGGTACAAAAATCTAAAATATTTTAATGTTGGTTGTAATCCCCATTGCATAATGTTATTTTTCCTTGTTATTTTTTGCATTCTTTTCATATCGAAAAACTTATTTAAATTGCCAATTTGACTAAGTTTCTTGACTTTGGCTCATGTGACGGTTGGAGTATGATTCATCCACTCGCTTTTTGTATGCTTAGCTTATTTTTATGTGCACATCAATATATGGAGAAAAAAATTTCAATCAATTTTTTAAATATAAGATTGTTATTTTCAACATGTTCCCACATGTATAAAGAGATTTATATAATGTTTAACATGCTTCTAATGATATATGAGATTGTTGTTTTTAACGTGTTCTTTGTTATTGATTCCTTGAAATTGGAACTATTAACCATAAAACAATTCCACTTATTAGAAATAATATGACATAGGTAACTAATTATTATTTTCACATATTTTAAATTATTTTTTCCTAGGCATTTGAAATATATTAAGTAAGTTATTATCATCATTATTTTTTGGTAGTCCAAAGGGATTTACGCTAATAAAAATGATGGTGACAGTGGAACATTAAATAATTCATTTTTTTTCATATCTCTGTATTGTAATATCTTTTCATTTAAGGGCCTAAGAGTAAATCAATGAAAAAAATAAGATAGTTTTGGTTATTTAGACTTTATTAAATTTTGGTTATTCAAACTTTATTAATGTATGCCTTAATATTTTATTTTTATTAGGAGTAAATAAATGGGTTTTGAAAGGTTTTCATAACTTTAAACAAAAATAGAATATAGAACTAACAAAACATAAAAATAAGAATAAAAGAATGTTCTAGAAATTAACAGTCTATTCAGTCAGCCAAAGTCGACACAAGGAAAATTTCTATGATGCAACACTTATTGAATCCTAGTTGATCTTTCCTTCAATTTTTAGTACTTCTCATTAAATGCAGAAAGGGCAACTAAATCATTTCAACTTTACTTCTCCTACAAGAAACTAAATTCCATTCATATGATTGTGCATTTATTTCCTCAAATGTTTCTTGTGTTAAGTCTACCTTATTACTTTTCCATACCTTTTGAACATATACTCAAATATAAAATCTCCTCGAAAATGAGTTTTGAAAGAATCTCATAAATTTAAACAATAATGGAAGATAAAACCAACAAAACCTATACACAATAACAAAAGAAAGGTGGCCCCAAAAACCAACATGCCAACTAATTAGCAAAAGTCAACATAACATCAACCCAAAACCTACCCATGACCAGTACAAGGAAAACTCCTTTCTTGTCACTCTCATTGACTCCTAGTTGCTTTCTATTTCAAAATTTTAGCACTTATTGTTAAAGTTGGAGATGCCAGCTGAATCATTTCAACTTTACCTCTTGTACGCAAAACAAATTTCCATCTATAAATTGTGCATTTATTTCCTCCAAGTTCTTGGTGTTAGATCTACATTGTTACTTTTCCATACCCTTTGAACATACTCCTTAAACATAGAACCTTCCCAAAAATCAAGAACCCTCCACATCGGCTCACCATTCTGAGTTTAGATTGTAGTGAAATCTTGATCTCGAATTCCTGTCGAAATGGAATAGGCAGGCCTGCTCTCACCCTGAACCTTATTCTATTGATAGTTGTAGTCCTTGTTTGATCTTAAATCTCCATTCCCACTATGCAGCTCCCAAGAGCTAGAAGCCAGTTCTTCGTTCTGCTCTTGATCTTCCAGCAACATGATCTTGACAGACTAGTATTCCTCTAGAAAACTTGCATTTTAGTATATTTTTATAGCATATTTTGTATCCTTGATATTAGATTATATGACTAATGTTTTTCTTGATATTTTTTCTCGAGCTTTTAAACCTATATCATCTCCAAATAGACTTCCTTCCTCCATATACCCATACCTCGTGTTGTATTACTAATATATTTATTGATAATTCAATTAATTTGGTTAGAGGTTTATTTTATATCTGCCATGATAATACTATGTTAAATGGTACAAGGATTACATAGTTAGTATGTATCATCCAACGGTCTTTTTAGGATGTTGAGTTATGGGATTTTAAAATTATGAAGATTTTGATTGGACTGCTTGTTATGTTCGTAGTGTTTTATGGAGAGAATTCAAAACAAGTAACTTCGACATTAAAATGGAGGAAGCACACATGGGTGAAACAAAATGATGAGTGGATAATGAACAGATAGGGCATTAGCATGCAAGAGTGCCTAAATACCAATGAAAAAATAAAAAAGTTTGTGAGAGAAAAGTTCAGAATAACAATATACGCAAAGCAAAATGGGCAGAAGAAAGAATACCATGTATCAAAAAAATCAATTTTACATGTGATCATATGAAAAAAAAACTAATAGAGGGGAAGATGAAGCTTTCAGGAACTGTTTAAAAGCCAGTCCTCTGGTAATTTATTCCACATGGCATGGCATGTATAGTTTTCAATCCGATATGGTTGGAATTTTGTAAAGGATTGATTAATAATTTGTCAAGTAGAATACGAAGAATGTTGATAGCTCAGCTATGGACTAGTTCACATTATCTTAGATGTGAAACTGACAAATAGACAACACCTAAAGAAGAATGGGAAAGAGAATATGCTTAGTTTGTACTTTGGAGGTGGTGAAGACAAAATGACACCACATCATGGAGTGTCCCGTGTAAAGTGACATTGAAATCAAATATAAAGACATTTTAAATGTGGACAATCTGACTGCCTTATTTGAAGAAATTTATAACAGATTACATACCAAAGAATAATGGATATGTTACCAATTTAATGATACAACCCTTATTGTCATTGCCTTTCCACAATGCTCCCTTATCACGACGTTTGGTCCTATAAACTGTTTCGTATCATGAATGACATTAAAAAATTTCATTGAATTCATAATCTCCGAAAATCACGAAGAACAAAGAGCCACTTTGATGAGGTTTTCCCTCATTTTACAATTATTTGGATATTTTAATTTATATCTCTATAACTTTTACAGAAAGTGAAAATTTGAAACCCCAAAGGATGGCTGTCATAAATGAAGTGCTAAGAGAAAACAGGTATATACTTTATTTTTAAAATTTAAATTAAGAATTAAATTTGACAACCAAATACATGTATTTAAATAAAATATTGGTAAATATTAATATTAATATTTAACTGTATATTACTAATGGAACAAGGTAGCTGGCTTACAACACAGTACCAGTAATATAGGCTTATTCAAAATGCCTAGCCACTCATTGTGAGGGAGGCTTCATTAAACTATAATCACCTAAGGCAGAGTGTAATCAATTAAATGCTTTCATATTTCATGCAGCAGATTTCAACTATTACATGTATATAGGCTTTGGATTGGAAATTCAAGGTGACTCACTGCCACTGGGCTTCTTGCCACCACCTCCTCCGGATTTGGAATTACCACCTGGATTACTCTTGTCATGCTTTGGGTTGGGCCCACTTTCATAGTCCATTGCATTGTTTTCCAGTATCCTCTCATGCAATCCAATACCATCATCATTCTTCAATACCATTTCTTCCTGCAATCCCACCAAAAAAAAACCAGAAAACAGTCATATAATCTGCTTAGCCATGCATTAGGAATTCAACAAAAGGAAAGAAAACCCAAAACCCACCTTGGTGCTCATGTTCTCACTGACCATGTTTCCTGCACAAGCATCATTCTAATCAGTTTGCAGCAAACATCAATGGACATTGAAGCAATTTCTATATGGATTAAACAATACATACTTGATGAAAGTGGCCTGGCCAGAGCTATAACAAGCATGCAGGCCAATACCATCAACATAAGATTATTATGGTAAGTCCATGCCATGTTTTTCTGATACCAACAAGATTTTTCAGCAGCTCTTTTGTTAATTTTCCCCAGCTAGCAAACTTCCCTGATAATGTGAAGAAGAATGATGCCTCTCCTCCTGCACCCAACATATGCTTATTATATCTCCATTTAACAAAGGACAAAAAGACATCTCACCATCTTACACACAGTAAAAATTGACACCCCACTATGTTACTGCGTTCAAGGTAAACCCCATCTTTTGCCCTGTGTTTCCAAGACATTTTTCTGACCACCCACTTCCATTGTAATTAAATAATTTATATGTTTTGTAAGTCATATGAAATGCTCATATCACTTTATTTTATTTATTTTTCGAACTTTTTTGATTTGCTAAGGGATTTGTGTTTTGTATAAACTACTTGTCAGTCGCATTAGTTTGGCCACATGTGATGGTTGAACCACTGCAAATTTCTTATGATTATGCCGCACTCTAGATTTTATTTGTATTTTCTATCCTTGGTAAATTTATGGTTTGGTAAATTTTAACTTGGATCTTTTCCATTTAAAGCAAGAATACAAGTTACTTCTTTTTTGTTTAGTAGTCAACTATGAGAGGCAAATTCACTTCAGATTTAGGCCAAAATGATAACCTAAAAAATTGAAAATGACACCAACAAGACAAACTAATAATTGTAGCCACCACTTAAATGAATGGTCCTATTCATTTTCATTTTCATTGTTTGTTTGACATTTCATGTGACACTAACTAGCAAAGTATGTTTAGGTCAATATCGTATTATATCTTAATAAGACTCAAACTTTTTGAAAGTAAGGGTGTAATTACGATAATTTTATCTTTTTTAAAGGTGTATTGAATTTTCTTTATTTTTATTATTGTATCTATAATTTTTTAAAAAGACAAAAGTATGTGTGATGGTTTATAATAACAAGTAGTTTGTTGGTATTTAGAGTTACACTATTAACTACTGATAAAAAAACATGGTAGAGGTTTTGAGTTTTAAAACAACAAATTAATAACAAATAATATTATGAAAAAACATGCATAAGTAACAATACCAAAAGGAGGAGGTTGTGGTGCACCGTCATTGGGTGGCAAACAACCTAAGATGAAGGCCCTTATGACATCTGGCACCACTCGATTATCTTGACTAAATTCTTGCACATATAACAAAACAAACACTCCCCACCTAGAAAAAAGAAAAACAATGATCCCAATATCCATAATATCCCAGGTACTGGTGAAGTCCAACACGACATTTGATGGATAATAGAATTACCTTGTGGCAGACTCCAAAACTAGAAGAGCATCTTTATGTCAACGACATAAATATTATATCTTAATAAAAATCATTCTTTTTAAAAGTAAATCATGGAAACCCAAATTTGTAATAAGGATAATATTTTTATATTTTTAAAGGTTAATTTGTTTACAATGTATGAACGTCTTAGATTCTCCTAGATAAAATACTATAATAGAACATTTTTATTGGACAACATTAGTATATAAATCAATTAAATATCACGATATACAAGAGATTTATAATAAGGGGTGACCGGCTAACATGCGTGACTTGACCTCCATGTTTGAAAAAACATGCTTAAAAACTCAAAAAATGCCAAGTCAGGTGGTTACATATTAATGATATCTAGGGAACATTCTAAAACAAAAATAGTATGAAATCCATGCATATGAAACGATAAGACTAGGGGGACATAAAAAATTGTCCTTTGGAGGAAGGGATTTCAATGTAGAGGGCTCTCTCGAGGGAGGATCTAAGGCAACCCATATGCCTTGAACTTCTATATTATTTTACAAAGCTAGATGTGCCATGAATCTCCATTTGGGAATTAAGATCGAACCACCATAACACCTCCTTGTGCTAACAACAACCACCGAGAAGATCCAGTAATAGACTTGCCACTAGGCAATAGACTCTAGTATCTCCATTGAGGAGTGGAGAAATGGCCAAATATTGTTTACACCCTAAATAAATAAATGAGGGTTTGGTATAGATTAATTCCCTATTTAATAAAATGTGTAAGGGTTGTACAGTTTGTATATTCTTAATTAATTAATACGTTCATTAATGTGAAAAAAATATAGCTTTTAAAGTATTGTGCGATATAGAAATGATTGCTTCAAACACAAAGATGGAAGAGTTATTAGTTGGTTATAAAGGTACAAAAAGGATCTGTTGTGCAAAGTGGTAAGGATCTAGAAGTGCTTCATATTTGAAACCATGATTGTAAATTGAGCCTGTATAGAATCATATAACTTATCCTAGGGCGTAGTACAGTTTGTTCATGAAATATATGGTCTTGGATTATTGGGTGCTAGGGTTTTGTAACGTTTGATGGTCATCTATGACCTACAATTTGTTTCAGCATCTATCGCTAAGGTTCAAATTCACGCGACGCCTTCCTATAGTGACTTGCAATGGATAAAAAACCCTTGATACCCACACTAGCACTTCATGAACACAATTAGATAACAAAAGGATAAATATGTGTGTAGTGCAGTTGGATTGACCACGGTGGTCAATTTCTGCTAAATCTATCTAGCCACTACACTACATCCCCTTGCAAGCAATGAGAATCTCCATGTAGCTCTCCTAATGTAAGTGCAATTGTGTATGCAAATTTAAGCCAACTATTGTGCCCTAATGTATCTTAACACAAATATTGTGGGTGTAACAATACAATAAGTAAAATTTACCCTTCATAGTAGTGATATAGTGTGTTTTGATTTAAATTCTAGATTGATTCCCTTTGTCCCTTAATACTTTGAAAAGGCTTGGTATTGAATTGCTCTCACTATGACTTGGCTTTAGGACATTTAGAAGCTTGTAGATGGGGAAGCTAAACTCTTGAACTTGGTTTGAGCAATTTAGACCTGAGTAGTATTTTCTCTTAAGGATGTGCTATTAATTTAGGAAGATTTAAGAGAGTCTTGAGTGCTTTAGGAATGCATTTTGTGATCTTGAGAATGTCAAGTTACTCAAATGAGTGGATTAGACTTGCTTATATAGGATTTCGTAGTTTAATTGTTGCATTAAGGCTGACCTAATAAATGACTCATAAGAACATACAAAATTTAAAAATATTCTATTAGAGAGTGGGAGAGTCAACCCAACCCTTAATACAACCTGATGATAGGTTGTAAAATTTGGATAGACAATTTGTAATGTTTGGGAAAGATTTTGTGTGAAATGCTTAGTGATATATTGCTTTGGAAAAATGCAATTTGGGTATACGAACAACTAAGCAATGTGTATAGTAAAGCAACTCATGCATGAGAGGGACATATTTAAGTCAATTGAGCTAAAGATATGCGCACAAGTCATAGTCTAAAGATAATTCCAAACTTTTCATTTGCAAAGGATAAGTTGGGTAGATGCACAAAGCTTGGGATTGATTTTGTGGCCACTTGGGTCATTGGGTCATTTTTCACAAAATGGCGTAAACCCTTTGTAAATCCCTTCTTGGACCTATTTTGAACAGGCTAAAAAAAAGTTAAAACATTTGAAAATGACTCAAATATGACGTAAACCTTTTGCACAACAAAGAGTGTATTCTCTTTAAAATGCAAATCACATACACCTTTTGTAATGTAAAGGGTGTATGCCCTTTAAAATGAAAAGGGTATATGCCCTTTGTAATGTAAATAACATACTCTATTTTCACTACAAAGGGCATATGCCCTTTGTAGTGTTATAAATTAATAAAAAAAATTGTTTTAAAGTGTTTTGAGTGTTCTCCTCTTCTAAACAACCTTGTATTTTGGCTAGGTGATTCAAACCTCAACTTTGAACATGCATTAAATCAATCAATGAGGCTTTTGGAGGATTTCGAATATTTATCCACCTTTGTAGGCAAAAAATATTCGTTTGATTTATAGAATTTTGGACCAAGCTTCCTCTGGAGTAAAATGATCAAGTATTTTATGTTGTGTGTGATTCTGAATGTAATTAGCACATTTAACTGGTAATGCCTAGTATATAAGAGGTAAATATCTAGAATTCATAATGTAGCTAGACATTTCCTTCAAAGTTTATTTCTTCCGTTATGCTAATCCATTTTGTTATGGAGTATGAGGAAAAAAATTTTGGTGAATAATGCCATGAGATGCCAAAAAATTAGAAAACTCTTTGTTGAATTACTCTCCCCATTATCAATGTGAAAGATCTTTATGAAACTAGAAGATTGTTTCTTAACCAAATCCTTAAATAATTTGAAGTGTGAAAAAACATTACTTTTGTACTTGAGAAAATGAACCCAAGTACGCCTTGAGAAATTATCAATAAAGGTAAGTGCGTAATCATCTCTATTGAAAGAGGGGGTAGGAAAAACCATCAAGTCACTATGCACAAGCTTAAGTGGTGACTAATCTTTCTTGGAAAATTTCTTAGGGAATGGAGCTTGGTGTTTTTCCCTATGCACAGTTAGGGAAAAATCCCTTAAGATAAGAAACTCTAGGAATACCATCAACCATACCATGAGTTCTCGATTCCTTTAAATATCTGTAATTGAGATGTCCAAATCTTTCGTGTCAAAGCTTACTCTCTGAATTTGCATGAGAAACCAATCCTATCCCTATGGAGGGAGTGCCATCAAAACCCTCAAATTGATATAGTATAGAACCATGATCAATAATTCCTTGAGAAATAAGTGAATGAGGGTCTAACAAGGTTCGTGCTTCTACCCCTTGTAGTGTAAAATTCACTATTTTTCCTTGACCAAAATGAAAATTTTGATTTACAGAAAGAAAAATTATAGTGATGTTAGGAACATACAATGCATCTTGGATACTTCCACCATCAAGGTGTATGCCACCTTTTCCTTTAACATAAATAAATGAAAAATCTCCAACCTCAATTTTTGAAGTAGAACTCAAACTTAGAGATAAAAAGGACTCCTTGGAAGAAGTCATGTGATGAGAATCACTAAAATCTATAACCCAACTATCGACATGAGTTGGATGGGATCTCCTAACAACATTAAGCTCTTTTTCATGCTCATTGAAGGGGTGTGGAGTGGAGATAGAGATTTTTTGTTTCTCTACTGCATCCTCTAAGGCTTGCATTCACTTGTAACACCTATGTTCTTCATGACCACTCCCCCCACAAAAATAGCATGAAAGACTAGACTTATTCTTGGATTCGGAAGACTCTTTGGGTTTAGAGTTGTTTTATTTGGGTTTAGGAGCATTTTGAGATGGAGGAGTTAAATCGAATATACCTTTTGGTTTTCCCTTTCCCTTAAGATTAAATGCTACTAATGCCTTATGAGAGGTGGAAGACTCAAGCTTAGACATTTTGGATTCTTCCCTAGTAAGTCTTTCACAAAATATTTCTAAGATATGCATTTGGAATGTGTCACCTAATACATCCATGCTAGAGAAAAAGGTAGAAACAAATATTTGGAATGGACCTCTCAACTTGGATAGAAATAGGTAAACACATTCTTCATCTTTCTTATCTCTTCCACTCCCCTTCAATTGTTTCAAAAAATTATTGAATTTAGTAAGATCATCTATAATTGATGGAAAATATTCAATACTAAGAGAGGCGATCTCAATTTCAAGTTGCATGGATCTCACGTGACCCATCTTACTAAAAAATCTCTCCAATTTCTCCCATATTTTGAAAGGAGAGTCACATTTTTCCAAATGAACAAAAAACTATCACTTACATAGGTTCCTATCAAACCCATGCACTCATCAAATTTGAAAAGTAATTAAAATTTCTCATATTATCTAGTGAACACTTGTTGTTTTATATAAGTTAAAACCCATAATCCTTTGTGTTTAATGATTGTTTCCATTCTTGGTTTCCATGTGTTGTTAATAGCTCAAGTTGATCTAATGCAGAAGAAGATAAAGATGTCATTCTCGAAAATACCAAAGAGAAAAATAATGCAAGATGCTCCCAGATTTGACACTTTATATTTGAGTGTGTGTTACAATAATGACACTTTATAATTTTAGTGCATTTCTCAAAATAAACATTTTCAATGGAACAAACACAAAAAAATAAGCACTTTTAAAAAACAACACTCGATTTTGAGTTGTCAATCAAAAGTTACAAGTTTTTTACTTTGTGCTTTAATATTTATTTGAAAAAAATAAAATGCCTTTTTCCTTCACCACACAAATTAAAACTAAGTGGGTTGGAAGTTAAACACCTACTAGTAGGAATCACAAGCTTAAGTATTCATATGACCATACCATATGACCAAGGGTTAAGGATTTTTTCTATATGCACTACTGCATTAACATGACCTCAGAATGCAATTCCGCAACCACACACAAATAAGAACGCCAAATGATTGATTTCCGAAAGATAGAAAATGATGCACAAAACCCGTAAATTAACCACAAAAAAACCCCATAAATAGTTTTCCCTGAGTATTCCCAGAATCCCTTCTTCGATTGTGCGGATTCCCGCGTTAGCCTAGATGTATGCAAAACACAAGTAAACCCAGAAAATATGTCTGACTCTTCTTATTCCTAGATTTACAATCGTTCTAGGGGTTTTTCCACCTTCCATATCTAATGCCGCCCTCCGTTTTGTCCAAAAATGAATGTTGTAAAAAACAATTCCAACGATCAATAAATAATACAAATATATGATAAACAAATAGTTTTTGCTTGTAAATAAAATTTTCAAATGAATGTCTACATCATCTACTGCTCTGATACCATAAAAGAGATGATAAAGAGATCGTTCCAAGCCACAAAGAAATCATATCTTAATAACACATCACACTCAATAAGCTTAAAGCAATTCACCAGAATAACTTTATAAAACTTTTGCAAACAAATGAACAACAATATCATATAGTATTATGGAACTCTATGAAGTATAATGATAAAGGGTCTTAGTTATATAGACAATGAAGATCAGTCTCAGAACTAGCCAATGCCATAGATCAAACCATAAATCAAGGAAAGAAATAGACAACAAAGAACTAGTTAAGACCATAGATCTAGGAAAGAATTAGACGACAAAGAACTAGTCAAGACCATAGATCAAGGAAAGAACTATAGATAACAACTAAATAATATCTAAATAAAATAATAGAAATATCCACACATAAGTGAGTGAGGATAAATAAAAGAGAAGGTAAATAAAGTACCTAGGTGAACACGAGCTAAGGTAAATAACCTACTCTAACACAATAAGTGTATTAAAATTAAAGCATTAAGTTTCAAATAAAATTTAAATTTTCGTTTAGGAAAATGTTCAAAAATAGTCCCATATATATTGTGCATTAGGAGTGTTGGCCAGTAATGTTGGTATTAGAAAGTATATATATGAAAAGTGTCTCTACACTATCTAATATACCAAACTAATTATATTTAGGACAAAAGTTATATTTTATTTATATAAATAGTAAATCTTATTTATTTAGTACAAATATCTTGAATTTATTTATGAAGATATCTTGAGATGTATCAATCTTAAAGTTCTTTTTTTATATTTTTCACATTCCATGTATAGATTAATAATTCCATTACTTTCTCCATTAATTTCTAATTGAATGGTGAAAAAATTGCATCAATCTAACTACATCACTATGTTGGATTGAGAGTATCTTTCTAAATATTAAATACAACATCCAAACTCCATCGTATGGCCAAGAAATTACTATATCGATCTCAAGATTTTTTTATCTTAGATTTTTCATATATCACATTGATTAATAATTCCACTAATTCTTTGAGAATTTATTACTAATTGATGAAAAATGACATAGTCTTGATGTGCCACTATGTTAGTCTTAATATTTTTTGGAAACATGTCGAAAAACAAGACAAACCAGGATGGCTAGAAGACAAAAGTTAAATGGCCACACTGAGGATTTTTGAAATGAAAATGAAAAAGTCTTCCCTATCCAATACAAAATAGGTTTGTGAATGTGATCACCTAGTTTTGGTCATTGGAAACCTCTCTCTCTCTCTCTCTCTCTCTCTCTCTCTCTCTCTCTCTCTCTCTCTCTCTCTCTCTCACACACACACACACACACACACACACACACACACTTACTTATTGGATTAGAAATCAATTGACACCACTTGTATATAACATTCAGCTCACATTCAGTGGATTAGGTTTTATTGGACTTGTTTGCACACAATATTGAATAGATCAGTTTATTGTTATGCACAAACAAGGCCAATCAAGTCTTAATCCATATTATACTATCACTTAATGCTCAATTAATCAATGCACACAAAACTTTGAAAAATTGGTTTGATATTATGTGTAAAGAGACCATTCAAGCCCTAATCCAAATTATATTGTGGCATTCAATTGATTAATATTTGATTGTCTATGTTTACACACAATATTAATTTAATTAATTCATTATTGTGTACAAATCAGTCGAATTGAACCCTAATAAATATTATATTATCACAATTAATAAATAAATTTCATAAACAATTCTTGGTTCTAAGTGGGAGAGGGCAGAGCTCTCTAGTCTTTATTTGGCAAAGTTCATAAGTGTTTCTTTCAATTTTAGTCTAGTTTCATTTCAAACTCTCAATTTATTATATGTTTGTTTTTTGGAGGTTGGGTTTTTTAGTTGACTTGCGCGTTAATAATTTTTTTGGGGGGGTTAATATTGCTAGAATTATTGATTGACTTTTTTATGAAAAGCCTCTCTTAAATTTGGGTGAGGACCCACATTCCCTCATTTAATATGTAAAAAAACATTTTGAATCTTAAAAACTTGCAATTTACTGGAAATAAAATAATTTGAAACAATATCACTACAAATAGTTTGAGAAATTTTAAGCAACATTTTATGATTTTTTTTGTTTTTTGTTTTTTATTTGTTGGTATAAGCCCCTCCACAAAACCACTAGGCTAGGATGTTTGCATTAGATTGGTTAAATTTTAATTTTCATGGAGGTAGTCTATTTTGATAGTTTATAGTTACATCTAATAGTAATAATAATAATTATTATTTAATACACAAAAGAGAAGTCATTTTGACAATGTGTACTTCATTAAAAAATAAAATTTTAATGTCCTCTCTTATCCATACATAATTGTCATAACCATTATATTTCCTAATAACTAACATATATATTATGTAAGAAATTGTGAAATTTAATAACTAAAACACACACATATACATATACACATAGATATAAATATAATAAATATTTTTGTGAAATTATATATATGCCAGATATTAGAATATTAATCTTATTCATTGCTAAGAAATGAAGATAGTGGTCGGTGCTCATCCCTCGACCTTTCTCCATTAAATATTATTATTGAATCCTCAAGCAGAAAAAACCATCACGGAAGAAAAATATGCACCATTCATAACATATTCTACCATTTTCATTGAAATACTTACTACCAAGCCCATTCTTGGTATAATGGTTGAATTAGTATATATTTAATCAATATTGACTAGAATTGTTTCTCCCGTCACACCACACATTTCTAATGGTTATAGTTGAGACAAATTTCAATATATAGACCATGGAGAAAGCCACTTTGCATTTTCCACTATCTGTTTTCGCTGCAAGTTGTTTTGACATTGTTACAAAATGGTCATAAGAATTATGATTTCTCCCCACTTTTGGTGACACAAGGAATCAGCATGGATAGTCTTGTTTAGCTTTTAGTTTGTCTCTATGTGGTGCCTTTTTTCTCTCCTTTCTTTTTCGATTAATGTATTATTATGTCATCTTTCTCGGAAACGACCTTCAAGTTGTAATGCACAAACAAAGTCAAATTGGGACTCTATGCATGAACTAAGGAAGAAAAAGTTTCAAAGATTCATGAATATATAGGCTAAAACAAATCAAGGCCTTATTTAGAAAGAGGGAAGTACCAAAAAGTACCATAGTACAACTAAATTTCATGTACTAAATTTCATGTACCAATGTACAACTAAATTTCACAATTTAGAAAGTCCATTGATCTTAAATTTTGGTCAGTTTTATGTCATTTGTGAAGATATTTTTTAACGCCACTATGTATCTAATATATATGATAGTATGTTGAATGTAAGGCGTCACATACATGCTATGTAACTTATCATGTATTTTGATGGGTCGTATTAACATTAACATATCTATCTTAGATAAATCTATGTAAAAGATGTCAAGAGATATAATTTTTGACGTGCTTATATTAGATTTTAGATATAAGTGGAATAGGCACCTCAACAATAATACCTCCAACATCTTTTACATAGATTTATCTAAGATCTAAATTGTTTTTGAACTTATTTCATTTTGTTAAAGACGCCTAGTTTACTAATGAATTGTTTTGATCTACTTATTATGCTGAGAGGCATTTTACAATGGTAGCATGGAGTGAAGGACTCTCATGTTCTGCACATGAAAGAAAAACTAAGGACAACACTATTTTAAATATTTAGTTTAATTTATAGAAGCTTTACATTTGTTTTAGTGGACTTTTTTTTTGTTAATTAAGTAATGCCCGAGAGACATTCTACAACGGTAGCATGGAGTGGAGGAGTCGCATGTCATGCACGTGAAAAAAAACTAAATCCAATATTATTTTAAATATTTAGTTTAATTTATAGAAGCTTTACATTTATATTAGCGGACTTTACTTTTGTTGATTTAGGATTTGTGTGAATAGTAAACTTTTGACCATTTAAATAAGACACATTCTTCCTTGCTTCACTATTAAATAATTATATAAAAAATAAATATGGGTGAATTAGTCTTAATCTAAGTGTATATAAATAATATTGTGTACATCATTATAATGTAAGGTATTTATTTACTTTAAAGTTCTTCTATGTATATTATATCTATTGACCTCTTAAATAGTATGCTAAAATTATTTACTGTTAGAGTAGGTATTTACCTTAGCTCATGTTCACCTAGGTACTTTATTTACCTTTATTGTATTTATCCTCACCCACTTATGTGTGTGAATATTTCTTTTATCTTATTTAGATATTAGGAGATATTATCTAGTTGTTAGGTATAGTTCTTTTCTTGGTTATTGACTAGTTCTTTCCTTGATCTATGGTATTGACTAGATCCTTGATGTCTAGTTATATCCTAAATCTATGGTTTTGACTAGTTCTTTGATGACTAGTTATTTCCTTGATTTATGACTTGATTTACGACCTTGACTAATTCTTAGATTGTTATTCCTTGCCTATTTAAGCAAGACACATTCTCAATGTATTGCATTGAATTCCATAATAATATATGATATTGCTGCTCATTTGTTTGCAAATGTTTTATGTAAAGTTATTTTGGCGAATTGCTTTCATCTTATTAATTGTGGTGTTTGATTAGCATCTGTGTTCTTGGCTTGGTACGATCTGGTTATCATGTACAATGATGTATTACTATATAACATTATAATGTAAGGCATTTATTTACTTTAAATTTCTTCTATGTATATTATATCTATTGACCTCTTAAATAGTATGCTAAAATTATTTACGTATGCTAAGATTTAACTTAGGTATTTCACATAAATCACAAGTAAACTAATTAATTTACTATCTATGTAATCTATGACAAAATCTAAGATTTAACTTAGGTATTTCACATAAATCGCAAGCAAAATATTTAATTTACTATCTAAGCTGATATAAATATGTTAAATTTATTATAATAAGGAAATGCCTTTATACAATATTGTACATCTATTTCCAATTCAAATTACTAAAATGAATAATACAAATTTTGCACACTCACACGTGTGCACATGTGTAGGTCTATCGATGTGGAATTGCATATACATTAAGGAAGCATAAAAGTTAATGTTATACATGTGTTTTTTAATAAGAGCAATCAAAGATATAGTTAATATAAAAATATAGTTATCAATTTTTTTAATGTAATTATTAAGCTTGAAATAAGTTCAATTTTTTAAATGAAGAAAAACAAATAGAATATCAACTAGCATACCTATCTTAGAATAATCTATGTAAACTATGGTGAGATGTTTTAATCTCGACCCACCTA
Organism: Taxus chinensis; assembly: GCA_019776745.2. Lineage (NCBI taxonomy): Eukaryota > Viridiplantae > Streptophyta > Pinopsida > Cupressales > Taxaceae > Taxus > Taxus chinensis. Next base: position 14,506,561 of record CM034154.1, on the reverse strand, counting down.
TTTCACTTATGTTGAAAATCAAATATAGGCACGTCAAGAATGATACCTCTCGACATCTTTTACATAAATTATTATAAGATATGTATGCAGTTTATTTGTTTGCTCTTCACATTTTACTATACTTCCAATATTTTAAGTTTATTTTAATTATATTCATTACCAATCTCAAAATATAAAAAAATACAACTAAATCAAATATCAGTTGATAGTCAAAGGCTTTTAATATTTTGAATATCAAATATATGTTAGTTGTCATTGTGATGATCAAATGGGCATGAAATTTAATGGTGAGAATAAAAGTGAATCATGTATGCCATTACAACCCTAGCTACCAATGTAGGAATGCCTCTTGGCATAAAAATGTTAGTGTTATATGTATAAAAAAACCAACAATAGTCAAACATTTATTGCAACACAATCGGTAATGCACTGCAATCACATGTAAGAGGTTGACGGTTTGAATCTCAATCATTTTGATGTAGTTTACTAAACACACATAGATTGATAACACATAGAGCATGATTAACACAATGTGCTTAGGAAAACATCAATTGTTTTTCAAAGTATTTGATAATTGATAAACACACACAACAAGTTGGTTGATTGACATGGACGGTATACTGATATATGTTGAGTGATATCCTTTAGGTTGGATATCTGTCACCTATGTACAATGGTTGTTAAGACAAGTGAAATGGTAGAAAAATTGATACTTTTAAATATACTTTTAGGTACATGGATAAGAATACATAAAGATTTTGATTTTTAAAAAATCACTTGAGTAGGTTAATATATTGTTTTAAATATTTATTTGAACATAAAAATCTTAAATATCAAGTTTAAATATAAGTTAGAAAATATTAATTTCGAGATTCTTATTTTAGATTTTAAATATTTTATATTTATTAATAATTTCATTACCTTCTCTGTTAATTTTCTACTAGTTGGTGTCAAATAGTATCTATTTAGCCATACCAGTGTGTTGGGCATGCAAATTATTTTTGGAAAAATAAAGTGGCTACAAACTCCACCATATACCCAATGATATTACAATATTTTTGAATGAATTATCAAAGCATTTTTTTTCCCTAAGTGATGGTCAAATGGATGTAAAATTTAAGATTCAAATTTCCATGCAACAATCCAATGGATGTCAAATTTAAGATCGAAAATAAAAGTGAACAACTCACTGCATTACTCTCCACCCCCTATTGTCATTGTAGAATACCTATCAATATAACTAACATAACTATCTTAGATAAATCTACGTAAAAGATGCAGAGAGGTATCATTCCTGAGGCACCTACATTGGATTTGAGACATGAGTGGAATAGGCACCTCCAAAATGATACCCCTCATCTTTTATATAGATTTATCTAGGATAAGTATTCTAGTTATATGATTTAACTTATATTTCTCACTTATTTAGTGATTATAAGAAATGAAAATGTCATTTATATTTAATTTATATTTTCATACAATTTTTTTTTTTTAAATGTGGATAAATATCAACCTCAAGACTCTTAATTTGAATTTTAAACATATCACATTGATTAATAATGTCATTATATTCTTTTGATATTTCTCACAAACTGGTGATTAAAAAACCTTCCCAAATAAAAGGGATCCAAATTCCATTGTATAACAAAGATATTACTATTTTTTACTAACTTCTAAAAGTCAAATAGAAAACACTTTAAATAAAAATCAAGTAAATGTCAAATTTATGGTCAAAATTACCTTGTAATAATAAAATATAAGTAAAATTTAAAGTAAAAAATGAATGTGCATATGCTTTTTACTTTGGCAATGCATTTTACATCGAAAACAATTGTTCATCTACGAATCTCAATTTTCATATTCCTTCCATGTTTTAAATAAGTACTACAATGTTAAAAATATATTGATTCCATTTCCTAAGTTATTTTTTGAACCTATTTCATTTTGTCAAAGACACCTAGCTTGCTAATGAATTGTTAGGGCCTGATTTATATACTCATCTACGTGTTTTTTCTTCACATATTACCATATTTTCAATATTCTAAGTTTATTTTAAATATATTTATTACCAATCTCAAAATGTAAAAAATAAAACTAAATCAAATATCAAGAGGTAGTAAAAGGTTTTTAATATTTTGAATATCAAACATATGTTTTTAGTCTTTTAATCCGCCTAATTTTTATGCACGCTGGTACCTCATTCAGAGAGATCTGAATGATCACCTAAAGCACATGAAGCTACCATGTCCCTCATTTGTATTTTCTTGTCAATATGTTAGCATGCATAATTATAGTGATATTTGACCAAGTACTCATTCAGTCATACTAGATCATTACATACGTTCACTTGGAAACACATGTAATAAGGAAACATAATAGATTAGACAATTACCAATATCAAATGCACCATGAAATCTCCATAATCAGACATATCAATGACCATAATCCATCCACCATGATACATCATACTAAAATTATTGCATTATAGAAGTTGAATACATCATCCTACCAAGGTGCTAGAACATGTGCAAGCATCAAACCCTAAGTCATAATTGCATAACAAAGACTCTTAGAGCTCATGCATGATCATGATCCCAAAAACAATGACGTACTCTATGTGTGTGTGTGTGGACTTTCCCTTCACCGCCCATGCACTCTCCTAATAATAGGCATGCCAAAAGTAGACTACATGCATGCTTTACAAAATAGCTAATAATAGATTATCCTATAAATAAGACTTTCTTTTATCCTATTAATAACCTCCATGCATGTCCTCGATATGCACACCCATTCTCCAAAAATAGCCCTTTCTTGGCCGCCAAGTTATCATTATTTTATCGTTTGCTTGGCCAACACTCCACTTTGCTCTTCTATTTTTAGCCTGTAATATGCAAAATCAACTAAGTCTCAGGTTTTGTCTATCTGGGCACGAAACTTTTGTGCGTTGTTCTAACCCTTTTCTCATGCACCCATTCCTGCCTTCATCACACATGCCCAACAATCCCATGTGTGACTTATACTTGAGTATTTTTACTTGGTCAACAATACCCCACACTAATGTCATTTCCCATCTTCAGCAATGGGGATTCTTGACTTATCCTTCAAAAGAATGAAAAGTTCATAAAGAATGAAAATACAAAGAATAAGGCAGAAGAATAGAAGAGTCTTTAGTGCACATTGATTTCCTGCTTCTCAATTGGCTGTAACAATTCGAGGAACTCCTTAGTAAGGGTTTTATCCATCTCATCCCACTCTAGCAAATATTTTGTGGCCATCTCTAGGATTAAACCATTCGGTTCCACCATCTGCTCAAGGGTCATGTTCTCACCCTTATGCTTTAACTCCCTTATTACTCCTGCTAAACCCAAGATCAACCCCTCTAGGTTATTTTTCTTTCACACGATGAGGGAGCCGAACTCCTTAAGCCTATTTTCTTAAGTTTCCCTTTTTTTCTTCAAGGCATATCTCTTCTGTGCAATCTTGGCCAAGAGCTCCTCTCGCATGAGCTTCCCTTTTTTCCTTGTAGCTTGTGTGCTTGCTAAATCTTCCTCCTCTTGAGTAGTGTATGCTTTGAGGATGGGGTCAAGGTATTGACTATGGTCAAAGGCCCATCCTACCTTCTTCAAAGTATCCTTTATTATTTTCAACAAGGCATTCAAGCTCCACAATCTTCTATGCCACGATCTTCTTATTCTTCTCCTTCTCTATTGTTATGTCCCCTTGATTCACCCCTTGTATATTTGGCTTCTCCTGTAGTAACATATGAACCAAATCTTGCAAGAAATACAAGGTCGATGGGTAATTATCTTTAGTTCACTCATCAAATTCTAGGCACGCTTCCAAAATCTCATCTCCAATATTGTCAAAGATAGCATTTGCGTGCTTATTTACTTTGTCACGCACCTCAGTCAATTGTTATAGCTCTTATTAGTTATTATTCTTATCCTAGATCATTTTCCTGAGAGTGGCCCCCTTATCCAGATTTCTGCCAGCCACTTCTACTACCATCTTTGTTAATACATTACTAGCCTATTCATTAGTTATCTCAGTGGGCTTTACTGCTTCATGATTCACGTGAGGCATTTTCCTCATCCTAAACCTTATACATGAATCTTCGCTAACATCGAACTCAGGTTCATCCATATGCATCTGCATAGTCCATGAAAGCATATTTCTAGTGCGCATATTCGTGCCCTCGAGGTCAATCATCTCCCACCCATATAACTACTTAACAACGAGCATGCTTTGGAACCTTGCACATATTATATTTTTAGGGTCATTGACATACCCAAGGTTTAGGGTGCACAATATTTATTCTCCCCTTCAGCTACCAGTTTCCTACCTATGGGTAAATGAGCTTCAATGCCTGAGAACATGCCCTCTCCTTTCTCACCATAATATTCTCCACATGCCTCAGATGGTTCACCCTCACTCTATTTTTCTTCATCCTCTCTAGTGGTACCCTCTTCACGCTCACTAGACACCTCTGCATTACGATGGGTCTCCTCATCCCTAAGATCTTCTTCATTTTCCACATTATGAATATGTGGAAACTCCTATGTTATGTGCACATAGCCTCATCTGAACATCCCTTCTTCATCATTATCACTCTTATGCACTAGCTTGCACCTTCTTCTCTTTTTATTCTCTGGGCTTGGCTTGAATTGGAGTTATCCTTGGTGACCTTCTAACTACTTCAGAGGTTCCTATGCCACCGTTATGCTCCTTACATCTTCTTCTCAGCTTTCTTCTATGGCCTTAGTCAAGTGCATGCCAATTTCTTCCTTCTCCATCTCCTCCTCCTCAAGATCAATCTTAATTTCTTCCTCTTCCTTCCTTAGAGGAGTATCCTTGTGTCCTCTTGGTGCCTACAATATTATTTCCTTTGGGAGGGTCTAGAAGTTTCACATCTTCTCCCCAACATACTTCCATCCTGGAACCTGGGCTTGAGGTAGACATATATGCGCGCAACTTCTATCTTCCCAACTACCATGGACTCAGGAGTAATGTCAATATTATCTGATTCTAGTGTTTCTTCATAATCTGTCTTGTTGGGGTAGACATAAGTCTTCCACAATATATGGTAATCTGCATCCACCTTATCTGCATCAAATTTCAACTTTCTTGCATTATATAATATCTATTCACATAATCCTTGAAGTATCGCGCGGTAAATGTGAATGGAATTTACACCATGGGATTTTCTCCCCATCCTTCATATAAAACCTTCCCAAACAAAAGTGTTAGTATGCCACGAATTCTACTTGTCCATCGAAGATCAAGGGAAATTATCTCAGTACATGTCGTTCTCCTTCAAATAATTCATGCATCCTTCTGTACCATTTGTCTACTCTTTGCTTATAGGCACCTGAAATATTACCTTCATAAGTAAATTGAGTGAACCTCTGGGCTGGATACTTGTGCTCCATAGGATACACCCACATCTTTTCTCTGGGCCCATCTAGTACCCCAATCTCACAAAATACCAACAGAAGCAATATGGCACCCCATGTAATTTTCTCACCTTTATCACCCTGTATGCACACTTCCTCAATGATGCCTTCACTAATGTACTACATGTGCTATGTTATAGTAAGTCTTATTCACCATTTTATGTGCAATATGTAGCCAATTCTTGTTCACTTCTTTCCATCTTTCTGATGCACCTAGCTTACAACTCAAAAAATGTGTGACCACTCTTGTTATAGGATCCTCGATGCCTGACACGTCCATCTCGCGACCTCCTTTGTGGTAGCTAAGCACGACTGAAGTAGCCTCTACCCCAACATCATCATCTAGATCTGATCTATCTCTTCTCCAGAGCTTCGCAAACCTATCACTCTTCCTATCAACTACCCTGTGAGGCACATTCTCCTATCTGAAGAGTAAAAGTAGTCCTTGTGGACTTGTGATACCAACCACCAATACAGGTGTTCTGGTTTTCCAAAGAAGGGCAGCTCATAGAGTTGAAGCACTCCAACACTCTTTAGGAGTCTTTATACCGATTCATCATAAATTATTTTCCCCGAATCCATCCTCTCATCTATCTTTATGACCGTATCCTTCTCAATTTTTCTCTCAATATTCTCTGAGCGATGATTAAAATCACTAATCTTGCACTTTTTTAATTGTGACTTCCATGGTTTCCCCTCTATGACCTCACCTAGATATTACATCTCTACAAACCACTTATTTGATGCTTCCTAGGTCACAGGATTCTTGTTCTTGTTCACAATTTCCTTGGTGTCATTGCTAACAAATCCAACAATAAACTCTTCTCAACTTATAAGGTGCACCTAGGTATCAATTACTCACCACTTACTTACTTTGCAACCTTTCACCTTCTTTTTGCCTCATGGTTCTTCTGAACCCATGTGCCCTAGCTGCAAATTCCATTTTTCTCAAACCCTAGCTCTAAAATTTTAACCCTTGAACCTTGTCTTCTCCTCTCCTCACACCATTTCCTTTCTCTCACACTTCCCACTAAGGAGCTCCACTTCAGGCCATGCCAAACTATCTACAAGTTTGAAGAATTCTCCTTTGTATTCACACTTTACACTTGTTTGCACTTCAGTCACTCTTCAAGGCTCAAACACTCTATCATGCAAGGTAAGAATGAAGTTGCTTGCACTCCTTTTATGGATTTTTCATGATTTTCTTGAATTAATTACTTTTCACCTACCACCATACGTAACTTTAATTATGCTTTTTCACTTTTTCCATGCTTTCCATATTGCTTTCTTCCTACACGCTTGCAGTCATAACCTTCTGGCATGTTTACTACTTCTTAGGATGCAAACCTCCTTGTGCACCTTCCCAAATGCACATGTACATAAACCTCTATGCCATATACCAATTAGTTCATTCTACCATTGCCTACCTCGTGTTACTCTACATGAACCTTTATCCACACATGGTCTTCATCCTAAGAGAAATTTTCTTGTGAGTTCCATCATCCCTTATACATTTAGCACCCTTTCCTTTCACACATATTTTAAAGAGTATCCTTACTTCACATATGCACCTATGTTAACTTTCCCAAATGTGCCAACCTTTATATAGATCTCAAAACCAATGAATTTCTTTTTCATGCACTTGCACTTGGTTCACCCCACACTAAAATTATGTGCATAATCCTCTGCACAGGAAATCAATAAATAGTAATCAAATTTTTATGCACAAATGCACTTATTACAATAGATCAAGGAAAAAAATAATAAATTAAAATCAACAACCGTAAAGAAACACATGAAAAGGAAACCTAAACAAAATGGCAATAATGCCTTATTACAAACAGTAAGAAGCTTTATTTATAGTAGGGATTCATCCTACTCCCATTGAAGTAACTGGGCAACATGGTGCCATCCAACACCTACAATTGACATGCACCTGATTCAAGTATCTTGGTTACTACAAAAGGTCCCAACCAATGCACCTTCAACTTCCCTGGGTGGCGCACAAACTTGGATTCATAGAGAAGGACCATCTTACTAACTGTAAATGTCTTTTTCTTAATGTAAATATCATGCCAAACCTTCTGTCGTGCCTTCTTAGTCTTCTGGATCCAACGTGTAATAGTGCGCCACTCATCTAATTGCATTAGTTTTTCAATGAGCTCCTCGATAACTTGTTCATCATCCAATCCACATGTGCATGTAAAACATGGATGGTAACATGAACTCAATTGGTAGCACTTCCTCTGTGCCAAACACCAACTGAAAGGGTGTGGCCTTGTTAAATCATTTATAAGTGGTCCTATAAGCCCATACGACAGCTGATACTATATCATCCCAGTCATTTCTTCCAACATCACAAATTTTTGTCAATATTTCTCCCAAGATCTTGTTGAAAGCCTCTACAGTGCCATTGGCTTGAGGGTGATAAGGAGTGGTTTTATGGTGTGCCACCATAAAATCTACCAACATAATTCTGATTGTCTCATTTAATAAATGAGTTCCTCTATCACTTGTCAAGATTAATGGACAACCATACCTGTTAATTATGTTTTCCCATAGTAACCTTGTTGTTGTAGCTGAAGTATAATCCTTTGTAGGCACAACCTCTTCCCACCTTGTCATATTGTCTGTGCAAGTAATAATGTAGCACGATTTAGTCTATATGCGTGGGTGGTGCAATAGGTTCTACAAAGTCAATAACCCACTTTTCAAAATGCTCCATGCTCACAATAGGTCAAAGGGGCATCTCATCTCTACATCCAAGATTTCCAAGGCATTGACAATGATCACATGCTTTGTCATATTCCTTGGTATCTTTGTAAAAGTTTTCCCACCAAAAGACAACCAAAAGTATCTTGCGTGCAGTCGCATCACCTGCATAATGTCCTCCTATTATACCGCCATGAGCTTCTTCCATAATAGTTTTTCTCTCATGTTCAAGTAACACAACAAACAAGACCTCATCTTTACCCATCTTGTACAAGTCTCCACCAATCAAATAATAAGGTGTTGCGCATATAGTAAGCTGAATTTTTCTCTAATGTCTTCATCCCTTCTGGCACCAATCTAATGCACAAAAATACAACTATATCTTCCAAATATGAGGGCACACGGTTAACCTAAATAATTACACATCAGGAATAATATATTTAATGCTCTGTGAATCCTCACTAGAATTTATTCTTGATATATGATAAGGCCCTGAATTTCTCTTTCCTGGTTTGAAAACAATGGTGAATTCAAACTCCTGAAACATAAGAATCGAACTACAAATGTGCCCTTTCAAAACAAGATTGTTAACTAAGTACTTTAGAGCCATATGATATGTTAGAAGATAAATGGGTTCTCCAACAAGTACTATCTATACTTATGAACCACGTAGATCATAGACAAGGTCTTTGTGCTCCATTGTTGTATAATTCTACTCTATGGGTGTCAACTTCCTACTTGCAAAGAAAATAGGATGATCCAAAATTCCTTCCCCTGGTTGCGCCAAGACTACACCAATTTCCATTCTAGAGGCATCAATGTGTACATGAAATGGTTTTTCCCATGAAGGAAAGTGCAAAATAGGTGCAGTGGTAAGCCTTTCCTTTAATGTCTCAAATGTCTGCTGTTGCACATCACCCCAATAAAATTTCCCTTTATATTTGAGCAACTCTTCCAGGGGTACGGAAATATTTGCATATCCCTTGATAAAATTTATGTAGTATCCAATATGTCCCAAAAATCCATGCACCTCACTCTGATTGGTAGGCTCTTCTAAACCCAAAATCACAACTATCTTGGTTGGGTCTACCAATAATCCTTCTTTGCAAATGATGTGCCCAAGTAAATTTTCAAAAGGTGTAGCAAAGATACACTTCTTAATGTTAAGAGAGATGCTTAACTACCTACACCTCTCAAACATGAGCCTCAAATTATCACAGTGATCTTTTACTAACCATAAACATCCAATCATCTAAATATACTACAAGAACTTGTGAATAAAATCATGAAATGCATGCACAACAATGCATGAGAAAATTGCTTGGCACATTTTCAATCCAAATGGCATAACTGTATATGCAAAACTTCCCCATTCAATGGTGAAAGTTTTCTTTTCTTGGTCTTCCTTCACAATGTACACCTGGTGATAGCCTAAAAACCCATCTGTGAAAGAATATATCTCGTGCCCAACAAATCATTCAAGTATTTCCTCCGTGAAGGGGGTGGGAAAAAGATCTATGACACATGAAGCATTCAACTCTCTGTAGTCCATACAAATCCTAATATTCCCATCCTTCTTAATTATTATAACCATGGGGCTAACCCATTTATATTCTTCAATTGGATCAATAATTCCAGAATTGAACATCTTATCAATTTCTTCTTTCACCTTAACACACAAATTTGGGTTCATCCTGTAAGGCCTCTTCCTAACTAGATCATGCATTCTTTCTTTAAACTTTATCTTCATCTCACCTAAAGAAGGATGTACTCCCTTTAACTCATGATAACCTCTTGGAAACAAATCCTGAAAAATCACACAAGAGCTCAATAATCTTTACTACCTCTTACTCTGACCAATAATCTCCAATAATAGCTTCCTTAGGCTCATCCTCAGTGCCAATATTAACCTTCTTAGTCTTCATCGGTGCATGGTATGCACATGATCTTTCTCATATGCAGAAGCCATCACCTCACAAGCACACCCTTTGTGTGGCTAACATCCAAGTTATCTACATCTTCATCATAAATCATGTATACTAGTTTTCCCTTTTCTTTCTCTTTCCAGGCACGACCCATCTGTATCTTATTTTGTCTCCTCAAGGATCAAGGCATGCCTCGTAATCAGGTTCACCCAAAATTTCTAACATGAGGTATATACTTCTTTGCATGTTATCCCCAAATGTGATGCACTTCATGATCTGTAATGCTTCATGGGCTTGAGGCTTAGTAGAAAAGTAATAAAAAGTTTGAAACCATACCTACAGTCATCTCTTTCCAATTTTTTGTTTCCCTTTTCAGTTTTTGCATGGACATACCATGTGCACGTAGCATCCATGCAGTGTTTAGAATATAACTTATGTACCCATAGGGATGGTGGTAAATCCTCCTGGCCTTGCACCCATATTCTCTCACAATTATGGAAGTGTGGGAAGATGGATTCTTACCATGAAATTCACAAGATGTGTGTAGGTACATTGCTCTGAGTAAACCTATGGTGGAAAAGGTGATTCTCACTTCTTGTCCATTCTAAAAGGTTATCTCTATGTGTAGCCCACCAGTGCACTTGATATCCCATGCAAGGTATAGAATACAGCATGTTTCTTATATCCCCCTCATTCTTCCATCAAGTACCTCCATGGCACGTAAGAATGTATTGGGATTTCCTTCACCAATATACCTTGTTACCTGAGCTGAGCCTAGCCACCTAACCATGTGTGGCACCTAATCATCCTTGTGACTCTTCTTTTGAATTCACACCTGACCATCTCATATGTTCCATGAGCCCAGTTATCACAAGCAACACTAGTAGTGTCACTTAAAGAATGCATGTCTTCCCACTAAAGTAAGCCTTCTTTTAATGGTTCCACATGTTCTGGATTGTGCACTGTCTGTGCATAGATTCCATTAAGCTCTTCTTTACTCAGAGGGCTCAACATAAGGTCTCTATCTTCTTATCATATAGAGGTATGATCATGAACTCATATTTTTTCTTAAAACTTATGTATCTCTTATTAAAGTGTAGATCAACATTGTTCGCATAACACCAAGGTGGTCCAAGTAATGTCAGAAAGTTATCTTCTTCAGCAAGCTTCCCAATACCTCAAAGTCTCCAGTAAACTTAGCTCCTGTAAATGGTAATGGAATGCATCCTTCAGTACCCCAATAGGCATATCCCTAGTTTTGTTCACCATGTACAACACATTTGAATATGGTTGCAATGTTGATCTCCCCATTTGATTCCATGCATCTAGAGTCAACACATTTACCTCAGTGTATGTATCTATCAAGATATTACTTACTAACCATCCATTGATGACTACATCAAGTGTAATATCCTTTGTCAAATTCATGATTATGAGGTGGTAGATTTAGCATGAAGTATCTACCTCTCGGCTTTGTACTCAACTCCAGCACATGGTACCTTTTCATGTAGCCATTCCCCTAGTAAAGGAATGATATTCTCTTGGCACAACATCTTGCACACCTGTTTCAGATCATCCATATCCTTTTGTGGGATCTCAACATTCTTTGCACGTTCTCTCTCGTGATCCTGTTCTTTTAAGCATTATATCTCACCCTATAAATCTCTGATGAATCCCATGGTCTCTTGATATAATTACTTCTGATGTATTATGTCTAGATACTTAGCATGTATCGTTTTTTCTCTTGTGATGGTTATCTTATCCTTCAGAGGCTCACGTGCATGTGTAACCTCAGTGCGTGTAGTAACCAATAGTTATCTATAAATCAAGGATCAAGCATCTTCTTAGGCATCCAATAATTAGCATTCACACGTTGCAACTTGATCATCCATACGTCCCTTGTTCCTTATTCTTGTTTTTACTCATGTTCTCATATAGATCCAAGGAAATCTTCCAACTTATGTTACTTCCCACACCATGAGAAAGCTATATTCTGAGGGACAATCACATGTGATAATGATCAAGGGACCCACAAGTGTAACAAGTTACTCTAGCGAATCTTCCTCTACCACCACCATAACCTCATTCTTCGATATCCTCCTCGGAATCCTCCATTTCATATTATCCTTCATTAGTATGCCCATTCATTATGTTGTCCTTCTTGTTCCTTTGATCTAGCTAGCTACACTAGTTTGGCGTACTCCTATTTCAATAAGGCTTGTGGATATGATCAATAAGTCTATAATCAACAGTGTCATGAGTATGGGCATGGAAAATATTGTAATACATGGACATGTTCTTTAGAATCACATGCTTCAAGAGAAGAATAGTTCCAAACATCATGGTCCTTGTGAAAAATTTCACAATCTAATAACAATGTGTGTAATAACTTTGCATGGGAAACTATCCTTAGTATGTCCTTCAACCTCACAATCAATGCACCATATATGACTGCACATCTCATTTGTGGGGTTGGAAGAGATCTTATCTAACTAATTTCTTTCCATGGCTACAATTTGTGCCTCCAAGAATGGACTTACTCCAGTATCAACACTGTCCAATTACCTATACAACCAGTAGATTACTTCTAATGCCTCACGTGGATCAATATACATCTTATAAGATAGATATCTATGAAATAAAGTCATTAATCCTCCAAAAAACCATTGTGCATGTTGAATTTGATGAATTTCATAAGACAATTTGGAAAATAAGTTCTTAAAACGCACATCATACTCCCTCATAGTTTCATATAATCTTTTCCTGATATCTTTGAGCATGCATTAATGCTCTATTGCTAAAACTTTGAAATGTGAAACTCATCCAAAAATGTAGTTTTGCATAAAGTGTTGTAATCTACCATATATTCTTAAGTGGGTCATACTCTCTATACCAGCTATACACGAACCCTTGAAGAGTAGTGTAAAATTGGATCTGCCTTCATATCTAAAGTTGTAATTCCATTAGCACATCAGTAACAATTCACACTTGTGCACATGATCTGTTGCATCTTCGATACCTCTGTACTCTTATTAAGTAGAGTAGACATCTCAAAATAAGCTTAAGGTTTTTGTTGAGATTTTTGGCGTTGCTGAGGTGGTTGTTGATGTGGTGATTGTTGTGGATGTGGAGCCTATCCACCAGATTAAAAACCATGAACCTCCTCCTTCGTGATGGTGGCTTAGAGTCCACCTGATCCTCAGGTGCCCTCTTCTGTCAGGGCTAGGTATCCATTTAATGAACTTTTTTGTGTCCCAAGTTATAGCATTGAACTTGACACCCATTGTTTTCTGCAGTATGCATGCAACCCATCATGCAAGTGCTCCTAATGGTCTGCACACCAATACATTTCCCTATATGATGCACCTGAAAATAATCCTTACATAGTGTAACTCCTAAACACTGACACCTTTTGTTGTTTGTATGGGTTCACACTAATAAGGTCATTGTTAATGTTTCCTTAGTTGAATTCAAATGTAAAATTATATCTACCTGTTTCTATTTGCTTAGTTAAAGTAGCATGTGCTTCTCAAATAACTACCTCTAGATATGGAACACCATTTAGTGGATAGGTTTGCTAATGTGGTAATCAGATGCACACCCGCATTCCTCATTCTTTCCTCTAAGATGCATTCTAAACAAAGAATATTGAAGGTTTTTTTATGGGATTCTCTACTGCGACTTTCCCAAACATCAAGAGGACCTGATGTTATGGCTCACTATCCTCTACAAGAGCTTCAAAATTAAACTTTGTGTGCCAATCATTTCCATCAACTCCAACATGATGGTACTCCTTAATAGTCCTATTGCACATGTTCCATGTCCCTCTCTCATGTGCTTCATTAAATCTTATGAATTTTTTTTCCTCTCTCTATATTTGTGCCTGTGAAATAGGTTATGCCATATTTCTCTAAACCACTTTCTCTTGGCCTTACATGCGCAGTGAGGGTTTAGCTAGCCATGTGGAGGATTTATAAATCTATTTCTTTAGTTAAAATATTGATCGATAAAGGTATATTGCACAAGTAATATCCTCTAGGATCGCGTAAGAACTAAAAATCAGCCTCCTTTGGACACAAATACGTAGAAATGTCATAATCTAATGTATAATTGCACAACACACCATCCCAACAATGATCTAAAAATCTATTCCATTCCACATCAACATAAAAAATATTATTATAATATCTTGTTTCCAAATCTTCAGTCCTAAGATCCCAATTATCACTGATGCATAAGGAATTCAAAATTCATATAATTCTACTATGAAAAAATCTAAACAAATGTTTCATAGATCTCATGATAAATATTATCTTCCACCTGACTTGATGTGCATTTGAAATTAGGTCCAGTGCTATACCTCTACACAAACTTACTCATGATTATGCTCTTCTAAACCAACTTTTAATGTTCAGTCCAGAGTTCAATCGATATGCATCTTGGAAGTGTAACATCCTTACAGAAAATTTGAAAAGAGGTCCAGGGGAGAAAATGGAACCAAAATGTAGTATTTTATTTCATCTAAACATTATAGCATATTGACAACCTCATTAACAGTCCTTTTTGAATGCTCACCCGAAGTGTGCATGTAGCTACCAGGTACCTCCTTTGTATTTTCTTTTCAAGATGTTAACATGCATAATCATAGTGATATTTAACGAAAAGTAACTCATTCAGGTCATACTAAATTATTGCATAACATTCACTTGTGAAACACATGTAATAAGGAAATCATAGATCAAAATTACCAATATCAATTGCACCATGAAATATCCATAATCAGACATATCAATGATCATAATCCATCCGCCATGATCCATCATACCAAAGGTATTACATTACAAAAGATGAATGCATCATCCTACTAAGGCATTGGAACATGCGCAAGTATCAAACCCTAAGACCATTTGACTCTAATGTGACATAACAAAATCACTCTTAAAACGTAGATGTAGTATGAAAGTTCCAAAAAATATAGTGTACACCTCCACAGATATATATAGGGGTGGGGATGCATTTCCCTTCACTGCCCATACACCTCCTAATAATAGGTGTGCTCAAAAATAGACTACATGCATGCTTTGCAAAAAAACTCCAGTAATATATTATCGTCTGAGATTGAAAAATAAGACTGTAAGGATCCTATTAATAGAATAAATATGTGATCCTTAATATAGGTGCCCAGAAGAGAAAGAATATCCCTTTAACTGGGGTTCCAAGTTATCAGGAGGGGTTTAAGTAACTGGTTTTTACAGCTCTTGAAAACATGCTCTGTCTATGTTTTAGCCCAGAATCCTACATCATCAGATAAGTCATGGGTAGTTTAACTATGGCACTGTGAGCGAACCTGGGGTGCATGATGTTATAATTGCCTCCTTAGGTGATGTAGCCCCTATCATGACACCTTGACTCAAGGTGTGATGCCCGAGAAGTAAGCTACATAATCACGTGAATTATGGAAAACTTGAGGAATTAGTTACCTGGTCAATACCTTGTAATGCAGTTAAGCCATTCGTGATGTCACATGGACATGAAATTATAATTTCAAGAATGAAATGATAATCAAGTGTAACATAGCAAATTACAACCTTGGATATTAATGTAGGAAAAATAATTGGCATAAAATTTTAGAAAAGCCTTACATGCACATAAAATAGAAGTAAAAATGGGGAGCCTTATAATTTTTAGCCAAGTTCCAAACGTAGTCGGTAAAGCTACTAACAAAAATATGTAAGATCGATGTTGTAGGTTCGATATCCCATGAAATGGAACCATAGAAGATAGATCATGTTTACTAAGCACTCACATAGGATTTATCTTTAGTTGATTTTTTAGCATGCATGTAATGCATGAATATGTTTTTAGAAAAACTTCAATTGATATATACCTTAGTATTCAAAACTTAGATGGAAGGTTACACAAGTTAGTTTAATGACATAGAGGCTACACACATTTGAGACTTTTGAGTCCCTTATCTAATATTGAAGAATAAAAAATCACCTAAATAACCAAAAATTGTTGAAAAGACCAAGTGAAATAGTCATATAAATTTGAGACTTTTAACCTATCACCTTTGGATTGTTGCAACTTATGAGGAAAAAACTTCAAAATAATTAGAATCTCTTTATTCACAACCTTACTCCCTTACCCTTTCACTATCCCATCGCCTTCTCTTCTCTCTTGATCTCTCGCCATTCACTTGGTTAACTAAAAATGGACTAATTAAGCAGTGTGTGGATAATTAATCTAAGCTATGCACAACTATAATAAAGTAAATAAATGTATTAAATAAGAATGTAAATGAAGTTAAACAACTATGCAAAAGGAAATACTAACCCTAATATGTAAAAGAGAGTAGAGGAAAGAACTCAGTTGATAACAGATTCATGTCGAAGAGTGTCTCGCAGAGGTAACTGGAAAAATTAGGAGCAGAAAAAACTATGCAGAATTCCTAAAAAAGGATGGATATGGAGGATCTAGCTAGACTAGGGTAAGCAGTTGTAGGATGACTGGGGCACCTGTGGGAACTCTGGTCTATAATTTGGGTGCCCTGGTCTATGTAAAAGCTCTGAAACTAGTTTTTACAAGGTTAGAAGGTGGTCCAAAACCCTCGATGTGTGTCACATCAACTTCATTGTCCTACGTTGAATGTCACCAATACTCCAAGATGAATGAAAGACCTGCAAGACCCTAAAACAAGCATCAAACCCTAAAAAAAATAATGCATATGAAGGGGTCAGACTATCCTCAACGGCCAAAATGGTGGACTTACTAACTGAGTGTTGCACTACATCTCAAAATGTAGTTTTATGTGCAAGTGTGTGTGAACATGCCCTAGGTTGCTCTTGTGCTAGTCACACTTTGTGAAGTATAGAGCAATAACTATGTGTAGAAAATGTAATAGAATGTGTGCATGGAATAGAATAGAATCCCTCCCCTATGAAGTGTGATGTAGATGTCCTAACCTTGATGATGGAGCTATGTGGATGCAAGTGATCTCCAATGCAATAGATGGATGCAACTCTAGATGGAGTGATAGTAGTAAGTGATGTTAGGTCCCTCATTATGGTCTCATAACTTTATATTTATAGGGTTCTATTGATCTAATTTCGTAATTAACCCCGAAAAGGTCGACCACAAGAAAAATAAAGATGCCAAATGGCTAGAAAGAGCCCAAAAAGTGGCAAGAAAGTGTGAAAAGGACTGGGGCACCCTTGCTAGGACCAGGGCACCCACGGGCACCCTAGTACTACTTAAGCACCCTAGTTGAGGCTAAAATGACTGAAACAGACTGGGCATGTGGCTGAAAAGGGGTGGTAATGATGATATAAAAGAAAATAAGATGGCCAAAAAAATGAGGGTTAATTAGTACTTTCTTCACTAAAGAACCTTCTAAATAGTGGCATGAAATTGGGATAAATAAATGTCTAAAGTGCATGATTTTATGAATACATTTTTCCCCCACTTTATGTTGGTGATTTGAAAGCTCGATAACATAAAGTAGATAGATATGCTTGTACCTAATGTCCATGAAGAGTGTAGTAGAAATGTACTGAAGGACTAGAAAAAGTTTGGAATGACATAACAATATTGGAAACTGAAAAAACTAGATGAAAAATGCGTAAATAAAAAGTAATGAGGAGTGAACCTAAGGAGAAACGCATGTGTAGAAAACCAGAAGATGTGTAATGTAAGTCTACATGGTTAGTAAAGTCCATGTGTTATCGTGAAGTGTTGTTTTATGATTGTTACTTGTTGTTGCTAACAATTTGACTGTTTGTTTCTCATACGGTAAACATGCAAGGATAAAATAATCAAGTATGGTCAAATGTGTATGTATTTACTATGTAATAATACATATGTAAAACTATGCATGTATGAAGAAGATGCATGTAAGTTATAAAATACACAAATGGATACAACTGTAAATGGAACATGTGCACCTGATCCATGTCAAGAATGAGAGTGAAAAAGGATATCTTGTACTGCTAAGTTTTTTGAGTGATCTCACACCACCTTGGTCTGAAGAAATGTAGAGAGGAAATGCTTTTGTGTCCTCAAAGCTCTAACTTCTTCCCTAAATGTATCTGAATATATCTTTATATCATCCTAGTTTTTTGGGAAATCCAATGCCATTGGCCAAAGTAGTGTAGGGAGGCACACCCAATGTAACCTCGTAAGCATGTAAATGCTTCGCAGAATGCTAAGGACACCATGTCCAAAATGTAAAATTTATTATGCTATGGAGTTCGTAGACTTATAGGTTTGAACCCACTCACTTTATATCAACTGAACCAAATTATGTGTGTAGAATCTCTGTGTTAGTATGTAGAAAAACCCCAAATGTATTCCCCCCTCTTTGTGGGGCGCATGCTGATGTCACTGATAAGAGAATACGGCCCTCAAAAGAGGACCAACCGCATGTGCTTTGTAACTCTTCTCTGCAGGGGGAAGGGAATGCGCTTGGTAGAAACCAAGGCACATAAAAACAAGGATAACTAGCCAAAGAAAAGTGTTAGTACAAAAACACATGTATGTAAGAAGAAAATTGTAAAGTACACATACAATGTAAAAACTACCAAACACAATAGTGTAAACACGCAAGAAGGATAAGTAAGATAAAAAAAATGGGTGGTGCAAACATGGGGACATCACTCATGATGTCACAAGACATTATAGGGGTTAAGGCCATCATGACCGCAACCAACAAACAAGTGTGCACACCAAACATAGGGCAAGCTTCCTATTAAATTAAAAGAAGCAAAGTTCTATGGCAGTACAATGTAACAAACAAGTGAAACAAGAAGTAGCCATTGTGAAACATTTTTGTGATCCTACAAAACAAGTGCTACAAATGGTTAACACTCATTAGCATGAATAGAGAAATAACTAATATTTCAAAGCGTGAATAAGTAAATAATATAAAGTGCTAAGTATAAAATGAAACAATAACACCTATGAGAGACAAATGTGGATGCCCTTCAGTGATTCAAGGTGTAGGAAGGGTAGAAGGTGAGAATCCATGTTGCTTAAATGTGAATGATCCTGTATCTGTTATTCATCCCACTAGAAAAAGGTGTGAATGCACATTCATGTGTGGATGGTATAGATAATGACATTTCTTACATTGCATCTCCTAACATGTTTAGTAGACAGTGATTCCCTTTGCATTCAATATTTGTGTGAACAACAGTAAATTCCCACAATATAATGTGATATGTTTACCTTTGTTAGATGAACTTCCTTTCAAATATTAAATTTGATGGTCGAGCTACACAATTTTCATATTTTTATCTATTGAATGGACTTGTCAATTTTTTAATGATTGTATCATATATCTTCTTTCCCCCTTAGCAAATTTAAGAATGAATCGTAAACGATTAGTGCTTCATCAGGATATGTTTGAGTATGTTGTATTTTACTATTCTTATTTACGTATAAGAAGAATGTGTATGCTTTCAATAAAGAGTATGAAAAATATTAAATACCATGTGTGCAACTTAAAACACTTTCTAGAACATTGAAGCTTATAGAGCTAATGAAAAGAAAATGGACCATATAAGATAACTGGTTTAGCCTATTCAAATATCAATATTAACATGAATAAGTTTAGTGCTATGATCTAGCCCTAAGTGAATAGTCACTACAAGATCAATGGATCTTTGATTTTTTGATATTCAACTTTTATGTGTATTAGCACTGGAAAATTATGGTTTTTATAGGTGACGATTTTGGGATTCTAACTAAAGTGAATGTCACTAAGTTCTAATTGTTGCAAAATGAAATTTCGCATTTCCTCTACAGTATTGATGAAAAATTTATTGGTCCATTCTATACTGTAAACCTCTCGGTAATCAAATTATGTTCTTTTGTACATTTTTATCGAGGTAATTGAAAAATTATGTTGGATTTCTATATAGTGTTTTATAAATGCTTATGTGTTATGCTTTGTAGAACAAAAGTTGCTTAAACTATGAGGGTGATGTAGGTTTGTTCCGCTAACTCAGAACTTTGGAAACATGTGCCTATCATGTATAATGCCAATGCAATTGGTGCAAGTGTGGATGGGTTCATGATATCTAGAATGTGTAAGCCATGGCACTAGTACGTCCCAAGATGGACTGGTATACTGTAGTATGCAACAAGGTCTTAAAAGTTATCCTAACGAGCTAGCCATACTTCGAGGATAAAAACTAGTATGGTATGCCTAAAATTTGTGTTTACAACTCATCATGATGTTAATGTGTTGTAAAAAAAATGGTATGTTGCACTCTCTTGTATTCTTTAAATTTAATATCATCATTTGTATTAGTGTCATTGTAGGGGTTGCTTAAAATGCTTATGTCCTTTTTCTCAATGCTAGTAGATCCAATACATTGGTAACTTGTATGATCCTATTAGGTTAAAAAATGAATTTCTACGATGCCTATTTGTAAAATGTATGGTGTATGACACTTGTTTCCTTGTGATGTTCATGTTCTTTTTGCGATGCCTATAACAACAGTGTGAGGGTGTTTCAGTAGAATAGTTAAAAAACCCTTAATGCATGAATCACATTGCATATACCCTTCTTTTGCTAAGCATTTCATCATGAGTGTATCATTGTGTTGTAAACCAACACTCCAGTGGTGTACTCTCTATGTCTTATTTTATTTAAGGTTCATGCTTTGTATAATGTTTTTGTGAGGTTATGCTTAAAAATGATTATGCTCCTTTTCTATTATTCATGTCCCCCCTTTCTTCCCATTCATAGAATAGTATTGGGTCATGGTTGCGTTTCATTTCTTACATTTCATCTTCTTCATGTTTATTGACATATTCCCTTTCCGTTGAGGGTGATGAAACATTATTGATTTCGTTTAATTGATGATGCGTAAGGAACGTTAAAGTCTCATAGATGTGTGTATGCATAGGTGGTGGTATAATGGATGAATATGGTAATGTAAGATGAAATGAGGTTCTTTATGGTAAAATACCCCTCAATAGTCATAGAAGAACCATAAGAATATGAGTGTTTCATTAGGAGGGTAGAGTGACAAGAGTCACCTACCAAAGACCAAGTTTACGCATAGTGGGACCTTGTTAAACAAATTTTATAGTAGAACTATGTGGTGGTGGTGAAAGTGAGGATATATTATAAACACTAGGGGAAGGATTAGTTACTGGGATGAAATCAATCGGTTGGAGCTTATATTTGAGAGGAGGCCAAGTTGCATAGAGTCCTATGGGATACTGCTTAGGTTTATTTCGTAACGCAGTAGACAAATTAGTAGGAGTGGTTTGTGAACTAATTTTGATAGGTGGCTGAATTTTTTGACTTGGGGATATCGTAGGTGATTGATTAGGTGATGCTTTTCCATCAAAAGAAGGTGTAGAAGAAATGGTGGTGTGATGCTCAATAAGTGGAGAAGAAGCAACATCAGAAATAGGAGAATCATGAGATGGGTCTATAGTATTTGTCTAACTAGGATAATATGCATGATGCACATGTGATTGATTGTCAACATCAAGCATGTAATGAATAAGAGAAACATCTAGAAATTTTGTATAAATATTAGAGGGAGACTCACTAGTAGCCACATAACATGGTGTAGCAGTTGTAGATGGGCATTCCTTGAAGGAGATAAAACCCTATCACTCAAGATGTTTGATCTTACATTGTATAACATAACAATCATTGTCATTATGTCCATTAATTCTATGATAGTTGCAAAATGGAAAACCTTGATATTTTGTAAGCCGATAAGGAGGATAGCAATGAGTAGGTGGTAAAGTGATCAGCTAATGACTAAGGAGCTTAGTAATAATTTTATATGGTGTAGTATTGTGCTCAAACATAAGAGGCTTAGGAAATGACATGTCTTGAGGTTAAGCTAGATGACATGTAGTGGAAATAGATTGCATATAAGATGTAGAAGGAGCACAAACATATGATTGATAAGCATCCTTAAGCTGTTGAATTATAGATATAAGGGATGTAATGGTTGATTCAATGGCTGTAAATTTATCTTGAAATAATGTATGTAATCCTTGAATCGAGTCTAATAGTGGTTGATTAGACGGAGGATCATTAAGACTAGAGTTGACAAATAGACAATGAAGCATAAAACTTAATTCATGTGGTGGTTGGGGGCACATCGGGTAGGGGGGGTAGGTGAAGAGGCAGATGATCGGTTGTCCCCAAAGATCTGAGGGGGCCCGGCCCCTATAGATATAGATCTATTAGAGATCTGGGCACCGATATGGGTGGGAGGGTATCATGGGCTGGGAGTGGGGAGCGGTGAGGGGTCTGGCCGATCAGGGGAAATACTTTGTGTTAAGGGATTTCTGTAAAACAACTTGACAACTGGGATATCTCTTAAGAAAATTAGATAAATAAACTTGATGACTGGTAGGAAATTAAGAGTAGCGGAATAACTTCCTACGCTAATCTTTGAGGAGAGATATTATGCAAAACTTTCAACATAGTAAAACAGTTACAAAAATATCTACAACATATTCATAACAAAACACAAACACCAGATATACGTGGGGAAAATCCTTTCAGATAAAAAACCCCACACTCCAAAATCCCACTCAATGTATTTCAAATCTAATAACATGATAACATACACTTGCAGAGCAAGTTTCTTACAGGATTATCACCAGAAACAATTCTAGGAGGATTAAAACTCACTAAACCAATTGCTTCTCCAAGCCTTCAATTTATAGACCTCCGGTTATACAAGAAACCATTTATGGTTTACAAAACCATGTGCCAAACCTCTCATGAGGTGGATAGCATTAAAGAGCAAGATTTCGGTCTAAAATTAGGCTCCCACGTCCACAATATTCTCCCCTATTTTTGACCCTTACAAATGTCATAAAATTTGTCATAATATCTCTAAAAATAGTCCTTCCATGGTATACTATCATATGAGAATATTTTGACAACTCCTATTTCTATTTTTAGAGCATAGACAATGTGAAACGGTTGTAGGAAAATCTTAAATGAATAAACCAAACAAGGTTGAGACACCTTATTTCCAACAATCTCCCACTTTTCGAATACCTTGCAAGGGCCAAGGGAAAGATACCATCGTGGATCAACTTCTAGGGGCCAAGAGGCCCATAGACTTAGAACACCACCTGAATTTCACTATGCTCACAGGATTAGTTAATGCATCTGCAACATTCACAACTGTCTCTACCTTTTCCAGCTTCACCCTTTCATCCTCGACCATATCTCTCATGAAGTGATACTGAACATCAATGTGTTTGGTCCTGGCATGAAAAGTCGAGTTCTTCGCAAGGAAAATTGCGCTCTGACTGTCACAGTATATTGTAACTGCACGGTGTTTTAAACCAATATCTAAACACAAACGCTTCATCCAAATGGATTCTTTACAGGAATGAGTAGCTTCCATGTACTCTTCCTTGGTAGTGGACAAAGCGACCACAACCTGTCGCTTGCTCATCCAACTAATTACACCACCATTAAGAGTAAACACATATGCACTGGTGGATCTTCGGCTATTGACATCACCGGCCCGATCTGAATCCACAAAACCATGAATGCGTAGGGAATTTTGATCTCCTCTTCCATGAAAACATATAGAGTACTCTGATGTACCCCACAAATATTTGAAGACCCTCTTAACTACATCCCAATGCACTCTTCCAGGATTAGACATAAAACGAGAAAGAACTCCCACTGCTTGGGCAATGTCTGGTCTTGTACAGACCATAACATACATTAAGCTTCCAACTGCACTCTGGTAAGGAACTTTGCTCATTTCTTCCATCTCCGATGGGGATGATGGAAATTGAGAAATGGAGAGCTTCATTCCCAAAGTAACAGGAACACAAAGTGGTTTACAATCCTGCATGTTGAACCTTTGTAAAACAGAACAAACATACTTACTCTGGCCAAGCCATAGCTTTCTATTCTCACGATCTCTTCTAATCTCCATCCCAAGTATGTGGTTTACTGCACCAAGATCTTTCATTTCAAATTTCATAGAGAGCTGAGATTTCAATTCTGAAATCAAACCTTTTCCTTTCCTAATAAAGAACATGTCATCAACATATAAAGTAATTACTAGGAAACAATCACCATCAGATTTAAAATATACACAGTGATCAAATTTAAACCGCACAAACCCCAAACTCAACACATATGAATCAAACTTCTGGTACCACATCCTAGGACTTTGTTTCAGGCCATACAGGGATTTCTTCAACTTACAAACCATATTGCTTTTACCTTTCACCATGTAGTGCTCTAGCTGTGTCATATAGATTTGTTCCTCCAAATCACCATGAGGGAAAGTAGTTTTCACATCCATTTGTTCAACCTCTAGGTCATAAGCTGCTACAATAGATAATAAAAACTGAATGGATGTCATTTTAGCAACAGGAGATAATATCTCACCATAATCAATACCCTCAACTTGAGAGTAACCCTTCGCAACCAACAGTGCCTTATACTTTTCAACATTTCCATCTGAACCAATCTTTTTCTTAAACACCCATTTACATCCAACAAGTTTCCGACCTTCAGGCAATGGTACAAGGTCTCATGTATCATTCTTTTTAAGGGCTGCCATTTCTTCATCCATGGCTATTTTCCAAGACTTTGCATCATTCATACCCAAAGCCTCTTGTACAGATCTCGGTTCATTAATGTTAGTACTCAAAGCAAATATACACTTCCAATCATCAGGAGAATACCCATACCTTTCAGGTGGTTGCCTTTGCCTTGTAGACTTTTGAACAAGATGAGGTGGAGATTCTTCCACTTCTTCCTCTTCTTCTTCCTCTTTTGAAGATTCAGAGCTTGGTGAGCTCTCCTCAACTTCTTGTCTATTTTGGGGTATCGATTCAACTTTCTCAGGTTTAGAAGTAAGTTGAACCACATCCTTTTTTTTTTTCATTTTCTTTAGGTTGTTATGGCTGAAAATTAACAGGGAAAGATTTAATCTCTCTAAAAATAACACTTCTAGAGTATATTAAATTTTGTGCAATAGGATCCCAAAGCTTGTATCCTTTAACACCATAGCCATATCCGATGAAGATACATTCGACAGCCTTAGAATCGAACTTTGTTCTCTTCTCCTTAGGTACAACCTAAAGAAAATGAACAACTCCAAAAACTCTTAGATGTCTAATTGAAGGATTTTTCCCCAACCACACCTCCATTGGTGTTTTATCAACAAGCGTTGATGTAGGAGATCTATTTATCAAATAGCAAGCAGTGGTAATAGCTTCAGCCCAAAACCTCTTTTCTAGACCAGCTCCAATAAGCATGCTCCTAGCCTTCTCCATCAACATTCTATTCATTCTTTCTGCAGCTCCATTCTGCTCCGGAGAATACGAAGTTGTATTTTATCTTTTAATCCCGTAATCTATACAAAATATTTAAAAGTCTACAGAACAGTACTCACCACCATTATCAGATCTCAAACACTTAATTTTATTCCCAATTTGAGTTTCAACCATAGCCTTAAATTCCTTGAAATGACTAAAAACTTTAGATTTACTCTTTAAAAAATATACCCATGTTCTCCTACTAAAATCATCAATGAAAGTAACATAATAAACTGATTTAGCAATGGAAGCAACCTTAACAGGACCAAATACATCCAAATGGATTAGATCCAAGATACATGAAGACTTATGAGTAGACGAGTAAAACTGAACGCAGTTCTATTTGCCATAAATACAATGTTCACATAAATCAAACTCCAGATTGCGATCATTCAACCCCTCAACGAGGTTCTTATTTTTCAGGGATTTTAAACCCTTCTCTCCAATGTGGCCAAGCCTTTGGTGCCATAACATGGTCTTCTCTACAGGTAATTTTGATTCGGTAGACAGAGCACCCTTGGGTACCCAGAAGCCATGACCATCTGCAGAGGAGGAAACCCTCTCATTTTTCAGTGAAGTAGTTACCCAGAAGCCACGACCATCCGAAGTACTATTACACTCAACCGTGCATGAATCAAGTCGGTACAATATACCCAATCTACTTCCTCTTGCTATCACCATAGCACCTCTCACCATTTTCACACCTGCTTCAGAAAATTGTACATGCACTCCCACATCTATTAGCTTGCTAACAGATAATAAATTTCTTGCTAGTCTTGGGATATACAAGACACCATCAAATCTTAGAATTCTACCATCAGAAAATTTCACCTGAATACTACCACGACCAACAATTTCAAGGAAAGAATTTTCACCCAAATACACCTTACCACCATCATAGTTTTCATACTTACTAAACCAATTTTTGTTAGGATTCATGTGGAAAGATGCAGCTGAGTCTATCAACCATGCATTATCTCTTGCACGAGTGGCCAAAGCTGCAATAAAGGCATCTCCATCTTCTTTTTCAGACTTAGAATAAGAATCATGCTTCTTCTTTTTCTTTTTCTTTTCTTCTTTGCATTCCCTTCGAAAGTGTCCAGATTTGCCATAGTTCCAGCATATCGCCTTGGAATTACCATGGGATTTTGATCTCCCCTTATTCTTGGAATGACCATACTTCTTCTCATCTTTGCCTCGTTCTTTTGTTCTTCCTCAAACACTCAAAGCCTCTTTGGCGTTTAGAGAGACCTTCCTTCTCATCTCTTCGGAGAGTAGAGAACCAAGAACATCCTCCATCTTCAAAGTTAATGAAGTGCTCCCAATGGCCATGACTAGGTTGTCCCATGAGCCTGGCAGTGAAACCAACAACATTTGGCACCTTTCTTCTTCGTCCATTTTGACCCCAACCGAGCTCAACTGAGTCACCGACATATTCAATGTTTTCAGATGCTCAGATATTTTTCCACCTTCTTCCATTCTTAAGGAAAACAACTTCTTCCTCAAGAAAATCTTATTTATAAGATACTTAGCTTGGTATATCTCACCCAGCTTTTTCCAAAGCTTCTCCGAGGTGGATTCTTCATGGACATTTATCATGTTATCTCCGTTTTGAGTTCACGACAAAACGATCAGATAACCCCTACGAAATTTTTGAAGTTGATTTTGCAATATTGCCTCTTTAAGAGAAATTTAGGTTTTCGGACCTCCGGTGCATCAGAACATGACTTATCCAAAACATGTTTGTATCACCTTGTGTTTTCCGAAACCCGAAACCCGCTTCATGTAGAGTCAATTCAGGTTTTCGGACCTCCGGCGCATCGGAACATGCCTTATCCAAAACATGTTTTGTGTCACCTGTTCTCCGATACCCGAAGTCCGATTAGGTCCTTCATGTATCGGGTTTTCGGAGCTGTGAAGCATCTAAACATCTCATGCTCTATGTCTTGTGTTTCCCGAAACCCGAAACCCGAATTGCTCTAAGCTCCCTTGTGTCGGGTTTTCGGACCTCTCGAACATGCTGACATGGCATTAATGCCGAGTTGTCGGTGAGTTGGCACGTGCCAAGCTGAAGTGTATTAATTACAAATTTTCTTATAAATACGTGGATTTCCACGTCATTTTTACCGGACGTATTTTTAACTCGTGGATTTTCGTACATGCTCTTCCAACCTCGAAACCCGAAAGCTCGCTTGTGCCCGATTGAATCGCCTGTTTTCGATCTTTCCTTTCTCTGGTTGAAGGCATTTCTCTCTCCATTCTTTGTTCCTAGTTTTTGTGGATTGATTGCGCGTGGATTCTTCTCATTTTCTTACTGGGTTTTGAGGGATTTTTATTCTTCTTCTTTCTGGAGTCGTTTTCTAAAAGGGGTTTAGGTTTTAGGGTCTATCTCTTCGAAATTACCACTTGGTGTTATTTCCTCAAAATTTTATTATGTTCTTGGTACATGAATGGATAAAAGGAGATTGCACGTTTGAAATTCAACAAAAAACCCTGTTTTTCTCTTCTCGGGTTTTGAAGGCTGTTGTGCAGTGTCGAAGACCCGAAGTATATTGAAGGTTTGGAGTGTCCGGACTTTCCAGTTTCCGACATCAACACAAGTGTCGGGATTTCTTCAGTTTCCGACATCATCACAAGTGTCGGGCTTTCTTCAGTTTCCGACATCATCACAAGTGTCGGAGTGCATCATCAGCAGTGCCCGGACTTTCCAGAGTTTCCAACACTCTCAGCGCATCGGGTTTCCTGGATTTCCCGACATCCTCGCCAGTGTCGGACTCTTCCGTTCTTCCGACATATCCAGTAGATCGGGTTTTTCACAGTGCTCGACATCCCCTGATCTCCGAAACTTTCTTCCTTCGACATCCTTCATGTCGGACCCTGGTCCATCTCAAGAAAAGACAGAGAAGTCGGGAAGAATGAAATACAAGTTTAAAAAGGTGGAGTCTTCATCATATATTGATTGCAACTACGAAATCCGAGACATAGAGCTCAGGAATATAGATATTGAAGATTTCTGGAGTAGGGTAAGGAGCTCCTCCCAAACTCCATGGATGAAATCTATAGCCGATAGTGGCTTGCCTCTCGCAGCGGGTTTTCCCATGTCCGCTCAGTGTCTGGAATTCATCTTGGCCTGTGCCTCCAGTTATGACTCGGCTTCTCGTTCTGTGAGAAGTCAGGCAGGTGAAGTAGTGATCAAATTGGACGGAGGTTACTTTGATGATCTCCTCAAACTGCCCAATTTTGAAGAGTATGGAGAGTTGGACATCAAGTCAGCTCAGAAAGCCTGGGACAACGATCAGGAAGACTGCATCAAGCATGTAAATAAGAAGTTCCTGATCAAGGCCAAGCCGGCTGTCTCCAGATTTCCAAGACTTATCCCCAGGAGTGATTTCATCCAAGAAATCAATGACATCATCACTCTGCTGAGTCGGGTTTTTGGTTTTCCCGAATCGAATGTATTCCAAGGATGGATGTATCAATTCATGATCACCATCAAGAAGAATCAGCAAGGGATTGACTGGGGCACTCTCATTAGCAATGAGATTGATTCCCAAATGACAACGGTCTTGTCAACGGGGAAATTTTATATGTCTTCATATGTCACATATGCAGTAGCCGGGATGAGGAACTATCCCGGGCTAGGATACCAAGGGAAGCAGAACGGTGAACCAGGTGTATCAATACTTCCCTCAATTGACAAAAAAGGGATCCAAAGACCAATTCAGAAGGGTGAATGATGCCTTCTTCTATGAAAACATCTGCAGGCTAAACCCTGAATTGAGGAAGACAAGAGTCTCAGATGAGGCTTGGGCTGAAGTTTCCAAATGGGGATGTGTCTTCTTACAATTCAAGAAGTTTACATATCTTCGGGTGGTCATGTACTCGGGAGATCCTTTTCGCCTGCCCCGATATCCAGGGGATAAACTGATATTGATGGAATTGGTTAGGCAGCTGTTGGATTTCCATAAATTCCAACAAAGTAAACATAAGGCTGCTGTATCCTTCCCAATTTCTATTGGGAGATACACTTGCTCAATAGTGGTGAAGGCCAAAAATGTTGTCCACGAGCTTCAGGACAAGTTGAAGAAGCATATGAAGCCTCGAGATGGTTTTGACATCCGAGGAGTGCTCAGGGCGTATGGAACCCTGCATCTGCACAGGCCAAACATAGAGGATATTTGGGTTGATCTGCGTAATGAGGTTGTTGTTCGCAGAAAGGATAATAGTAGATTGACAATTGCTGAGATTCAAACACTGGAGCTTGCTGATTTACCAGAAGGTACGAGTGACAATGAAAGTGTTTTGGATCTTTCCTATGATGGGCTAAATGAAGATCAATATGTTTTCCCACCTATTGATTGGTCAATCAGTGAAAAAGCCTCCATTTCAGATAGGTCGGCTCTAATCCTTGCTCGCACCAAAGCATGGCTCTCCTCTTGGGGAATGAATTTTAAAGATGATAAGTTTTCAAAGTTGGCTGCTTCAGAGGCGGGGCCCTCCAAAAAGGAAAAGGACAAAAAATCTTCTAGGGGGCCTATAAAAGTCAGGTTTGTCAAGAAGAGGAAAGAAAGACAAATCTCTTCAATTATTTCTCCAGCTGAAACGGTGGATGTGCCAGAATCACCAACACCACCAGAAATAGGAGAAATTAATTTGGAAGAAGGAGGAAGCCAGCATCTGGTTTCATCATTTGTTGATTACCAAACTGAAGAGACCTTGTCTCTTGCATCCCAGGCTTTGGAGTCTGAATCTGCGCCTCCCCCCTCACAACCACTCCTACCTCCTCATTCTCCATCCACTTCTTCAGTCATGGCCAGTATTTTCTCTGGACTCTCACCCCTCTCTGCTGGAACCCAAGTGATCACCAACATGCCCCCTCCTGTGCCTCTTTTTATTGGATCTACTACCACATTGGTAACTATTCCTCCTCCACTAGTAGAATCTTCTCCCCTTGAGAGTGGGATACCAGTTTCTACAACATTGGCAACTTCCTCTGATACGCCGCAATGGCTACTCGAGCAAACTCCGAGGAAGAGGAAGGTAATTGTACCCCTACCAGCCTTTGATTTCAGCTCACTCAAGGCTCCTACTGCAAAGTCAGCCAAGAAGCCCAAAACAGTTTCAAGGGTTTTGGTGGATGCTTCAGGAGATAAGTTCACAGAGATTGCCACTCCCTCGACTGACAAAACTAGAGAGGATATAACAGCCTCTGATTATCAGATAACCAGGGTGGCTCTAGGGAAAGTGACAGCAGAAGGGGCGCAACAAGATGCACGGGATGCCACAAACGTGCTGTGCCAAAAGTTGAAAGAAACAAAAGACAACAGAGATGAGCTTAAAAGGAAAGTGGAGCAGTTGACAGAGGTTTTGCTTAAACTCTCAAAACCCCTTGAATCCATACCACCTTCTTCTGTCCCTGTCGGATTCGATTTCTCATCAGTGCCTACAATTGAGAAGATTGCTAAAAAAGGAAGGGTGGTTGATGAATGGATCCAAAGGTTGCTCCAACAGGGGAAGGAAGTAATTCAAGACGTTGTGAAAGTTCATCAGTCTTTAGGGGACATTCAGAAGGATGGAGAGAAGATGGATGATGAATTCTCTCAAGAAATTGGACATCTTGATTTGACTTTTGAAGCTCTCCAAGTGTTAACGCAAATACCAGCACATCTCTTGGTAGAAGAAGGTATTCTCCCACATACGGATAAGCATTTCCAGCTGACGAAGGCCATCAAGTTCAGAGTAAAGATTCTCAATGAAGCCTGCAGTAAGTTGAGAGAATCAAGGGATAAATTGATTGATGGAAAAAGTGATCTGGAAGAAGAATTGCTGAAGATTTGTCCAAAGGTGTCAGTTGGGAACTCAGGTATCCTATCAGCAGATGATCTCTTCAAACAAGTCCAAGAGTCTGTTCAGCATGAACCAATGCACGGATTTGGTCTTGAGATCATTGATCGGTTTGTAAGGATTGAACATTCTTTGGAGGCCTTAAGAAAGCTCAGCAAAGGATTGAAAAAGCTTCCCGGAAATGCCAGCGATACTCATGAAACTTGTGAAATTTGGAATGATCATTCCACTGCGCCTGATGAGAACGAGATGCAAGGCATAATTCGGAAGTTCCAAGAATTTCAGAACAAACAGTCTCAGCTGGAGGAAGAAAAAGATGAAGGAGCAAAGGATGATGATTCAGACTAAGTCCCAATGTTTCATGTCATTTCAATCTTGAAATTGACATGTCTTTTTCATTTCTGTTTCGTCACATAGGAAGCAAATTTTGACTTGGTCTCCTGCGTGAGAGTCAAGCAAAATAGAACTCTATTTTAAAGAACACTATTTTCTAGGATTTATCCTATTTTCTCTCATTTCCTTTTATTATAAATAAGGGATGCTTATGCATTCCAAAGGGTCGAGATTTTTGTGAATATTCAGAGCTATTGGAAAGAAGAAAAACTTTGTGTTTTCGTTCAATCATTTTGAAGAATAGGAGTTGATATTATTTTACAAACTTTGTGTTGTGGGATATATCTTACTTAAGACAGTGTTCTTATGTTCATGATCTTAAGCTATTCTTTGCATAGCATCTTAGTGTTTCTAATCATCTCAGACATTATATTTATGATCTAAAGCTCGTATGATTATTTCGTGCTCTGCGTTTACTCGAAAGAAAATACTTTTCTCTCTTTTCCTTTCCATTGTGCTTCTTTCATTGTAATAGTTTCTAACCCCGTTCATTTACGAAAGCAATACCTTTGAATCGTGTGAATGCGGATTTCGGGATTCTATCCCAACCCCCAATGGTTAGATTAGTGTGAATACTGTATATATTGTTTTCGCTGTGTTTTAGATTAGTAGCAAGCAGGCAGCCTCACCTGTCTTTGAGGAGGGATTTAATCCCATATACTGTGGTTGAACCTCATATTTTGGGTTGACAAAATATCCTACCAACAGTTTTTGGCGACTCCGCTGGGGAAGACGGATCAATAGTATAAAGCTTATCCTCTTGGTGTCTGGCGACTCCGTATTTGCCTTATTTTCAACAAGGTCTCTTTCCCAGTTCAAGCTGGCCAGGAAGATCTTCACTCGGTCCCGCCGAGCCCAAGGTGAAATTGACCCACTCTTTGAGTTGCTACAACAGCACAATTTCAACCTGTCCCCCAATAGCATTGTTTCTAACCGAACCAGAAGTTCTTCGCCTGTTCGGAGAAACTGGATCCCCGTGGAACGGGAAGCATCTGTAACTTGTCGTGCATTACTCTTGTCTGATACTCAGATCCCTATACGCACCCTTTTCAGAAGGATGGCAGTGCAGCCTGTGCCTTGGGGCGCAGTTATTGGTCCTCTTTCATTAACTCCACCATTGCATGAGTTACCACATGGATCACGTAAAAACATTCCCAAATTCAATGGGGATGGGAAGCAGCATCCTGATGAACATGTTGCATCTTTCTTTGTAGCGTGCGGCATCCTCGGAGTAGCTCACGAAGATGTTTCTGTTCGACTTTTTGTTGAAACATTGCATGGTGCAGCAGCTGAATGGTTTTATCATCTTCCAAATGCATGCATCACAAACTGGGCTACCATGCGGACCAAGTTCGAAGCGCGATTCAAACCAGCTGAAGATTCTCATGCCTTGTTAGCTCAACTTACTCATATGAAGAAGGAATCTCATGAACCCATGCGGGACTTCGTGGCAAAGTTCAATAAACTGATTCGGAAGATTCCGGAGATAGCTGTTCCAACTGCGGAGAATCAGAAATGCTTCTTCATTAATGCTCAGCCTCCTGATGTGAGCTTTTTATTAAGAAGGTCGGTTATTCCAGATCTGGCTGTTGCTCAGTCAACAGCTATTGAAATAGAAGATGATCTTATTTTGGCTGGAAGAATCAAGAAGGACATACCTAAACTCAAAAATCAAGGTTCTTCTCAAGGTAATACTGATCCTATGTTTCAGAAAATGGCTAATGATTTAATTGCTTTAAAAAAGCAAATGTCTCAACAGGTGAACAATGTTCCGTATCGGGATATTCCTAGACGGAATTTCAATAACAACAATGGTGCGCCTGCCAGAGATAGGCCACGGTTAACTCCTGCTCAGCCGAGGCTAGCAATTGAAGCTCCTCCCATCAATGCAGCAGTAGAAATAGTTGAAGAAGGGGAAGAACCAGAAGAACAAGATTCTCTAGAGGCTTTTGAAGCTTCAGGATATGCCGATGAGTCTTATGATGATTCGGCTGGCGACTCCAGCATTGGGTATTTGGAATATGATGAAGATGAATGTGCGCCAGATGGTCAGTCATTTGCTGTCTTCACTCGGTCCCAATCTCAGAATCCCAGAAAACCTCTTGAAAACACTAAGGAGAAGAATAAGGAACCTCCCATAGCCATAGTTAAGAGGGGTACCCCTATTTCAGCACAAACTGAAAGAGAGGTCACCAAAAAGGTAGCTGCTCCTTATTCTCCTTCTCCTAAGATCAGTGCCTCAGCACAAGCTCATGTAATTAGAACTGAGCCTACCATTACTCCTTCTTATACTGCTTTTGACATTGTTGATCATGCAAAGAGAACCAAAATTCAAATGTCGGAAGCAGAATACCTTCAGTCGAATCCTGAACAGTTTGAAAAGCTGGCCAAGTTCATCAGAAGTAAAGTGGCTGTTCCGTCACCTTCAAAAGGTCTCCTTCCAAATCCTACTCAACTCCCACCGCAGAACAATCTGACCTCTTTTCTTCTTCAGGAAAGATTGAACCATTTTATTTGTCTCTACTTATAAATGGGTTTAAACTCAGCAATTGCATCATCGACTCAGGAGCCTCTGATAATGTTATGCCCGCAAAAGTGGCCCATGCCCTTGGGCTTACTTTGACTAATTCGTATGGACGGTGCTATTCCATGGAAACTAAACAAGTCCCTTTGATTGGTCAAATCAAAGATGCACAGTTTGCATTTGTTGCCTTTCCTGATAAGAGAGTGAAAATGACTATTCTAGTTGCCGACATTCCTGCAGCTTACGGTATCCTCTTGGGTAGAGGTTTTTGTAAAGACGTCAGAGGAGAGATTAATATGGATTGGACCAAAGCTAAGATCCCAGTCAATGGGGTTCATCAGGTTCTTCATCCTGAACCGCAGGCGAAGTATTTGGTGACCAAATCAGATGATCCTAAAGCTCAAATTCTTTTCGAAGATGCTAGCTTCGGGAATTATTTCATGACTTCAGAGATACCCACTGTAGATGTCGAAGAAGAAGATCCTAATGCTATTTGGATGCTCGAATTCGATGGTAGCTGCTCAACCACTGGATCAGGTGCTGGTGTTGTCCTTATATCTCCTAGTTCCGAGATTTTCCCATCAGCTTACAAGTTGCAATTTGATAATACTAACAACACGGCTGAATATGAAGCCCTGTTATTAGGATTAGAAATGGCCAGACAGAAGGGAATCCGAAATCTCAAGGTTCAGGGGATGCGGAGCTGATTGTCAACCAGGTCAGGGGTATATATCAGGTGAAAAATGATCGCTTGAGACATTACAGGAACAAAGTTTGGGATAGTATAGAATGCTTTGATGCATTTTCTATTAAGGCAATTTTGAGAGATTATAATGACAAGGCTAATTCTTTGGCCGTATCTGCATCCCTTCTTCTTCCTCACCCTTAGTTCAAGCAAGATACATACTCTATCGAGATTGTCTACCGTCCCAGTATCCCAGATAATGCAACTCATTGGCAAGTGTTCAATGATGATC
The DNA here is from genome assembly GCA_019776745.2 of Taxus chinensis. Lineage (NCBI taxonomy): Eukaryota > Viridiplantae > Streptophyta > Pinopsida > Cupressales > Taxaceae > Taxus > Taxus chinensis. The sequence continues at coordinate 14,471,385 of CM034154.1, read as the reverse complement.
AACAGGTGTTGGCTTTTCTAGAAAAGGCTGACAATTTCAGTGAATTATATTTTGAAGGTTCGGAATCAGCCTTCCGTGAAACTATCTCAGATCCATATCAAGAGGTTGATGGTGAATTTATCCAGCTTAAAGGCAACAAGATACCAAAAGGTTTGGTTTCTTTGGAGGGCTTGTTTGATAAGCATGATCGTTTTATTCAAAACAAAAGGCAAGTTGAAGGAGCTTCTTCCTCTGAAGTAGAGCAAATCAATCTAGGTTCGTCTGATCAACCTCGGATGGTGAATATTGGGAAATGTTGTTCCCCTGAAGAAAAAGCAAGATTCACTTCACTTCTGAAGAGATACATGGATGTGTTGGCCTGGTCTTATGCAGATTTAAAATCCTTCAAGCCCAAAGACGTACAACACAGTATTCCTTTGAAACCTGATGTGAAGCCGTATAGGCAAAAGCAAAGACATTATAATCCCAAGATCTCAGGGACTATCCTTGCGGAAATTCAGAAGATGTTGGATGCCAGGATTATTTTTCCAATCCATCACTCCACTTGGGTTGCTAACATCGTCCCTGTTAGGAAGAAGAACGGCGAAATCCGAATCTGTGTTGACTTCCGGAACCTGAATCAGTCTTCACTAAAGGATAACTATCCCTTGCCTATCATGGATCAGGTATTACAAACTGTTACCGGATCTGAAATGTTATCCATGCTTGACGGATTTTCAGGATATAATCAAGTTGAGGTAACTACGGAAGATCAACACAAGACGGCCTTCACAACCCCATGGGGTACCTTTGCTTACAGGAGGATGCCTTTCGGCTTGATCAATGCCGGAGCCACTTTTCAGAGAGCTATGGACTTGGCATTCAGAGACCTGATGGGCAAGGTCATAGTTGTGTATTTAGATGACTTGACCGTTTTCTCTAAAAAACGGAGTGATCATTATGATCATTTGGAGCAGGTTCTTTTGAGATGCAGGCGTCACGGGATTTCATTGAATCCCAAGAAGTCTATGTTCGGGGTGACCGAAGGAAAATTGCTAGGTCATATCGTGACTAGAGAAGGAACAAAAATTGACCCAGAAAGGGTAAAGGCCATTCAGAGTCTTACCCTACCCACAAGTAAAACTGGAGTTCACTCTTTCTTCGGAAAGGTTAATTTCCTAAGAAGGTTTGTACCTGATTTCGCTGACAAAACCAAGGATATCCTTGGAATGATGAAAGGCAAAGTTCCATTTCGATGGAGTACAGAAGGGAAGCTTGCATTCGAAGAAATCAAAAGGGTAGTTGCTTGCGCTCCTATCTTAGTATGTCCAGACTTCAAGAAAGATTTCATCATGTACAACTACGCTTCTGCCCACACAGTGTCAGCCATCCTGATGCAGGAAAATGGGGAAGGCATTGAAGCTCCCATCGCGTTCATGAGCTGCCCGTTGAAGGAACATGAGTTGAAGATGTCACAGATTGAAAAGCATGCTTACACAGTGGTACGAGTAGTAAAACATTTCAGGTACTATGTGCTGAATTCCCATACTCTCGTTCTCGTTCCTGATACTGCTGTTAAATCCATTCTGACTCAACAAGAGCTGGGAAGTCAACGAGGTACTTGGATAGCTAAGGTTCAGGAGTACGATTTGGACATCAGGCCTACCAAGTTGGTACGAGGAAGGGGCTTGTGCCAATTAATTGTAGAAAATCATGCCGAAGCAGAGTGTGAAAAGACTCAAGACATTTCTTCAGAGCTGCCCATGGTGCTTTTTGTAAGTACAACCGATGAATGGTACACGGACATTGCTTTCTTTCTAACTTATGGTGAATGCCCTCCGCATTTAAACCAAAAGGAGAAGAGGACAGTCAAGCTGAGATCTGCAAAATACCTTTTGTGGAATAATGGAATATACAAGAAAGGTATTGATGGTGTTTTCCTGCGTTGTGTTGATAAATCACAACAGGAAAAGTTATTAGAGTCCTTCCATAGCCTAGCATGCGGAGGACATTTTTCATCCTCTGTAACAGCGTATAAGATCCTACGGGCTAGGTACTATTGGCCTACTCTCTTCCGGGATTCAGCAGAATGGGTGTCCAAGTGTGAAGCTTGTCAACATTTCGTTGGTCGCCCCAAGCTAGCAGCTCTTCCTCTGAAGCCTGTAGTGATTGAAGAACCTTTTCGCCAATGGGGGATTGATTTCATCGGAACATTGAATCCTGCCTCCAGTGCTAGACATAATTACGTGCTGACTGCTACAGACTATTTTACCAAGTGGGTAGAAGCCGCACCAATCAAGCAAGCAACTTCTGAAGCTGTTTGCAAGTTCCTTAAGGAAAATATAATTGTCAGATTCGGTGTACCTCATAAGATTGTAGCTGATAATGCCTCTAATTTCTCATCGCATGAGTTGACAGAATTTTGCTATGGATTCGGCATCACTCTGGCTCACTCATCTGATTATTATCCTCAAGGCAATGGGCAAGCTGAATCCAGCAACAAGAACCTGGTTACCATAATTAGAAAACTAGTGGATGAAAACCAGAGGACATGGCACAAAGCATTGTATGATGCATTGTGGGCTGATCGAATCACTCCAAAGCGAGCCATAGGGATGTCTCCTTTCTAGGTGCTATACGGGATTGATGCTGAGATACCTATCTCAGTGGAGTTGCCAGCCTTGCAGCTGGCCAAAGCTGTTGAAGATATGACCTTTCAAAACTCTATTGAGAAAAGAGTTATGTACCTAGCCAGGCTAGAGGAGGAACGAAACAAGGTGGTTGATCGCATCGCAGATCATCAGAGCAGAGTGAAGAAAATTTTTGACAAAAAATCAAAGCAGCGTAACTTCCAGATTGGAGACTTGGTGTTGCTTTGGGATAAGAGGAGAGAACAAAAAGGAATGCACGGGAAGTTTGATTCTTTGTGGAAAGGACCTTTCAAAATCCATGAGCTGAATGGCGAAAATAGTTTCCTTCTATCATATCTAGATGGAGGACTACTCCCGTTGCCTTTCAGTGGACAACATCTAAAGTTGTTCCACCATTAATGCAAGATGCTCTCTTACATTGTATATATTTTACTCTTTTTTTTGTTGTGTTTGCTTTTGGTTTTCTTTCTTTCTTTGTTTTCTTTTGTTTCAGTTTTTCTTCTTTTCTCCGTAGCCCAATGAATAAAGACCAGAGATTCTGAGTTCTCTTCCTTTGGTATTACAAAGAAAGTCCCCAGCTGGAGCCAGCTGTTATCTCCGTTTTGAGTTCACGACAAAACGATCAGATAACCCCTACGAAATTTTTGAAGTTGATTTTGCAATATTGCCTCTTTAAGAGAAATTCGGGTTTTCGGACTTTCGGCGCATCGGAACATGACTTATCCAAAACATGCTTTGTGTCGCCTGTTTTCCGAAACCCGAAACCCGCTTCATGTAGAGTCAATTCGGGTTTTCGGACCTCCGGCGCATCGGAACATGCCTTATTCAAAACATGTTTTGTGTCACCTGTTCCCCGATACCCGAAGTCCGATTTAGTCCTTTGTATCGGGTTTTCGGAGCTGTGAAGCATCTAAACATCTCATGCTCTATGTCTTGTGTTTCCCGAAACCCGAAACCCGAATTGCTCTAAGCTCCCTTGTGTCAGGTTTTCGGACCTCTCGAACATGCTGACATGGCATTAATGCCGAGTTGTCGGTGAGTTGGCACGTGCCGAGCTGAAGTGTATTAATTACAAATTTTCTTATAAATACGTGGATTTCCACGTCATTTTTACCAGACGTATTTTTAACTCGTGGATTTTCGTACATGCTCTTCCAATCTCGAAACCCGAAAGCTCGCTTGTGCCCGATTGAATCGCCTGTTTTCGATCTTTCCTTTCTCTGGTTGAAGGTATTTCTCTCTCCATTCTTTGTTCCTAGTTTTTATGGATTGATTGCGCGTGAATTCTTCTCATTTTCTTGCTGGGTTTTGAGGGATTTTTATTCTTCTTCTTTCTGGAGTTATTTTCTAAACGGGGTTTAGGTTTTAGGGTTTATCTCTTCGAAATTACCACTTGGTGTTATTTCCTCAAAATTTTATTATGTGCTTGGTACATGAATGGTTAAAAGGAGATTGCATGTTTGAAATTCAACAAAAAACCCTGTTTTTCTCTTCTCAGGTTTTGAAGGCTGTTGTGCAGTGTCGAAGACCCGAAGTATATTGAAGGTTTGGAGTGTCGGACTTTCTTCAGAGTTTCCGACATCAACACAAGTGTCGGGCTTTCTTCAGTTTCCGACATCATCAGCAGTGCCGGACTTTCCAGAGTTTCCGACACTCTCAGCGCATCGGGTTTCCTGGATTTCCCGACATCCTCGCCAGTGTCGGACTCTTCCGTTCTTCCGACATATCCAGTAGATCGGGTTTTTCACAGTGCTCGACATCCCCTGATCTCCGGAACTTTCTTCCTTCGACATCCTTCATGTCGGACCCTGGTCCATCTCAAGAAAAGACAGAGAAGTCGGGAAGAATGAAATACAAGTTTAAAAAGGTGGAGTCTACATCATATATTGATTGCAACTACGACATCCGGGACACAGAGCTCGGGAATATAGATATTGAAGATTTCTGGAGTAGGGTAAGGAGTTCCTCCCCAACTCCATGGATGAAATCTATAGCTGATAGTGGCTTGCCTCTCGCAGCGGGTTTTCCCATGTCCGCTCAGTGTCCGGAATTCATCTTGGCCTGTGCCTCCAGTTATGACTCGGCTTCTCGTTCTGTGAGAAGTCAGGCAGGTGAAGTAGTGATCAAATTGGATGGAGGATACTTTGATGACCTCCTTAAACTGCCCAATTTTGAAGAGTATGGAGAGTTGGACATCAAGTCAGCTCAGAAAGCCTGGGACAACGATCAGGAAGACTGCATCAAGCATGTAAACAAGAAGTTCCTGATCAAGGCCAAGCCGGCTGTCTCCAGATTTCCAAGACTTATCCCCAGGAGTGATTTCATCCAAGAAATCAATGACATCATTACTCTGCTGAGTCGGGTTTTTGGTTTGCCCGAATCGAATGTGTTCCAAGGATGGATGTATCAATTCATGATCACCATCAAGAAGAATCAGCAAGGGATTGACTGGGGCACTCTCATCAGCAATGAGATTGATTCCCAAATGACAACGGTCTTGTCAACGGGGAAATTTTATATGTCTTCATATGTCACATACGCAGCAGCCGGGATGAGGAATTATCCCGGGCTGGATACCAAGGGAAGCAGAACGGTGAACCAGGTGTATCAATACTTCCCTCAATTGACAAAGAAGGGATCCAAAGACCAATTCAGAAGGGTGAATGATGCCTTCTTCTATGAAAACATCTGCAGGCTAAACCCTGAATTGAGGAAGACAAGAGTCTCAGATGAGGCTTGGGCCGAAGTTTCCAAATGGGGATGTATCTTCTTACAATTCAAGAAGTTTACATATCTTCGGGTGGTCATGTACTCGGGAGATCCTTTTCGCCTGCCCCGATATCCAGGGGATAAACTGATATTGATGGAATTGGTTAGGCAGCTATTGGATTTCCATAAATTCCAACAAAGTAAACATAAGGCTGTTGTATCCTTCCCAATTTCTATTGGGAGATACACTTGCTCAACAGTGGTGAAGGCTAAAAATGTTTTCCATGAGCTTCAGGACAAGTTGAAGAAGCATATGAAGCCTCGAGACGGTTTTGACATCCGAGGAGTGCTCAGGGCATATGGAACCCAGCATCTGCACAGGCCAAACATAGAGGATATTTGGGTTGATCTGCGTAATGAGGTTGCTGTTCGCAGAAAGGATAATAGCAGATTGACAATTGCTGAGATTCAAACACTGGAGCTTGCTGATTTACCAGAAGGTACGAGTGACAATGAAAGTGTTTTGGATCTTTCCTATGATGGGATAAATGAAGATCAATATGTTTTCCCACCTATTGATTGGTCAGTCAGTGAAAAAGCCTCCATTTCAGATAGGTCAGCTCTAATCCTTGCTCGCACCAAAGCATGGCTCTCCTCTTGGGGAATGAATTTTAAAGATGATAAGTTTTCAAAGTTGGCTGCTTCAGAGGCGGGGCCCTCCAAAAAGGAAAAGGACAAAAAATCTTCTAGGGCGCCTATAAAAGTCAAGTTTGTCAAGAAGAGGAAAGAAAGACAAATCTCTTCAATTATTTCTCCAGCTGAAACGGTGGATGTGCCAGAATCACCAACACCACCAGAAATAGGAGAAATTAATTTGGAAGGAGGAGGAAGCCAGCGTCTGGTTTCATCATTTGTTGATTACCAAACTGAAGAGACCTTGTCTCTTGCATCCCAGGCTTTGGAGTCTGAATCTGTGCCTCCCCCCTCACAACCACTCCTACCTCCTCATTCTCCATCCACTTCTTCAGTCATGGCCAGTATTTTCTCTGGACTCTCACCCCTCTCTGCTGGAACCCAAGTGATCACCAACACGCCCCCTCCTGTGCCTCTTTTTATTGGATCTACTACCACATTGGTAACTATTCCCCCTCCACTGGTAGAATCTTCTCCCCTTGAGAGTGGGATACCAGTTTCTACAACATTGGCAACTTCCTCTGATACGCCGCAATGGCTACTCGAGAAAACTCCGAGGAAGAGGAAGGTAATTGTACCCCTACCAGCCTTTGATTTCAGCTCACTCAAGGCTCCTACTGCAAAGTCAGCCAAGAAGCCCAAAACAGTTTCAAGGGTTTTGGTGGATGCTTCAGGAGATAAGTTCGCAGAGATTGCCACTCCCTCGACTGACAAAACTAGAGAGGATATAACAGCCTCTGATTATCAGATAACCAGGGTGGCTCTAGGGAAAGTGACAGCAGAAGGGGCGCAACAAGATGCACGGGATGCCACAAACGTGCTGTGCCAAAAGTTAAAAGAAACAAAAGACAACAGAGATGAGCTTAAGAGAAAAGTGGAGCAGTTGACAGAGGTTTTTCTTAAACTCTCAAAACCCCTTGAATCCATACCACCTTCTTCTGTCTCTGTCGGATTCGATTTCTCATCGGTGCCTACAATTGAAAAGATTGCTAAAAAAGGAAGGGTGGTTGATGAATGGATCCAAAGGTTGCTCCAACAGGGGAAGGAAGTAATTCAAGACGTTGTGAAAGTTCATCAGTCTTTAGGGGACATTCAGAAGGAGGGAGAGAAGATGGATGATGAATTCTCTCAAGAAATTGGACATCTTGATTTGACTTTTGAAGCTCTCCATGTGTTAAAGAAAATACCAGCACATCTCTTAGTAGAAGAAGGTATTCTCCCGCATACGGATAAGCATTTTCAGCTGACCAAAGCCATCAGGTTCAGAGTAAAGATTCTCAATGAAGCCTGCAGCAAGTTGAGAGAATCAAGGGATAAATTGATTGATGGAAAAAGTGATCTAGAAGAAGAATTGCTGAAGATTTGTCCAAAGGTGTCAGTTGGGAACTCAGGTATCCTATCAGCAGATGATCTCTTCAAACAAGTCCAAGAGTCTGTTCAATATGAACCAGTGCACGGATTTGGTCTTGAGATCATTGATCGGTTTGTAAGGATTGAACATTCTTTGGAGGCCTTAAGAAAGCTCAGCAAAGGATTGAAAAAGCTTCCCGGAAATGCCAGCGATACTCATGAAACTTGCAAAATTTGGAATGATCATTCCACTGCGCCTGATGAGAACGAGATGCAAGGCATAATTTGGAAGTTCCAAGAATTTCAGAACAAACAGTCTCAGCTGGAGGAAGAAAAAGATGAAGGAGCAAAGGATGACGATTCAGACTAAGTCCCAATGTTTCATGTCATTTCAATCTTGAAATTGACATGTCTTTTTCATTTCTGTTTCGTCACATAGGAAGCAAATTTTGACTTGGTCTCCTGCGTGAGAGTCAAGCAAAATAGAACTCTATTTTAAAGAACACTATTTTCTAGGATTTATCCTATTTTCTCTCGTTTCCTTTTATTATAAATAAGGGATGCTTATGCATTCCAAAGGGTCGAGATTTTTGTGATATTCAGAGCTATTGGAAAGAAGAAAAACTTTGTGTTTTCGTTCAATCATTTTGAAGAATAGGAGTTGATATTATTTTACAAACTTTGTGTTGTGGGATATATCTTACTTAAGACAGTGTTCTTATGTTCATGATCTTAAGCTATTCTTTGCATAGCATCTTAGTGTTTCTAATCATCTCAGACATTGTATTTATGATCTAAAGCTCGTATGATTATTTCGTGCTCTGCGTTTACTCGAAAGAAAATACGTTTCTCTCATTTCCTTTCCATTGTGCTTCTTTCATTGTAATAGTTTCTAACCCCGTTCATTTACGAAAGCAATACCTTTGAATCGTGTGAATGCAGATTTCGGGATTCTATCCCAACCCCCAATGGTTAGCTTAGTGTGAATACTGTATATATTGTTTTCGCTGTGTTTTAGATTAGTAGCAAGCAGGCAGCCTCACCTGTCTTTGAGGAGGGATTTAATCCCATATACTGTGGTTGAACCTCATATTTTGGGTTGACAAAATATCCATTATGCAAAAATTTCAACATAGTAAAACAGTTACAAAAATATCAGCAACATATTCATAACAAAACACAAACACTAGATATACGTGAGGAAAATCCTTTCGGATAAAAAACCCCACACTCCAAAATCCCACTCAATGTATTTCAAATCTAATAACATGATAACATACACTTGCAGAGCAAGTTTCTTACAGGATTATCACCAGAAACAATTCTAGGAGGATTAAAACTCACTAAACCAATTGCTTCTCCAAGCCTTCAATTTATAGACCTCTGGTTATACAAGAAACCATCTACGGTTTACAAAACCATGTGCCAAACCTCTCATGAGGTGGATAGCATTAAAGAGCAATATTTCGGTCTAAAATTAGGCTCCCACATCCATAATATTCTCCCCTATTTTTGACCCTTACAGATGTCATAAAATCTGTCATAATATCTCTAAAAATAGTCCTTCCATGATATACTATCATATGGGAATATTTTGACAACTCCTATTTCTATTTTTAGAGCATAGACAATGTGAAACATTTGTAGGAAAATCTTAAATGAATAAACCAAACAACGTTGAGACATCTTATTTCAAACAACGAACCATGATAGAAGAAAAATAAAGATCCTAAGCATGATAGAAGAAAATGATTAACTAAAAACAGACTAAGTAGTGTAGGGATAGTTAATCTAAGCTATGAACAACTGTAATAAAATAGATATATGTAGTAAAGAAGTATGCAGGGAATCTAAACAACTATACAAAAGGAAATGCTAAACTTGATATGTAAAAGAGAGTGAGGAAAGAAATCAGTTGATAACAGATGCCTATCAGAGAGTGTCAAAAAGGTAGCTGGAAAATTTTGGAGCAAGAATGACTATGTAGAAGTCCTGAAAAGGATGGATCTGGAGGATCTAGCTAGACTGGGGTGCCTGGAGGAGGACTGAGGAACCTACGGGTGCTCTGGTCTGTAATTTGGGTGCCCTGGTCTATAAAAAGCTCTGAAACTAGTTTTAATAGGGTCAAAAGAAGGTACAAAACCCTCATTGTGTGCCACATCAACTTCATTTTCCTACACTGAATGTCGCCAATACTCTAAGATGAAAAAAAGACCTACAAGACCCTAAAATAAGCATCAAACCCTAAAAAATAATAATGCATATTAAGGGGTCAGACTATTCCTAATGGCCACAATGGAGGACTTACTAACTGAGCTCTCTACTACATCTCAGACCTGATGTATTTTTATGTGCAAGTGTGTGTGAACATGCCCTAGGTTTCTCTTGTGCTAGTCACACTTTGTGAAGTAGAGTGCAATAGATATGTGTAGAAAATGTAATAGAACATGTGCATGAAATAGAATAGAATCCCCCCTATGAAGTGTGATGTAGATGTCCTAGGCTTGATGATGGAGCTATGTGGATGTAAGTGATATCCAATGGAATAGATAGATGCAACTCTAAATGGAGTGATAGTAGTAAGTGATGTTAGGTCCCTCATTATGGTCTCATAACTTTATATTTATAGGGTTCATGTGATCTAATTTTGTAATTAACCCTGAAAAGGATGACCATAAGAAAAATAAAGATGCCAAATGGCTAAAAAGATCCCAAAAAGTGGCGGGAAAGTACGAAAAGGACCGGGTTGCCCTTGGTGGGACCAAGGTGCCCATGGGTGCCCTAGTTGAGGCTAAAATGACGGGAAATGACCAAAATAGACTAGGGATGTGGCTGAAATGTGGTGGTAATGATGAAATAAAATAAAATAAGATGGCCAAAAGAAGAGGGTTAATTAATACTTTCTTCACTCAAGAACCTTCTAAATAGTAGTATGAAACTAGGATAAATAAGTGTCTAAAGTGCATGATTTTGTGACTACAATTCACATGTATTTAAGACCAATGTGGACGTAAGTTGTGGGTTCTAAAGTAAAAAATCTAAAAATGTTAAATATTAAGTTTAAATATATGTTGGAAAATATTAATTTTGAGGTTCTTATATCGAATTTTATATATATTATATTGATTAATAACTTCATTACCTTCTCTATTAATTTTCTACTAGTTGGTGACAAATAGTATCCATTTATCTATACCATTGTGTTGGGCATAAAAAAATATTTTTGGAAAAATAAAGTGATATAAACTCCATTGTATGTCCAATGATATTACAGTTTTTTGATTGAATTCTCAAATATTTTTTTTCCCTAAGTGATGATCAAATGGATGTAAAATTTAACATTGAAATTTCCATGCAATAGTCTAAGAGATATAAAATTTAAGATCCAACATAAAAGTGAACAACTCACAACCTTACTCTCCACCCCCTATTGTTAGTGTAGAATGCATATCAATGTAACTAACATACATATCTTACATTAATATATGTAAAATATGTTGAGAGGTATCATTATCAAGGCACCTGCATTAGATTTGAGACATGAGTGGAGTAGGAACCTCGAGAACAATACCCCCTCCCAATCTTTTACATAGATTTATCTAATATAGGTATCCTAGTTATATTGTTTAACTTATATTTATCACTTATTTAATGATTATAAAAAAAGAATATGTCATTTATTTTTAATGAAAATGTTTATGTACAGATATATTTGAAAAATGTCAATAAATATCAACCACAAGACTCTTAATTTGGATTTTACACATATCACATTAATTAATAATGTCATTAAATTCTTTTTTATGTTTCTCACAGACCGGTGATTAAAAAACCTTCCCAAACAAAAGGGCTCCAAATTCTATGTCATATACCCAAGATATTACTATTTTTTTACTGAATTCTCAAAGTGAAATAGAAAACACTTTTAAATAACAGTAAAGTGAATGTCAAATTTATGGTTAATATTACCTTGTAATAATCAAATAGAAGTAGAATTTAAAGTAAAAAATGAATGTGCATATGTTTTTTACTTTGGCAATGCATTTTACATTGACAACAATTTCTCATATAAGAATCTCAAATTTCATATTCCCTCTGTGTTTTAAATAAGTACTACATAGTTTAAAATACATCGATTCCATTTCCTAAGTTGTTTTTGAACCTATTTAATTTTGTCAAAGATGCCTAGTTTGCTAATGAATTGTTAGGGTTTTATTTATATACTTATTAATTTGTCTGTTTTTCATATTTCACCATATTTTAAATATTTCAAGTTTACCCCAGCAGGAGGAAGGTTGGCAAGTTACTGGGGGCCGGAAAAAAAAGAACAAAACCCAACAATCTAAGGCCTCTGGATCCAATGGCCAATGAGAGCCACCTGTTAAGGAACAACCCTATAGCATACAAGCTAAAGAGATAACTACTACTACTAAAGAACCAACTACCACTTCCAAATTGGCTATCAAGTTGCCAAAATATTCCAACACGCCTCAAGCAACCTCGGTTCTCATGGACCAGAAAAATTCCATTTACAATATCACCATGCCGCAATCATTGCCACTACTCTTTCCAAACAACTCACAAGGGCCCTCCAAAAGGCCCTGAAGTCTTCACATATCTCAAGATCATAGCCTGGCTTGAAGTGTGTACTCAACCAAAGAAGAGTACAACATCAAATACGTCAAATGGAAAACAATTGAATTATAGGATTTATTACAGCATAATACTGCTCAATTCCTACAAAACCAATATGACGCCCTTGATGGCTTAGAGGATGGTGACATGGCTCTTGACCACAGTTTCCCATGAATTTTCTATCTTGGAATGTTTGGGGTCTTACAGACTCCTGTCATAAATATGTTTTTCATGAAACTCAGAAAAGATTTGAAAATTTAGATGTTTTATTTTTGCACGAGGTGAAAATTACAGGTTTTCAATTATAGATGGTTTGTAAATCCATCTGGCCTAACAACTTGGCTTTCTGTAGTAATCATGAAGCAAGGCGTGGGGGTTTAATTTCCATTTTTGCCCCTAAATGGTGGCCCTTGTTAATTAACCATGGCATTGACCCCACCAACTATGCCATATGGGTCCTATTTAATGTTTATGGCTTCCCTTTTGGCCTAATTAATATTTATGCCTCTAACAATGTGGCCAAAAGGGCCGATCTGTGACGGTGGATCACCAACATAATTCTCGATGCGTATTAGGTCATAAGTGGAGATTTTAATATGGTTGAGTCACCCACTAATAAATGTGTCCACTTGCTAATGAGTAGGATAACTGGCAAAATGAATATATGGTTTTTTATGCGTGGTAAGTTTGGGTTTTATGACCCTAACGCCTCTCGCTTTCCCACATTAGAAGCATGGTTTACTTGGTCCAATATCCAAGGAGGAACAAATCAAGTACTTAAATGGCTCAATAGAGCTATGCTATCAGCTCAAGATTATTTTGAGTTTGATAGCATTTATTCCATGCCAACAGAAGTCATTTCTGACTTTTTCCTTTCGGATCACTCTCTAATATGATTTCGTGTCACTTGGCATGATACATGCACTTTTTGTCATAAAGGCCAATTCTTAATACTTTTGTGCAATGAAAAATTTGTAAAATATTATGAAATGGGGGTAAGAACTCAAAAGAAAACCCCAAAATATTTGGAACAAACAACCCAAATGACCACCATATTAGAGATAAGAAAGAGCTACCTATTTTCATACATATTATAAAGTTTGAAACAAGCAATCAACCTTTAAACATTACTATATTAGTTCTCTACTCCATTGAAAGCTATCTCATATAGATGGTTTTATTTTGAAATGACTCTTGGTAATCTATTTTCTTGCTTATGATGTCCATTATAAGTTCGTTAAGAACTTTTTTGTATCTTACAACGATGATAATGGCTTCTCCCATTCACTTTGAGCTTTGTATAATCTCTTGAGCAAATATCTTCTAAATAGCATGCATTTATACTATGACATGACTTTGTGTTATTCCTAAGCTTATTATTCTCCATAAATGTAGATCTGAGAGAGAGATGTGAGAGAGAGAGAGTTATCTTACCATATATGTGGGAGATTGATCCCTCTGTTAAATATGTTGTGTTGGATTTGAGAAAAGGCATGTCATTTGGCTTCATATGATGGGACGTAAATTGGAGTCCCTTAAAGTTGATTTTTAGAAGTAATCATATCCTTGAAGGCTTATGCATAATATTTTAGGTTATTCTGAGTGGATGCTTAGAAAAGATGTATTATGAAACTATTTTGTAGATTATAAAATTATAGCTACAAGTTTCTTTTGTATCTCCATTTTCACTATTAAGATGGTTGAACTTTTGCATTGCCTTTTGTATATTTCTTGGAGCTCTACCATCCACATTAGTGGACTTACTATACATGTGATGCTCTTAGATTTGGATTGCCACATAGTAACCTTTAGGGGGTCTCTATTTAGTTGTCATTTAAAACTGGGTTTTATTTGCATTGGAACTTGCGTATTGCTTCGTGAAATTAACATGCATTTTTCTTACTCATATTGGCCACCACAGAACTCCTAGTGTGATATCAATAATGAAGATCATGTATGACCTATAATGCTTTTGATGAGAAAAGTAAACATTTTCCTATCTGTTTTGATTTTTGAAAGAATTATGCGACGTCACTTCAAAGAAAGTAGACAAATATTATGTTCTTTTAAATTTTCAGCTCTTATAATATGCAATGATGGTAGGAATGAATAAAATAACCCCTCAAGTAACGATGGGGTGATGGAATAACTGGATCGATGATCACAGGAAGATGATCAAATTAAAGAATACCTGTTGTATGCAATGGAAAAGTTGAAAAGCTATGGAAATGAGGCTAGAAGAACCTCAAATCTTAACTAACTCATCTATGGACCATAAGATAAGAGATAAACAAGGGAAATCATAACATGCAACCATTATAACTTTGACAAAAACATCAAAAAATAACATGTATATTACTCTCTACTCTTTGAAAGCTATAAAACATGAACCTATTAAGATCCTAGCAATCATATTTGTGTGTTGTTTGCTCCCAAAAATAGTGAAGAGATCTCTCCAAGTTGGCTACATGGCCAAGATTTAAATATTCCCTTACTAACTATATTTGGATTGGATGGATGCATGATGAAAAAGCTCTTAACAATGGATTATGCTCAAGATCCAAATGTTTTATAGCTTAAAGCTATCACAAATGATTTATAATGCCTTTCCAAAGTGTTATGATTTTTGTTATGTAAACAAGGTGTAAGGTTGAATGGGTAGGCTTAGCCTTCTATTTGTAGTTTTCCAAATGGAAGATGTTGGAATATGGGTGCATGTGGGACTAAAGGTAAGCCAATAAGCACTTTAGGATTTGGAGCTAAGATAAACATGATTTAGAATTATTTAAGCTAGGTTTAGGCTAGTTAAGCTAGGATTAGGCTAGTTAAACTTGATTAGAAAGTGATTAGAGACTTATGAGAGTTGGGAGGGGTCTGCTTAACCATTTATGACTGATAGATAGCCTAGGAAGCTTGCAAAAGTGGTTTAGAGAGAATAGGGAGGTTCAAAATGGTTAAAAGGAGGAATGTTTAGCTAAAAAGAGAGATATTAGCCAAATAATTGATTATAGGAGGAATAACGACTGAGAAGGTGTCGTGAATGGGCATCCAAGAATTGATCGAAGAAGAATAGGGAATTAACGAAGTGTCATTAATTGACTGGAATTTGATGAAATGCTAACAGTAAGCATATTTTAGGTGTCTATATTTTCCCCTCTTTGGGGTGGCGTAAGTGAACATCACTTCAAGAAAGTAGACAAGCATAAACAAGTAAAATTTTGAAGGGATAGCTGAAAAATGAGTAGAATGAAGGATGCCCCATCGATTGTCGATGGGGTGATGGAAGAACTTGATTGACGATCAAAAAGATGATAGAAAGATAACAGAAGAAAGAATAGTGTGAAGAAGAAGAAAAGAAAGGGGATATAGAAGAAAAAGGAGTATGAGGAAGAGGGAATGAGCTAACATCCATCTAGTGCCTTTTAAACAAATTTATTTTCATCATATTGCTAGTGATCTTCATCATCGGTTCCTTATTAAAAAGAATGAAGAAAAGTGTAGTATGACATGAAAATCCATATATGAACAAATGTCCATTGCTAAAAACACCAACTCCATGCAACATAAAAAATGTAATGCAATACGAGAAAGTAAAAGATTCTTAACTCCATACAACATACATAATGCAATGTAATACGAGAAAGTAAACAAGCTAACCTAACAAAGAAACATAATGTAATGTTTTTTGTTATCAAGCTTAAGTTCCAACCTGTTCGAATTAACGACAAGGGTTGACGATGGTGCCCCAAGCAAGGATACATGTAAGGGGAATAATAGAGGACACTTGGGTCCAATGAAAAAGTAATATGCACTATGAAACAGTACCATAAAACTCATTGTGCCCCAAAGTACAGATGAAGTAAGAAACTTATCTTTTGTTGATGGAGGTAGATCAAGATGATCTGCGAGTCGCACACATGAACAAGTGAGAACCAAAGAGCGACATTTTGTAGGATGATTTATATTGTTTTTTATGTTTCTTAAAACATGTTTCTTGAAACATATTTGAATGTTTTTGTGATTTTTTCTAACATATTTGAATGTTTTTTATTTTTCTAACATATTTGATGATTTTTTTAACATATTTGAATGTTTTTGATTTTTCTAAACATTTTTAATGTTTTTTTGTGATTTTTCTAGCGTATTTGAATTTTTTTATTTTTCTAACATATTTTAATGTTTTTTAAAACTATGTATAGGAAGACAAAGAAGTGTGGATGCCCCTAGCAATAGATGGGATGTACAAGGGAAAAATTCCATGTGCATGCACGAGAAAGGTGAAGATGCAAAAATGTCCCCAGCATTAGGTGGGAGTATTCAAAGGCAAACATCTTCACATGCACAATGATGAACGGGGAATCAAGGCCAAAATAGATATGTTCAACATGATGATGAATGTAAACCAATGAAGTGCTAGGAAGGAGCAAGGATGCCCCTAGCGTAAGTTGGCCAAGAAACACATGATAGAAAGGAAGTGGGGAGATTGTTTTTGTGAAAGGGGACAAAGGTGTCTGAAAACATGGCAAAAAGGAAATACTATACACATGGATGTTCTAAACGAAGTAGAAGAACAATGAATGTTATGAATGTATCTTAGAAGCCTCGTGATGAAAAAGCGATTAGCCAAAGGCACAAATCATGAGATGAGATATGGACTAAAGTAAGAGTATGAAAAAGGTCCAAAAAAAGACACTTGGTAGCATACTAGTCCTATTTTTTCTCATAGAGATCCAATGTGTGCACATGGAAATTAATTACCTCTTGAAGGGAAGATTTAGTAGACAAAAAGTGAAGACACCCTATCCAAAGTGTAGGAATGATTTAGTTTGATAAGCAATTTTGTGAATGGATGGTGGAAGGATAGTCGTACATTGCTCCACTGCCAGCCAGGCATCCATAGCCCCGACGGAGATGTATTTGATTCTAATCACAACATTTCTCTACTACCAGTCATGCATCCATAGCCTCGGTAGAGGTTATTGGAAATACCCCAAGAGAGAGTTATATATCAATATGTGTTTGCTTTTAGGTTTTAGCTTTTGACTTTTGATTGATTTTGATTCTTTTTCTTTCTAAAAACTTATTTCAGCTCTCTTTTTTGACAAGGGTTAAGAACCATAGATGGCTTGATGGAAGGAGGTGGAAGTGATTGTGATGATGACATTAGCTAGTGTCAACAAATATGTCCAAAATTTCTTCGCAACAAGTTTATTAGATGTTGAATGTGATATGATCTCTAAGAGGTCAGTCGTTCTTTAATTTACCAAGGTGATAAAAGACCAGGGTCAAATGGATACCATAGAGATAAATGTCGTAAAATGCATGTGAAAAGGCTAACCAAAATATCACCGAAGGGATGAAAATGGTAGGAAGACTTGTAGAAGAATAGCAAGGAAGGGAAGAAAGAAACATCCATGTGTACGTAATACCTGATTGCAATGTTTGATCTTTGTACCTTTGATTTTTTATGTTTTCTCATTTTTTTGTATTTTTAGATTTTTTGATAGTTTTTAGAAAGGTGGGACCAACAAATTTAATCTACATGATAAGATCCAACAATGTTTGTGAATTCCTTAATAAGGGAGATTAAGCATGTTTACTTATCAAGAGTCATATTATCTCCAATCTCGATGATCATGGTGAGCTCATACTCAACAAATGACTGTGATTTATCTTGAAACATTGATTGTTCATGCGGGATCTTGAGTTCCCTATCCATAGGTTTCTGCACTTTGTGCCATACTTGATGGTTATGTTGATGTGCATTCTTGAATCACGCTTGATTTTTAACCTTAAGATCATTGGAATTGTTGGGAACTTTGGAGCTCTTGGAAGTTTTGACCTGAGCTTGATTAAGAAATTGTTTGGGTTTCTTATAAGTATGATGCATGACTTGTTATGATCCCGAGAAGTGGAGAAGAAAGTGAACAAGGATGTTTATGATTGATGTAGGAATGGAAGAAATGATGGTGGGCTTGCCACAACCATTGATAGAAGAATTATGTGATGGATGAAAAGGATACGGTCCAAGGATTAAAGAGGATGGGCTACCTGGAGGTGAACCACTGATAGAAGATGATGAAGGGATACTAGGATATGGCCCTAAGATGGAATAAAGTTGGTCTACGAGGACATGGCCCAGGAATAGAAGATGATGGGATACCCGGAGGTGTCCCATAGAAGAAAGATGATGAAGAGCTACTAGGACGCGACCCAAGAATAGAAGGTAATGAGCTACCCCAAGGTGAATCGTAAAGAGAAAATAATGGAGGGCTACTCAGACGTGGCCCCAAAATAAAAGAAGATGACAAGAGACTACTAGGGTGTGGCCCAAGTATAGATGACGAGGGAATACTCAGAGGTGTCTCATAGATAATAGAGGACGAATGGATACTAGTCCATGGCCCAAGAATAGGAGGTAATGGGATACTAGGAGGTAACCCAAAAGTAGAAAATGGAGGAATACCTAACAGGGTGGCCCAAGATAGAAGAAGATGATGGGCTACTAGGGTAGGGACCTAAGGAGAACGTGATTGAGGAATCAGTGATAGATAAAGAATGATTTGTGCAATGAGAAGATAGGCCATGGATCAATACTAGACCCTGTTCATCGCATCATGCTCAAAGGAAAGTGAAGATGGAAGAACAGAAGAATCAAGTTTCATGACCTTGGGATTTTCCTATATGTTTTGATAAAAGGAATCAAATTCTTCCTCCACATACATGAGCATATCAAGTTCTAAAAAGAATCCTTGTAGAGGTATATCTTCACGTAGTCCGATTGTTACTTTATTCTGAGAGAAATCAATCAGTACAGAGGTTGTTGTTCTTCGACCATAGGAGGTTGACTAGAAGAAATGGGTCTGATAAGTGGGGAAGATTGATTGATAGAAGAAGATGAAGATGTTTGATGATGTAGATGAGGGGAAGGCTTGACCTTATCACTCCCATGAAGATATTTTGATAGTGCTTCGAAAAGATATCTTAGCACATGGCTTCTTTTTAATGGTTCAACGAGGTTACAGACATTTATATTTAGAAGATGGATGGAGAAATTGTACAATATGGTTAAAAGGGCTCAAGGGACACAATATACTTGAGGGATTGAATGGATTGGATTGATAGGCAATTTTTCTAGAAGATGAATCAAGAGAGGAAAGTAGGCTTCAGATGGCCATCCGTTAAGTCTCATGAATGGATGATTTGAATTTGGACCTAAGTCATTTTTCTACAGAAGATGAGGTGACTGAATGTAAGAAAGGGAAGAATGAAATAAATGATTAGCATAGCCATCGATTAAGTTACGACAAGTAGGAGTCAAATTGGATGATTTAGACTAGAGGGAATGTAAAGTCATGGAACTCTTTCTTGACAGATTAAGGGGTATCCAAACAATAGTCAAGGTCAACTTTAGATTAAGTGGGAATTCGATGAGTATTTTGGATCTGAATTAGAAGAAGGTGAGGGAACTAGAATAACTCAATTTGATCTCAAAAGCATCCAAACCATACCACTGACTATGAGATGAAGGTGAGGAACAAGGTACCCAAATGGGCCCTCTAGCGTGAAGAACCAAATGAGGTTTAGTTGCAATGGGCATCTTTTGATTTGAATTCCTAAACCTAGGTTTTGTATTTTTGTAAGTGTGAGGAACCGTGTGATAGTCAGTAATTGTTGGCATCATTTAGGTAAAACTTCCTAGACCTAGATAGTGTGATGGAACTCGTTCAAAGGGAAGGAAGTGACATGTTGATTCAGGGAAGCATAATGACATCTAACTAGACATTCATCGTAATATAAATAGGGGATGCACGTGTGATTTTTCGAAGGGAACCTAAGGAGGACATACATTATGATAACACAATTTTGATAACCCAACAAGATTGTCCTAGAATAAGTATATGAGTTTGTTAACATGCAAGGAACAATCATGCAAGTCCACTAGTAAACCAGTCATTCACTCAAACTATTTTATGGAACACTATACCTTTAAGCTATGATATCAATGATAGGCACAAAATTATATAGTGACAATACCCTATAAATACCTAGGTCGAGTTTAAATATCAATAAGATCTAAGCACCAAAGTTGTACTGATCAGATCTCTCCATGAGATATACTATGACTAGTTCAAATGTCGACAAAATTTAAGTCTTTGATAATGGAAGTTGCGAATGTGGATAACGTAACAACACTATTTTGATACGTTAACCAAGCAAACAAGGTGTTAGTATCAAGATGATGTCATCACGATATAAACAAAGCAGTATCAACACTCTCAAAAGACTCAGATGATGTTGGAATCGAAACTAAGTACAAGTATAGGTAGACATTATTATTCATGCAAGCAGTGTAACGATACAATAAAGAATCTTATACCAAGTTCTCAAAAATGAAAACAAGATGTAAGTACCATAATTGTATAGCTAAAATGTGAGAAAAAATAACAACTCAAGGGGAAATAGTGATGAAACAAAATCCTAGCTATGAAGACGATCTTGAAATCAAGATCAAAGGACTATCAAAGATGTGAAAACGTACTCACACACTTTAGACATTTAACAACCTAGCTGCAAACATGGATGGGTGTAAATGAAAAAAAAGTGGCAAACACTGTCTATGATAACACTCGTGAGGTATGCCTCCTTCTTGTCCTAAATGGGCAACAAGGATGCCAGGGCATCGATCAAGAAATGGAAATAAACTAAGTGTTACTTAATCAAAAAAATTCCTCGTCCTAAGGCGAGATTGAAACTAAGATAAGTAATACGTCACAAACTTCGTGATAAGTGGCACTTAGATCTAACTTTCAAAAAACAAGGTTTAGACTCCAAGTAAGTTGTCACTTCGTGAAGGCTAGACAAGACACGATAATGGACTAGAAAAGTGGGCTCCAAGAAGATATGGCTTTCCTAAAATAGTTCACTCAACTAGATGTCACAAGTTGTCTAAATGCGAGCTCGATTTACCCAAAGAGTCGCAATGACTAGTTTGGGAGTATCTCAGCTTTACTTTACCCCCTTCTGATACAATGAGCAACTAGTGCTTTCATTTGTATCATCACTAGGGTCACGATATGAACAACTTTGACTCTAACTTGTAATGTAAAATCTAGTCAAGTGGGTAAGTTGGAGCACTTCATGTTTCATCCATGAGGTTACTCAGCATTGGATTACTTTAGGGTTCCTAGAACCACCCCTATTGTTGTAGCTTAAGGTGTTATGCAAAAGGGGTTACGTTTTAGTTGAGTGGATAGGGACGTACCATTTTCTGAAACCTACAATACAGTGTGATGCAAAGTGATGTGTTTTTTATCTTGCTTAGCTTAATGTGGTTTTAAGTAGCACACCGTTTGGCAACCTACAATCAAACATGTATTAGTGGGTTTATGTTTTGAACCTTCCTTCTTCAACAATGAGTTTTGGTTCTACATGCAAGGAGTTAGTAGTTTTCCACAAAAGATCATGATATCAAAAGAGAGTTTGCGTGTTGCTTTTGATTCCTAAGATCACCAAAAATGCATGAAGGAAGAGCATACACAACGCAAAAACCCAACTAAAACAATATATGGAAAATACTTTAAGTGTTTGGTAAAAGGAAACTTGTTTTAGCCAAATTTGACAAGTTAATTTATTTTGAATCTTAAATTGAAGTGTTTTGAAAGCAATAAGAAGGTTATGGAAGTGTTTTTGGTTCCAAAGATCACCTAGAAGGTTGCGAGGGAAGAATATACACACTTCGAAGACCTTTCCCAATGATAAATTGTAAATAATTAACTAAGTTGATCCAAAAATAAACTTAAAATAACCTATAAACCACTTATTAGTCCCACAAAGACCTTTCAAAGTGTTAGAATAACCAAGAAAACAATTTTGTAAACTTTTAGACATGTTAGAAAATGACTAGTTACCTAATAATGTAAACCATAAATTTTATTTCTGTCAATATCCTAATTTTATGTTTCCATTGCATAGTTCGCTTCAATACCTTTCAAACGCAAAAAAATGGAGTCATTTCGAGGTCGGGAAAAAACGTTACGGCCCCAGGAAGATAGATAATGAGCACAATTAAACACATGCGCACCCAGACTGACATGTGCATGCCTGTTTCGACAGATACGCGTCTATTTTGATGGATACACACCCCTGTGCAAAAAATTGTAATAGTGACGGATAGGTGCCCTTCATGACGTGTGCACGCCTGTTTCGACGGATACACACCCAAAATGATGGATATGCACCCATTTTGATGAATACGCACCTAAAATAATAGATACACACCCGTTTCGAAAGAAACACTCTAATTTAGTACACCTACGCGTACCCCCTGCAAAAACCTAAAAATTCATGGAAATGAAAAACTTAAAGAAGCAAATAAGTTAGTTATTGATCATGGAAACCTATTTCTAGATTAAACCCATTAAATGCTTAAGCAAAAGGGAGATTTTTAAAGAAAAAACATGAAACCCATTAAAAGACAAGCCTTTTAACCCTATAAATCATAAAAATGAATTAAAATGGACATAAAAAGATGAAAATATCTCCATTAATGGAGGATGGACTAAGATTCCCACTGAGCATGCCAAATGTGTTCATGTATAAGTTGAAAAGCTATGGAAATGAGGTTAGAAAACCTCAAAGCTTAACTAACTCATCTATGGACCATAAGATAAGAGATAAACAAGGGAAACTAACATGCAAGCATTATAACTTTGACAAAAACATAAAAAACTAACATGTATATTACTCTCTACTCTTTGAAAGCTATAAAACATGAACCTATTAAGATCCTAGCAATCATATTTGTGTGTTGTTTGCTCCCAAAAATAGTGAAGAGATCTCTCCAAGTTGGCTACATGGCCAAGATTTAGATCTTCCCTTACTAACTATATTTGGAGTGGATGGATGCACGATGGAGGAACTCTTAATAATGGAGTATGGCCAAGATCCAAATGTTTTATAGCTTAAAGCTATCACAAATGATTTATAATGCCTTTCCAAAGTGTTATGATATTTTGTTATGTAAATATGGTGTTAGGTTGAAAGGGTAAGATTAGCCTTCTATTTATAGTTTTATAAATGGAAGAGTTTGAACTTTGGGTGCATGTGGGACTAAAGGTAAGCCAAAAACCACTTTTAGATTAGATTAGAATAAACATGTTTTAGGCTTAGTTAAGCTAGGTTTAGGCTAGTTAAGTGATTAGCAAGGGATTAACAACTTTTAGAGAGTTGTGAGGGGTATGCTTAATCCAGTGTGATGGCTTAATAGCCTAGGAAGCTAGCAGAAGTGGTTCATAGAGGAATATGAAGGTTTTGAATGTTTGAAAGAGGGATGTTTGGATAAAAAAGGGGTAATTAGTCAAATAGGTTGATTATAGGAAGAATTACGACCAAGAAGGTGTCGTGAATGGGCATCTGATAATTGAGCGAAGAAGCGTCAATTAATAGAGTGTCTTCAATTGGTTTAATTGGAGGAAATGGTTAGTGTAAGCATATTTTAGGTGTCTAAATTTTCCCCTCTTTGGGGTGGTGTAAGTAACGTCACTTCAAAGAAATTAGACAAGCATAAACAAGTAAAATTTTGAAGGGATAGAAGAAAAATGAGTAAAATGGAGTATGCCCCCTCAATTATCGATCGAAAGGATGACAGAAAGAGAAAAAAGAAAGAATAGTGTGAAAAAAAAGAAAAGAAAGGGGATATAGAAGAAAATGAGTATGAGGAAGGGGGAATGAGCTAACATCCATCCAATTCCTTTTAAAAGACTTTTTTCTCATCATATTGCTAGTGATCTTCATCATCGGTTCTTATTAAAAAGAATGAACAAAATTGTAGTATGACATGAAAAGCCATATACGAGTAAATTTCCATTGCTAAAAACACCAATTCTATGCAACATACAAAATGCAATGCAATACGAGAAAGTAAAATATTTCTAACTCTATGTAACATACATAATGAAATGTAATGCGAGAAAGTAAACAAGCTAACCTAACAGAGAAACATAATGTAATGTTTTTATTATCGAGCTTCAGTTTCAACTTGTGCAAATTAACGACAAGGGTTGGCGATGGTTCCCCAAGAAAGGATACATGCAAGGGAAATAACAAAGGACACTTGGGTCAGATGAAAAATCAATTTGTACTACGAAACATTACCAGGAAACTCGTTGTGCCCTAGAGTACAAACAAATTAAGCAACCTAGATTTTGGTGATGGAGGTAAATCAAGATGATCTGCGAGTCGCACACATGAATAGGTTAGAACCAAAGAGAGAGGTTTTGTAGGATGATTTTTATTGTTTTTTATTGTTTCTTCAAACATATTTGAATGTTTTTTTAATTTTTCTAACATATTTGAATGTTTTTTGATGATTTTTCTAACATATTTGAATTTTTTGATGATTTTGAAAGTTTTCTGAAACTATGCACAAGAATACAAAGAAGCATGGATGCCCCGAGTGATAGATGGGATGTGCAAGGGTATAATTCCATGCACATGCACAAGAAAGTGAAGATGTGAAAATTTCCCAGCAGTAGGTGGGAGTATTCAAAGGCAAACTCTTCATGCGCAGAAGATGAATGGGTGATCAAGGCCAAAATAGATATGTTCAACCTGATGATGAACACAAACCAATGGAGTGTTGGGAAGGATCAAGGATGCCACCAACATACGTTGGCCAAGAAACACATGATAGAAATGAAGTAGAAGATTGTTTTTGTAAAAGGGACAAAGGTGTCTATAAACATGGAAAAAAGACAATACTATATAAATGGATGTTCTGAACAAAGCAAATGAATAAAAAATGTTATGAATGTATCTTAGAAGCCTCACGATGAATAAGTGATTAACCAAAGTCACAAATCATAAGACGAGATATGGAATAAAGCAAGAGTCTGAACAAGGTCCAATAAAAGACAATTGGTAACATATTAATCCTTTTTTTCTCATAGATATCCAGTGTGTGCATGTGGAAATTTATTACCTCTTGAAGGGAAGATTTAATAGACAAAAAGTGAAGACACCCTAGCCAATGTGTAGGAATGATTGATTTTGATAGGTGATTTATGAATGGAGGGTGGAGGGAGAGTCATACATTGTTCTGTTGTCAGCCAGCTATCCATAGCCCTGAAAAAGATGTATTTGATTCTAACTACAAAATTTCTCTACTGTCAGTCAGGAATCCATAGCCTCGATAGAGATTATTGGAAATACCCCAATAGAGATCATATATCAATTTTAATTTGCTTTTAGCTTTTAGCTTTTGACTTTTGATTGATTTTGATTCTTTTTCTTTCTAAAAACTTATTTCAGCTCTCTTGTTTTACAAGGGGTTAAGAACCATGAATGGCTTAATGGAAGGAAGTGGAAGTGATTTTGATGACAACATTGGCTAGTGTCAACAAATATGTCCAAAATTTCTTCACAATAAGTTTATTAGATGTTGATTGTGATAGGATCTCTAAGAGGTCAGTCGTTCTTTAATTTACCAAGGTAATAAAAGACCAGGGTCAAATGGATACCATCAAGATAAATGTCAAAAAATGCATGCGAAAAGGCTAACCACAATATCACCGAAGGGATGAAAATGGTAGGAATACTTACAGAAGAATAGCAAGGAAGGGAAGAAAGAAACATCCATGTGTACACAATACCTGATTACAATGTTTCATCTTTATACCTTTGATTTTTTTTTCTCATTTTTTTTTATTTTTGAATTGTTTTGATTTTTTTATTTTTTAATAGTTTATGTTGCAAGCCTTTGTGTGCCACTACAAGCTTTTGTTTCAAGCTAAACAACCCTCTATAACTCGATAAGTTGCTCTTGATCAATTTCTGGGTGTTGTGTCGTGCAAGTTTTTAGAGGCTTAAAAGGATATATGCGACCAAATTCTCATCATTGAATACCTTCATGATGCTACCATGCAGATGGCCAAGGATAAAGCTCCAGGATGCGATGGGTTCTCCTACGATTTCTACAAAGCCCTTTGGGATTCATTCGGTCAAAACCTTTTTCAAGTTTATCTCAAGGGATTTCAGAACCAATACTTAGGGCCATGAATCAACAAGGGGTACATTAAATTCATTCCTAAACAAGGAGACCTAGAGAAAATTACTTACTGGTGGCCTATCACCCTTTTGAATGTCTCCTACAAAATCATTGCCAAAGATTTGGCTATGTGGATTCACAATATCCTCCCAGATGTTATTCATCTAGTACAAACATGATTCATTCAGGGACGATATATCCTGGATAACATCATTGTTTTTTGGGAGGGTATGGAATGGGCTTGCAGATCCAATCAATCTACCATGTTCATAAAAATTGATTTTGAGAAAGCATATGATATGATTGAATGACCGTTTATTCTTTCCATGCTCCAAGCCCTTGTTTTTGGCCCCATTTTTATTCCATCTGTCAACATGCTTTTTACAAATGCCTCTACTCAGATCACTATTAATGGCATCATGTTGGAACCCTTTGGAATTTTTTTTTCCATTCACCAAGGCTTCCCTTTGGCTCATGCACTCTATGTGCTGGCTACTAAAGGATTTGGGTATTTATTGTCCCATGTCAAATCTCATGGGCTTGTTAGGGGAATCACGCTACCTTCTATGCCCAATTCTCAATCGTTAAATGTTTATTTCAAAAATTATTCCTTTCTTACACTAATTGAAGATGAAGCCAACATTCACGATGCCATGCAATGCTTGGATATTTTTTTTAGCGTTTGGTTCCTCAATTCAATGGAAAAAAATCCAGTGCTATCAGAAATATTTCCTTCATGCACCTGATTGGCTCATCACTTTTTAATGGAAGGTTTTGGATCATGGAAAAATATTTAAATTACTTGGTATTCCTTTTGATTTTCAACCATCTCCAGCCCAACTTTGGCAATATGTTATTCAAAGAGTGGCCAAAAAACTAGAATATTGG
Source organism: Taxus chinensis (assembly GCA_019776745.2). Taxonomy (NCBI): domain Eukaryota; kingdom Viridiplantae; phylum Streptophyta; class Pinopsida; order Cupressales; family Taxaceae; genus Taxus; species Taxus chinensis. The sequence goes on along the minus strand of CM034154.1, from coordinate 14,444,433 downwards.
CTTACCATACCTTTATCATTGGCTAGGAAATTCCAAATCTATTCCAAAGTTCTTACATCCATACATGTTTATTACTCTTCGTGTTGGGTTCCTTTCAAAGCATCTATTTAAAAGCTAGAAAATTTTCTCAAATCCTTTTTATGGGATAATGCCTCTACAGGTAGAGGTTTTCATCATGTGGCTTGGGAGATATGTTTCCTTCCTTGAAACTTTGGGGAGCTTGGCCTTATTGATGTTTAACATGAAGGGTAGGCATTATGCACAAAATTGATTGTTAGAAACATCACTAGATAAGAAGCTTTGAAAATGCTCCTGCAACATGGCATTGAAGAAGGCTCACCTTATGGCTTCCCTGCGTGGAAAGGAGTGGGGTTTAACAATTTTCTCATAGCCCCATTGCCTGTCAAAGTTATTATCACTTTTGTGCTCAGAAGCATTTGGAAATCATGGGATTGCATCAAACCCTAGCTTCAAAAGAAAGGTAACGGTTTTCGTAATGGTATTTCCATTAACCATCAATCATTCTCATAGTCACATATATTCTAGGCACAGGATAAGTTTCTTGCATAAGTTTTGGGAATCTCCGCACTCAATTTTTTCAAACGTGGAATTCACACCATTCTATATTTATTCTGCAAACACTCGCAATCCTGGTTCTCTTGACCCAAAATTAAAACTCATTTTCAGCTTTCCAACCAAGACCAAGCTAGTTATAATGGAGTGATTAGCTCAGTCCCTGACCACATGTTGTACAAAATTATTGTGTGTTCTTCTCACCCTTGGTGGATGGACTAGAAATGGTATATGGATACTCCATTTCACAACTACTCAGCCGATAAAGGCTACCATTGGATTTTGCCTCATCTTCCCATGGTGGATAAACTCAACACACTATGGGGAATTCAGTCCACTTCGTCCTCCTAGAGTAGGCTCATTTGACATTATTTGGTCTACTTGTGTGGAGCCCAAGATTGGTCATTTCCTTTGGTGTAATTTTCACCAAGGTCTCCCTATCGGGGCTCACCTTGTTCAAATTTTGGTCTCGGCTCCCAAATGCCCATTTTGTAGCCATTTGGAAAATATTCTACATCTTTTATAGTTTTTTATGAAAGCTCATCTTTCCTAGAACTGGATTCATTCATTATTATTTCTTCTTAGACCACATTTCTTTACCTAGCAGCATATCCTTTTTAGGGACAATCCCAAGCTTCTGCCTATGTTCACCCAGATTTAGCATGTTTTCAAAGCTAATTTTTTGGATATGGAAAGAAATAAATGATTTTTTCTTTGCTAATCCTACAATTGATCAACTTTTTTCCGTTTATAACAAATCTATGGTGATCTCGAATATGTTGTTGTAGATACAAGTCTAGGAGAACAAAGTCATGCTGGAGGAAGACCACCTCTAGACCTTGCTACGACACTAGAGGAAGCCCCATGTAATGTTTCCCGTGTGCCACCTTCTCTAACTCGACACTCCTTGCCACCTGGTCATGATGGTCGACATAGCCATTCACAATGACGTGCTTTCAGTTGGGCTCGGCTCTCCTCGGACCCTCTTCACCGAAGAAGTTATTCACTAGCTCACCGGCATGACAGGGGGTTATCGTGCCCTCACCAAAAATAAGTCCTTTTCCCACTCTCCAGCAGGGCTGGGGGTTATTAGCTCACCAACACGGGTGGGGCTCTCATACAACCTCTGCATAGGACACTACTCATGGGTAGAATCCACCCCCTCCGCCACCATCTTCCAACAAATTTCCTCACCTCAGCCTCGCCATCTGCACTCGAGGAGAGGTAGATTGGAAAGAAGAAAATCCCACTGGCTGGGATATCTCGGGTGCTGACAAAGACTTACCTGGCTCAGGCTAGCTAGATGATCATGATCCACCTGCTTTGGGCATGTTTTCTACTATTGCTTGATTTTTTTTTTTGTAATCCTCTAAGCACTTGCTAGTTTTTTTCTCCTAGGCTCATCCTAGTTTGTTTCTCCTTCTCCTAGGCTCGACCTAGCTTGTTTGTGGTTTTGGGGTGTGCTAGCATACTGCCCACTTTTTTTTTAAATTTATCTTATATCTTATTGAATTAATATAATATAAGATCTCTTTTCATTAAAAAAATCAATTTTATGTTAATTATATTCATTGCCAATCTTAAAATGTCAAAAATAAAACTAAATCAAGTCTAAGTCGGTATTCAAATGTTATTAATATTTTGAGTATCAAACATATGTCGATTGTCATTGTAACGATCAAATGGACGTCAAATTTAATGTCAAGAATAAAAGTGAACCAAACATGCCATTACAACCATGGCTACCAATGAAGGAATGCCTCTTGATGTAAATATAAATATTTAATATTTAAACCTAATTTCCTATATTTTGATGTAATCTTGTCTTTTATCTCCTATTTTCTAAACAAAATTAGAAATAAATATTTGAAATATAAAAATCTTGGAAAAATTATTATGTGCTAGATCGTTTAGTGTTTGACACAACCATATAATTTTTATTTAACAATAAGACTCTAATCATAATATATTGAGTGTTTGACTAAAATTTCTTAAATTAAAATAAATTTTCATTTTAAAATTAGTAATATTATTTAAAACTATTAAATTTGATTTTGAGTTTGAAATTTGGTCTAGATTGAATACAACAAACAAGAATAAATCTCATAAGTTTAAAGACCAACAACATAATACTATTTATTTAGGACATCATACATAAGGAGATTGTTTACATTTATAGGTTGAGTGGCTCCTTAGATCATGAAGTCATACTTCATCTCAATACCTACTTAGTATCTCCATAAATGTATCTTTCTATCCCCTATAGTCTCTCACATCCCTATTCTATCTCAACCATCCTATAATCTCTCACACACTTTATCTACTTGAGTTATTCTCACAACTAACTATTACAATATTATTATTTATTCTTACTACACATAATATTTAACTACCCATAATGAACTGTAATGTGAATAGTAACAAGAAGGTCTTCCTAACATTCCCCCATTAGTGCGAACATGGGAAACATATTCACACCTCTTATGTAGCATCTCTCCTATGTTTTCTCATGATCTTAGTCTACAAAGATAGAGGAGGAACCCATCAACCATGCACTATTGAGAACTCATCTACCAATAAATGAGAACTCATTAACCACCATGGGAGCTCATTTTACCATGTATAGGAATATCACTCAAAACAATGTGGGAATTGAAATCATGAATTCTACATCTATTAATCCTTCACAAAATATTTTCATAGGATGACCACTAACCAAGGTATGAATAGGGAATCACACATTTGTTCATCCTCTTCAAGTATCATGATGCTACATTACATTGTACTCTTAGGTTTCCACTATATCTATGTATTAGGGGATTACACATGATTTATGCTCACTTATTGTATAAGATGTGAACAAAACTGTACTTAAATTTTTAGTTTTTAATACCATACAAAATGAAATGAAAAAACAATAAAATAGAAATACCACCAAAGCACTGTGCAGGCTCTTCGTTAGCAGTTGATGAGAGGTAGTTATTCAACCTCCTTTCTTTGTTTCCTCCATCCTCTAATGTACTGCTACTTACTTAGGGGAATATGATTTTAAGCTCAAACTTACAATCCCCCCCATAATTCAGACTTGGACATTGTGTACAAGTGATAATGCATCTACTGTGACTCATTGTAGAAACCCTAAAAATACATACATATTTCTATCCCACTCCTATCCAATTAGAATTAATTGAATTAATTCTATCTTTCCGCAACATACCCCTTTGGAATTAATTAAACCCATTTCTATAATTAATTATATTTCCTAAGTCACATTCCCACCCTTTAGAATTAAATAATTTAATTTGACTATGAATTTGGAATTAATTAAATTAAATCCTCCGCCTTATAGCTAATATAATTAAACATTTTAAAATTAAATAAATGGTCAATTATTCCATCATAATTAAATACTAATTAAATTATTTATTTAACTAATTCTTTTTTCCACTTTAATCCACTTCTAGAAGCCTACAATGGTGGGGGAAACAATAATGCACATGCAACCACTTCTCAAATGAATTCAAAAATAATGATTTTCCTTGCAAAGCTGCAACTGCACAGACATGGCCATCTTACTATTTAAGGTAATTATAATTATTACCCTGGAGCCAAATCAAACCAAGATCTACTTCTCATGGCTCTACCCTCAACTATAAGAGGAGGCCATTTTCCTTTGTAATCCATCCTTACAGCTTTGAGAAAATTGCATCCAACTTCTACTGAATTTGTTCCCACATCCTTCTGAAATCTGCTCGTAGCATCTATAAATCCCTCTGGAGAGAAATATAAAAGAGCACCCACAATCCAAATATAAACAAGATATAACAAGTTTAGAAGCTTCAACGGTCTTACTTGAGGTTTGCAAGAGATTACAAAGAAGGTATAGCTTTGTTGTATTTCTTTATCTTCTGTTTGTATGTTAATTTCCCTTGCATACATTATGGCAAGCCCGATGAGACATCCCACGTTATTTTTTTCATTTTAGTTTATAATTTTGTGTTTTAAATTTATTTGTGTGTTTCTTATCTTCATTTAACCTTTTTGTAAAAAATTTAGGTTCCCAGGTGAAGCACAAAAGCTAAAAACAAGAAAAATCAACTTCTTGGCCATGTTTTCGACATTTTTGCATTTTGTAGAATTGTCTACGCTACCATTCCCGAGATCTACACCAACGTTAAAGTTATTGTGCTAGAGTTTAAGTTCACGCACTACCATCAACAATGTATGCATTTTCGTATAAGTTCACGCTCTAGCGTCACTCATCCTTGCACTAACGCTCTGTTGCATGCATTAAAGTTCATTTTGCTTCTCTCTTATTTAAATAACTTAGTTTACAGGTCCTTTGTAATGCTAACACGCTCAATTGCATGTGCTACCATTATCAGTAACACTAGCACACTCAAATTGCACGCACTATTGTGTACTACACGTGTTAGCATACTCTATCTATATTTTCTCACTTTTCTGTATTTTCCAACTTTTATGATCAAATTTAACCCATGTTTTAGATTATTTCATCATGTTTGTGTTTTAAGCATTGATAGAGGAATTAAATTTTTTATTTTCTTAATCACAGTAGGATCACGTGTGTGCTCTTTCATATTACTCTATAAGTGATCTTGGAAATCAGAAACGTGATCTTTGTTGTTCAAGTTTTTGTTTAAGGATTTAACCTTTTTGTCATTAATCAAAGGTTGTTCATGCGTATGTTCTTTCCTCATGATTTATAAGTGACCTTGGAAATTAAAAGTGTAAGCTTGATTTTATCGTATTTTCCTCTATCTACCTCAGGAAAACATTCTAATCCTTATTTGTAGGACCAGCTTTAAAGGAGGCTATAAAACATTTAAACTACTGAGTACAGGTTTCCTTGAATGAAGTTAAAACATGTTACTAACTTGAAGTTGCCTTGTTCAAAGAATGGTGGTTGAAACAATCACATATTTTAATCAAGATAAAATGAACACTTTACATTGTATTTGCAGGTGCGGTTGACAAGGCTATTTCCCAACTATTATAACTGTGGGAAGTACTTTGGCATCAACCATAAACCTCATTTGAGTAGCACCACGTGAACCCCAAAGTAGTCGGCACATTGAAGGAACTAGATGCAAATACGGGTACCCCATCCCAATTGATTAGTACACCTTGTGAGATTAGAGTCACAGATATCTAGTAGTGGTGACCCCAGTGCAATTCATTTTGAGCAAGATCTTTGCTCAAGGTTTCAAAGGGGTAAAATAAATCTGACAGAGAGAAATAGCACCATGCTCACTCGGGTATACTACTGAAAACAACTACATAGGAAGCCACACACTATCTAATCCAATCTAAGGTAGAGGCCAAAACAAACCATAAATAAAAACTCTCTCTTTGTTTCTTTCTTTTCATAGCAGTGTTCCACACTTGTGTCTACATTCTCATTTTCGTACCTCTTCTCATCATCCAAACACTCCTTATTTGGATTCATCTTTCATATCTTTTAAATCTTTCCAAATACTCCTTATTTGTATTCATGTTCATCTCCTTTTCACTATCCCAAATATTCCTTATTTGGGATGATTTTTAACTCTTTTCCCAATCTCCATTTTTTTCCTTATTTGGACCTTTTGTTCACCTCTTTTCTTATCATTCTTTTTCTTCATTTAAATTCGTTCAATATATCTCCTTTACACTCTTCTAAATATCCTTTTTGGACCATTTATCTCTTTTCCATTCTTTACATATTTTCATTCATTTGGAATCCTATGAATAATGAATGAAAATAGACCCATTCATGATAGACCCAAATAAGGAATATTTAGGAAGCATCTCATCTTGATTTTATCACCATTTAATTCTTTTCTCAAACCTTTGGATCACATTTCATAAAGTTTAAGTTTTCATTCTCCCTTTGACATCAAGTCTCAAGTTGTGGATATCCACATCCTTGCTTAATCATTTTTCATTTCACAACTTACGCCTTGACATTGTCATATCCTACTTTACACGATCCAAGTCCTTCACATCTTTTCTTTCATTAAATTTTGTATTTTCATCCTCCTCTTACGTCCTTTAATTCAACACCATCATTGTTGAACTATACACATTCATTCTATTTCATGTCTCTAATTTGGCAATCCCTTTGTTAAATTTTATACATCTTCATTATCTCTTTTCTCAATATTCACATTATTAACACTCAATTCTTTTCCTTTCATCACTAAATCCTCTTCCTTATTAACTTTTTCTCAATAAGGGTTAATCATATCGCGTACGGTTTGACTCCTTTTTATACCTTCTTCCTTTCTAGCATTCACGTTTCTAGATTTTCATGAGCACAATAAAATTTTAATCACAAAATACTCTCCCCATCTAGCATTCACTTTACTAGAGGTAGAGTAAACTCACAATTTTTCCATCTTTGCTCCTCCATTTTAGCATTCACTTTTCTAGAGGTTGAGTAAATTTTCACTTCATCAATGAATAATCCTCTCATTTAACATTCACTTTTCTAGAGGATGAGAAATTTAAATCACATCAGAATCCTCTTCCATCTTGGCATTCAATTTGCCAAGGGTTGAGTTTATCATCACTTTCACACACTTCTACCTTGATATTCACTTTATGGCTTCTCAGCATTCTAGGGAAGAAACATATTGTACATGACATAAGGCTCCAGGGCATGATGTATCTGATTGTAGAGCTTACAGACAACACATGAAAAATATCAAAGCTAAGGTTAGGAGAGATCAATCTTGAAAGGCTATATGGCCTTCTACCTCAACTCCGCTATATTGTTGATGCCATGGCTACTGCTCACATACTAGAGTAGAATTTTAGGTCATAAGTAGCAGGCACCTGGTTTTAAAGTCCTCTTCACATGGAAATAATCATAGGGATAACTCTTCTCAGAGCCACCCAATTTACCCTAGATCATCTAGAACATAACCAACATATGAGCCTTCACCTCTCCTTGAGCCCTGCCCAACCCTTAACAACATTTGGCTTGGCATCCTCACTCAGTTGGAGGACTAAATAGATGACACTTTATTTTCCACATGGTCTGAAATCCATAGAAATGTAGCTATTACACAACATATTATTGAGGACCTCATGACTCATGCCCATAGTCATATTTTGAACAAAGTGGATGATATCATCACCGATATTATACAATCATTCACCCCTCGTGCCTAAGCATCTTCTCTAGAAAGACCTTGATTTCATCTTTGGTCCGGTCACTTGCCTTCATTTGGACTCTTGGCCCCCCTTGAGTTTTACACACATCTTCAAACTCCATTATCCTTGCTTTGGCTCGTCGCCTTGTTTGGTTTTATTGTCACGTATCATTTTCCATGACATCTCCTACCGTTGGAGTGTCATGGTCTTGATTCTGCCAATCTTGGTTTCTATTTTCCCTTGCCTTTCCTAGTGGATCGTGGTGGTCTTGTGCATCCTTTCTTAGGTCCTTGACCTCACTTGGATTTATCTTCCTTCCTACTCATTATCTTGCCTAAATATCATTATCGTTGTTCTTAAGTATCATGAGTAGTACCACATACATGCATGAGAAATGAAAGGAAAGTGATATGTAAAGAATATACATCAACAAACACCATCATAATCAAAATCATATATATATATATATATATATATATATCAAATCAATTTTATACATTGTCAAAAATCATGGTCCATCATAATACATCATCAATATCTATATGTCTCAAGTGTCTTCACCCCCTTAAGGGGGTCTTTAGATGCTTTGTACCAAAGAAACTATGTTGGATGCTCGATTTGTGCGAGCTAGAGACTCTGCACTATATTAGGCTCTAGAGGCATCTCCATGTGCTATCAGCACTTGTGCCTCTAACCTCATGATACTATAAGTAGTGCTCCTGACTTCTAAAATGTATGTTGCCTGCTCCTGAACCAATGAACCCTATTCCTACAATAATATCTGCAACATCACATCTATGTTGTCGGTGTCTACCAATGCATGCACATCCCCCCATCTCTACAGTGTTCTGGTTGTTGGTGTATATGACTAGACTTGTTGTCATTAAATTCTTGTCCACCTAGTTTGTTAGTCATCTAACTTAGTTATAATAGGTCATAGTTGAATAGGTCATATGTTTTTGTACACATGTAATGCAGAGGAGTTACACAACACTCCTATATGTACTTATTTTCGATCTATGAGCATGCCATACACACTGTTGTATTTTTTGTACTTGATTTTTCTTATGATTTGTGATCTTACTAATTATGCGAAGCATTCTCATCCCCATTGGAAGTGCAACCCTCTTAGATGTGGATGAGGTTCTAACATTGATCCTCACGGAATAATCTGATATGGTATCAGAGTAGATGTTTGGTAAACATGCACTCTCTTGAACTGGTTGTTGATTACTTCTTTGGTTTTATCACTTTTTCGTGCAAGTTTTTCATCTATTTGGAATTTGTTAACAGATCTAATAATCTAGTTTCTTGAAGTTTGTGCAATTTTTTGGTGTTGCATGTGTGGGTTTTAGGGGTTTTATAGGTAGATTTAGCTAATTATAGCCAAATTTGGAGGCATCACTAAATTTAGAGGATGGGTCTTTTGGTCTTTAATACTTTTTTTGAAAAGTAAATGATTTTTTTTGGAAATTCTAGTTTTTTATTAGTTTGTTTTCAAAATAAAAGTGATTTTTTTTAACAAAACAAAAAGTCTATGGTTCTGGATCTGTGTTGTTTGATCCTTCTGGCATCTTTCCCTGTCAATACCCCCCACCAAGTTTGGTTTTGAGCTTCTCATCGAGCTACTCAAGCTCCTAGGATGAGTTATTTATTTGGTCGAGTTGAGTTGTCTGGTCAAATTATAGGTTTTTGTTTGGGATTTTTTTGGCTCTGCATTGCGGTTCATGTGAGTTGTTGTGATTTTTTCTTTGGCCATGATTGTTTACATTATTTTATGCTTGCTTTTTCTTCTCATTGTTGTTAGATCTCTATTCCGAGCTATGTTTTCTCTCTACCCCAAAAAACTTGCATCAACATTATTCCCCACACATGATTGTTGGACATAAGCAACACATTTTTCAATCGATTTTCATAAAGGAGAAATAGGCTGCTAATATTTGAAATGAACAAACCTGCATTCAAAACCATATTTCACTACTTAGAGATCGAGTTTAAACATGAATTTTTACTACTACTATTGAAACACTAATCTACTTGACATCGAGCCATTAATGGTTACACTTGGGTGGGATGTTTATTCACGTGGCCTGCATTTTTCTTGGCCATTTCCCCCCCTCTCCTACCGCCTATTTGTTTTCTTGGCATGTCTCTTTTTCCGTTGAATGACTCACTACTTTTCCTAATCTCAAGCCCATGACCCGCTCGCTCAATCCTGACTCACGCCCTGTGTCCTATCTCCTGCACTCTTCTTTCTTTGATCCCTAAGCCATCTTGTACACCCCATGTACCTATTCTAGTCCATCCTTTTAAAACTTCTTTCTCATTTTTTCTATTATAAACCTTGTTTAATTCTTTTCATATTAAGCAGTGGTTTAATATTTTTGTGGTCAGTTTGTTAATAAAGTGGGGTGGTGGGTTTTAAGTAGAAGGTGTTTAAAATTAAAATTGGATGTTCAAATTTTTTTAATTAGTCGGTCTTTTAATTCTAAGTTAGGTTTTTAAGTGAGGTGTTTGTTATAGTGGAGTGTGGGTGTTTTTCTTAAGGGGTAACTTATTAATTATTTAGTAACTGTCCTTTTAATTAAAGTAAATTTTAAGGCTTAAAATATAGATCTTCAGGGTCTAATTAATTTTTGGCAATAGATTAAATTAATTAAGATTCTTAGGAATTTTTAATTTAATTTCCTTTTTGGAGTTTAATTAATTAGAATCTATTATTAAAATTAAGCATTTAAATCGATTAGATTAAAAATTAGTCTTTTCTTAGCATAATAATCAATTTTTTGATCCCTTTTAGCTCAAAAACTAGCTAGAGTGGACGTTCCAAAAGGTTGAATTTTAAGTGTTATTGGATGTTTTTTATCTAATCATTTTCTAGAGTGTCTAACACTATTCCTAGTTGTTTTTTCCTTTCGGGAGTGCTTTCAACATCTTGGAGGTCTTTGGGACTCATCTTGAGCCCATTTTCTTCATTGTAATAACCTTTTTTATTGCTTGCAGACTAGTGAACACAGCCACCACAATCTTGTAGCAAGGGGTTGGACTTGATTTTTTTACTTCTCTTGTTTTTTAGATTATTGTGCTTGTTTATGGTTTCGATTTGCTGCGTTCCATGAACTTGATTGTGGTATCGTCTCTTGCACATGATTACATTGATTGCAAGGTGAGTGACCAACTATTTCATGATGCACACTCACACCATATTGTATTCAACGCACTAAACTATAAAGTGTCAAAAGAAGGGAGGTTATGATATTGTCCTGGGTGGTTGTGTTGCTTGTTTTTATTTTTACATTTCTTCTTTCTCTCTCTTCACCATGGATGCAATTTTAATTCCTTTGCTTACGCCATTCAAATTATTTGAATGGAGATCAGAAATGGTGATGAAACTAAGGGGTGAATGGTTATTTCACATCATGATGGGAGATGAGATTGAACCTGATGATGAGCCTGAAAAATTTAAGTGGTTGAAATGAAGTGACAAAGCATTAGGTTTACTTTGTATGTTTGTGTCTCCTTACTTTCTCTTCCACATTGATTCATCTAAAACACCTAATTCTACGTAGAAAACATTAGATAGTATATTTGGACAACAAGCTGACGTGAGAGAGCATGGGTTGGAAAATGAACTACTAGGATTAAATCCTAGTGACTTTGAAAACCTACAAGAAGTATTCTTAGTCCACACTAGATTATTGTTAAAGGAATGTAAAGTGGAGAAGAAAAATTCCCAATTGATCTTGTTGATTCTCTCTAAGTTAGGTCTTGAATACTCTGTCTTCATGTCAAATTTTCACGTTATGAAAGCTGCTATGGGCAGTGCTTGGAATATACCCTCATTTAACATTTTTTCATCCAAACTCATTCAAGAATAGGAAAAAATAATTCAAATGGGGTCTCTCAAGCCCAATTCACATGTCCTTATAACAAGTATTAGTAAGGAAAAGAAGACTAAAAAGAAGAAAGAAAAAAAGGATCAACCTAAGAAGGAAACCAAGACAAACTTAAACCTAACATGAATGCTTCGAATTTTGAGCCTAAAGCGAATAAATAAAAGTGTAAGTGTTCCTATTGCAAGAATACTGGTCATGAAGAGCATCAATGTATGAGAAAAATAATATAGGTTTTCTTGAGTCTATAAAACAAACTTCTCTAAAAACTGAGTCTTCCACTGCAAGAGAGTCTAAATCTTATGAGAATAAAGGAAAAGACCTTAGAGCTCAAGTTTATCCTTTATTGTCATGGATTATGGATTACGGTGCCCCGCACCACATGGCTTCTTTGCATGTTAAGTTTTCCAACATCAAACCTTGCGGCATATCCCAAATCACGTTGGATGATGACATGAAAGTGTCGGTTATTGATAGTTGATTAGTAGAGATGGATGGGAGAAAATTTAACCAAGTGTTGAGTGTTCTTGATATCTCTACCAATCTCCTATCGATTTACCAAATCACTCACCTTGGTGAAGGGATGTGAGTGGAATTTTGTCCTAACTTGGTGATTATTTGTGAGCTTCAACATTGAACCTTATGGCATATCCCAAATCACATTGGGTGATGACACTAAAGTGTCAGTTTTCAGTAGTGGATCGGTAGAGATGGATGGGGGAAAATTTAACTGAGTGCTGAGTGTTCTTGATCTCTCTACCAATCTCCTATCGATTTACCAAATGACTCACCTTGGTGAAGGAATGTGAGTAGAATTTTGTCCCAACTTGGTGATTATTTGTGAGCTTCACAATGAAACTCTAGTGGCTAAGGGAAAGGCATATCACCATTCACTGTTTTATACCCTTTCCCACTTCACTTCTGATTTGACTCCCACTACCTTGCTCCCTCATGTAGATGAGGTTATTAAGCTATGGTATGAGCTTTTTGGGCATCTAAATTTTCGTTACCTTGAACAATTGAGCCAAAATGAAATGGTCAATGGGTTACCCCACATCAAATTTTTTGAGGTTCCTTATGAGGGTTATGCCTTTGGGAAGCACCTTGAAAATAGTTCTGACAAATGGAAAACCTAGAGAGCTACTCATCTTTTAGATCTTGTTCATAGTGACATCTCTTACCCATTTCCATCTCCTTCCTTTACAAGAGCTCTTTATATACTTACCTTCATTGATGACTATTTGTGATATACTTGGGTATATTTTTTTAAGCTTAAGTCTGAAGTATTCAAAAAAATTCAATACTTTAAGGATCTTGCTGAGAAATAAGAAGAACGGTCTATCAAGGTTCTCTAAATTAACAATGGAGGAGAGTATGTGATAAATACGTTCAAGGATTGCATTACTTCTAAAGGGATTACTTTGTAGCATATAGTTTCTTACAACCCTTCACAAAATGGAGTTGCAAAAAGAAAGAACTAAATGCTTAAGGAGATGGCACATTGTATGGTTCAATTGAAGTCCCTTTCTCTGTAGTATTGGGTTGAAGTAGTGAATTTTTCTTGTTACATTTAGAATCATGTTCCACACAAGGTAGTAAGAGGGATGAAACCATTTGAATCCTAGTTTGAATGCAAGCGTGATGTTGAGCACTTTCAAGTCTTCAGATCCAAGGCTATGACTCAGATTCCAAAGAAGAAATGCAAGGCTTTAGAACCACAATCCAAACCTTGTATTTGTTTTAGTATCTTGATGGTGTGATGGGATAGTGATTGTTGAATCCTACTACTCATGAGCTTTATATTGAGAGAAGTGTGGAATTTGGCAAGTCTTCTTTAAATTCTACTTCTCTACCTTTTGAGGTTCTTATGCTATCTGATTTTGAATCCAACTCTTTAGATGTTGTTGTTGTTGAGCATTCCCCTCCTCCTCTTTATCCTCCTTCACCTCTCAGACCTCATGCTTCGAAGTATTTCGATTCTGATGGTAGTGTTGAGTGGAACCTTGTTCCTTCTCACTTGAGTGAAGAATATTTTGCCTCAGAGCTTGATCCTCCTAGTCCTCATCGGGCTAGGAAATTTTTAAAAAGTGCTAGAGAGTGGATGGGAGATCCTTCAGACAAGATACAGACTTTATCATAGTTGTTTGGACCTCACTCCTTCTTCACCTCCACTTCTGACCGTCAATTTTTCAGGGAGGCTTCTGGTATTCCCGATTGGGATTCTTCCATGGATGAGGAGTATTTCTCACTTATGAAGAATGATACTTGGGATATCACCCCTCTTATAAAAGGAAGATAAATCATTTGGTGTAATTAGGTGTTCCACACAAAGTATGGAGCAGATGGAGAAGTCAAAAAGTTTAAAGCACAACTAGTAGCTAAGGGTTTCTCCCAGGTAGATGGCATTGATTACACAAAAACCTTTGATTTGGTTACAAAGATGACTTTTATTCGACTGACCCTCACCATCATTGTGGCTGACAGATGGAAGTTAAGAGTGCCTTCATTCATGGGGACCTAGAGGAAGAGATCTACATGGAACAACCTCCGAGTTATGCCCATAATCCCTCCCTTGTTTTTAAGTTAAATAAGTCTCTATGTGGCCTTAAACAAGCCCCTTGATCTTGGTATGCCAAGATGGACTTTTTTTTACTTACATCAGGTTTCACTCGGTGTCACTCTGACCCAATTGTTTACATTATGTGGTAAGATGACTCCATACTCATCTTTGTTTTGTATGTTAATGAATTTTTTATCCCGGGAAGATATTCCTCTATCATTGATACTGTGAATATTTCCTTATCCAAAAAGTTTTCAGTGAGTGAATTAGGATTGATTCATTACTTTATTGGGATTTATATTTCACAATCTAACTCAGGAATTATAATTTCATAGCCTAAATACTCCCTTGGATTATTTTCTTAGTTTAATATGTCTGATTATAAGCCTTATCCTACTCCTTTCCTTTCTGACATTAAATTGGTTTCTGATTGCTCTACTCCCTTAGTTAATGGTACCATTTATATACAATTTTTGGGTAGCTTGATTTACCTTACTCATACATGTCAAGATCTAACCTATGTCATTCAGATTGTCTCCATATTCATGTAGGAGCCACATGAGTTGCATTGGAAAGTAGCAAAGTGGATCCTTCACTACATTCATGACACTTACATAGATGGCATCCACTATCTAGGAGGAATAGATATTGATTTAGTTGGATATAATGACTCTGATTGGGTAGGTGATCTTGATCATCAAAAATCTACCTCATGCTATAGTTTTTCTCTTGGTTCGGGTCATGTTAGTTAGTCTAGTATGAAGTAAAACACAATTATGATATCTTCTACAGAGTTAGAGTACAGAGGAGCAGTTAATGTTGCCACATAAGATATTTGGTTACAAGGTATCTTGAAAATTTTTGGTATTTACTATCGGTGGCATATTATCATCTACTACGACAAAATGAGCACCATCTCAATTTTTTGCAATCATGTTCAGCATCAGCAGATGAAGCACATCGAGATACATATGAATTTAATCCAGGACTTGATTCATGATGACATCATTTATTTTTAGTACTGTCATACATATGATAGGTTGCAGACATTATTACCAAACCCTTCACTAAGGTGAAGTATCTTCAATTGCGGTCTCTTCTTGGGGTGAGGTCTTCTGCAACAACCCATCTTTTTTGGAATTTCTAGTTATATTCTCTTCTTCTAGAAAGATTGTAGTTTGTACATGAGTACCTTATCAAGCATTTAGTTTCTGAGACTCATTTTATGCATATTTCTTAGGTTGTTTAGGGATTATTTTACCTCTTGTAAGTGGATGTTTTTACTTAGAGGTTTCCTCCATTACTTGATATCCTTATTGTACATGGGTACCTCATCAAGCCTAGTTGCTGGGACCCATTCTTCTACTCTTTCTATTTTTAAGAGAGATGTTGTTTCTAAATGGGTACCTTATCAGGCTTAGTAGACGAGACCCTTGACATATCTTTCTTAGTTGTCTAACGTAGTTCTCTTTCCGTTTTGAATTTCCATGACCTCTACCGTAACTTCGATAAAGGGGGTGTTTTTCTATATGACTAGACTTATCATCATTCAACATCTTTCCCACCTAGTTGGTTAGTCATCTCACTTAGTGAGAATAGGTCATAGTTAAATAGGTCATAGGGTTGTGTACACGTGTCATGCACATGAATTAAACAACACTCCTATATGTACTTTTTATTTATGATCTATGAGCATGACAAAAACACCTTTGTCTTTTCTAAACTCAAATTTTCTTTATATTCATGCTTTTGCTAATTATGTGAAGCATTCTCATCTCCATTGGAAGTGCAACCCTCTTTGATGTGCATGAGGTTCCAACATTGATCTTAACAAAACAATCTGATATTGGTAGCCTCCCCAAATCATCTGAATCACCCCTATTGACTTTTTAGCCGATGACGTTGTGGGGTTCTCCATGATGAAGGTATCTTAAACATCCAATACTTGATCCAGAATCTCGCGGTGTGTAATATCTATCAAGAAGTACCACTCCTCTGTCATCTTCTATGCAAAATAAAAATTTATTAATCAATACAAATATCATGATATGTTTATCAAATATAAGCATCTACATTATTAAATAAAATCATCACATTCATAACTAGCTTCCCATCTCACTTAATGAGGGTCTTTCTGTCTTTGCGGTTGTCCAATACCACACCAGCCTCATAAAATCTATGAGATCTCTAGACAAAATATTATTCCCACCTATCTCGAGGCATAAAAATCACATCTCCTCTATGGTAGGTCCTAGGCTTGTCTCACAACTATAAGGCCATCTACATCCCCAATGACGTCACATAACCACCTCCTAGTCGCCACATCATATGCTCTCTTAGCCATGGTCCTAGTTTTGTATCCTCTCTCCCACGTGTGGGTCTGGGTAAGTGGTTCCTCTATCGGATCCCTCATATGATCTCTCTGTGGCAATAATCTTTGGTGGGTCTAGATTTTCCCCACCTCTCTTTCTCTTCCTCCATCCCTATCTTCTTGTGGCTCATACTCTTCGAGGCCAGAGTACTGGTACTCTATCCTCTACGCTCATAGGCTCCATCACATTTCATTTTCTATAGGCTAGTAGTGGTGGTAAAATGGCAGGCTCTAGTCGACCAAACTATTTGGGTACCCTTTCCATCAGATGGGTCTCTACCCAATGCAAGTAATGTCTTGTCACCTCCTCAACTACCTATAAGTCATAGGACAACTAGGTAGTTGATCAACATTCCCAATATAGGGATCCCATACGACATCATCTGGATGTACCTGTGATAGTAGTTGATACGTTGAAAGTGCTTTCACTGTCGGCCCCTATGCCAGCTAGATTACTCTCGGGGAATCTATTTCTATGATCAATTGCATCCTTGTGGGCTTATACATGGGAAATATCTCATATATCCAAGCTGTCAGAAATATCACAGGACCTATAGTCCTTTGTGCCCTCCATCAGACCATGTATAAGTCATGCACCAGATGCACCCATATAGTGGTCCCCCAACTGAATAAAACATCCTACTCAATCACATATCTGCATATAGCCACCAAATACAATGGAATGGTCCCATATTCCTTGTGACACAATATGTGTGCCATAGTAATTCCCATTACCACCTCTCAAATGGTTGGAATCTTTGTAGAAAATAATGTGGTATGTTTAATGTTGACCGTCCCCTCATCATACGACTCGATTCATGTGGCCCATATGACCAAGGCCCTCCTCTCTGCAATATCCATGGTAAGATCACAATATATATGACCCCCCTCAATCAGTAAGCCCAATATCCCATGCATGTCCTAAATTTCCATGGTCATCTCTAACTGTCTCACCTACCCACTATTAAAAGGTATTGGCTTGAGGCTCCCATGCAGTTAAAAATATATGCAGTAAATATAGGCTTAATGGTATCCTGGGCATATGCATGATGCCCCCAAATCCCCATCCATGAAACTTTGATACCTCTCCATTTGACAATTTCATAATCAAGTCATTAATCCATGTTATATCAACCACTCACCATATGCGGATCCTATGATATTCCTACATCCACAAATCAAAAAAATCCACGCATTAGATTCTTCAAAATCAATTTAAAATCTAAAATCATAATCATTACATGGTTTTTCTAACATTCATATGCCACTGGCCCTCTAGCTTATGCCATTATCCCCTATCTAAATTTCTAAATATCTCTGACGTCATTCACCATGTTGTTTGTGGGGGTCCAATGGCATCTAGTTTCATATGATCGTGAATTTTAGAAGTTAAAAAGTAAAAATCTACGAACGGACAAAGTAAAAAGAAAATCCCTCCCAAAACCACTTGTATTTTCCCCTACATTGATGCAAAGCCTAATCAAATTTAGACAACCCACAATTTTAAATTCACGCCAAAAATCAAAACAATCCTTTATGGATTTAAATTAACTCTTTCCTTCTAGATAAGAATCTTAACTTCAAGAAAACTTTTAATTTTTAACCTTGTTGTAATCAACCAGATCTTGTGCCCTGTCTCTATACATTGGACTAAGTCAATTCAACCATCACTAAGATTCAAATTAATCAAAAATTTAAATTTTTGTTACCATATCCAACAATGCCTTTTCCAAGTTTCTCAAAAAAATTCTCTCGGTGAATCCATGGTTGGAATGATTTGTATATACCCAAGACAAACTAGAAACATTTCTAAGTATGTGTTCTTGCTAAATTACAACACCCCTTATTATTTGTGATTCATGTGTGAGGCAATCAATGTAACCTAAATAACATGGGATTATCCTATACTGTGGGACCTTGTGAGTAGGATAATCCTCTAGAGAAAGCCAAATTCTTCTCCTAACCTAGTGCCAAATTCTCAAAAGTGTAGAGAATGGAAAACCAAACTAATCCTACCCTAATGCTTTCCAAGGAGACATGGATAGAAGAATGCATAAAAGTAAACCTACTCTAAAGGAAGGTGATGCACCAAGAAAGGGAGTGAGACACTCTAAGTGAGTAAAAAAAATAGGGAGTAAACAAAGTGAGAGAGGTCGAGTAGAAGTGCCACAAGCTAAAACAATATCCAGTTCCCTATATTCATAAAGCACAACAAATTAAAGGTCCTGTAAAGGGATAAGCATACAAAATGTACTTGCAAATATAATGGAAGGAAAAAGATGCAATGTCGTACAAGCTACGATGAAAATAGCCACAAAACATGAATTTTATTGCTAAAAACATGAACAATCCATTACAATATAGGCACAAGGAACGAATTCTTTACAAAATGTCCAAATTTGAGGCCTTTAGCTCACAACAACTTTGGGACAATTTTGGCAGAGTTCCTTTACAAAATAGAATGTGTCCCCTAAACATGAGGTGGATTTTACAATATATAGGAAATTTGGGTCACCAACTGGCAGGATGCATTAAAGAGGTATGGAAAATCATACAATTTGGTACCTTGTTTGCACGGGCAGTCATGAGAGCCATACTTCATTAAATCTAGTTGTTGAGCTGTCATTCACCCACCTACCTTTTCCTTTTCCTGGCTTCTTCAAGAAATTATTCTAAAATCTGACATCTACAGTCCACAATTATGCCTATATTAGGCTTTCACTGTCCTAAATACCCTCTGTTACAAATTTAGAATTGGTGGAGCATTATTAGGCACTGAAAATTTGAAAATACTTTATTTATTCCTCTCCATATGATCTCTAATGAATTTCAAGGATAGATTCTAGTCATTTACCTCTATTTTGCTATTTTAACTTCTCAAGATACTCATTGTATTGTAACAGTCTTCTTAGCCACTCACTGTTAGAAAAAAACCAATCAAATGAAGTCGTTTATTCCTCAAGACATTCAATTTGTGTTTGTTAAAGAGATTTTAGGGAACACCTTGTGGGTTTTAACCTTTGTCTCCAATGTAAAACCTTTTATTGCTCTTGACCAACTCGTTCTTGGATCACTAATACACACCTACAAGTTTGATTTAGGAATGTCACGTTTTTTATCACTAATCAGGGTGGTTCAAATTAACTAATCAATATATTCCATCAAGGAAAGGCTTCAAAAAACTTACTTGAAGATTGTAAAGTTTATCTCACTCCTTAACTCCCTCAAACCACTCTTTTTCTTAAGACCCTAAGGAGGGTTTCTCACAAGCCCAGTAAGTGAAATTTTATCACAAAATGAAAACAACTTGCTTTAAAATCTTTAAATTTAACCCTAAATATTATTTTAAACCCTTTCACGTTTATAACTTACTATTAATACTATGTATGTTATCAAACTTTGAAAATAGTTATAAATCTCCCTACTTTGTTATTAGGAACAAGGGACTGTTGACTAATACCAACTCACATAAGGAGATAACCCTCAACATGTTTTGTAGAATATTTGTTATAAAATAATGGGCCTTTAGATTAATGTATCTCTCTACTACTTTCTTCAACCCTCAAGAAAGGAACTTACCTCAATGTTTACTTTCTCTTAAATGGTCTCCACACTGATTGTCACAACTTTGTTCAATGTATTCCAACTTATATTCACACACACAGTCATAAATCCTCACAAAAATCAATGCAAAAACATAACATAAAGCTTCTTACCTTTTATAATCCTCGTTTATATTGCATGCATATATTCCATTGATCAAACACACTGCTTAAGAACACTAATAATTTGTCACCAACTGTGTACACATCTAATTCCTCCTTCAAACTCTCTTGGAGCTTCTTTCTCAATTCATGATCATTCAAATGATGATCAAAATTAGTTACAAAGATGTTTGAATATGATTTCTCAAGTATTTCTAACTGAATCTCGGCCTCTTAAGACCCTTCAAATTACATGTTTGTCTTTTATTATAACATTAAAAGACACAACTTAGTCTAGAACCTTAAGAACTAAGAACTAGGTCACAACCATGACCTTATTAGGACTTCTAGACCTCCATAGAACCTCCCAAAACCTTATTACATGATTTGAATCTCCAAGATCACATTAATACACCCAAATACAAGAAAAAATTCCTTCTAGATTCAAATTTGTAATTTTGGAGGGAAATTTCCAAATTCAAACTTGTGAAGGTCTTGAACAAAACTAACATACCTAGATGACCCTAGATGACCCCCTAAACCTATAAACACGCTAAGAAATCCAAATTTTCATGTTACCAACTATATTTACAAGCTAGGAGTGATGCTCCAACATCATACCCTTTCTAATGACACAATTTTTCAAAACAACGCCTTAATACCTTCATATTTCTAAAAATACCAAATTGCTCCTAATATACCTAACAAAATTTAATGCAATGACTTACCCATGGTCAAGTGCCACCATGTGCGCCTCATCAATATATTCCTTCTCCTTATACTCATGTCATAGTATCATGGTACTCTCCAAATTTGGAATTCCAGAGCTCAGTTCTCTTAATTCAAGAAATAGTAATAAGCAAATAAAATAAAAAAATCCTATATAAACTTAATCTTTCTATTAAATTTTTCCCACATTGGTCCTCAATATTTAATTACCTATCATTTTCATTCCTAATATCCAAAAAATCCACTATCAGTTGTGGTGGGATCGTGATATTCTCCTATTCTTTTTTACATATTACACGCTATATTCTACTCCTTGACCAAAAATCAGGTTTTTTGACCCTATATCTCTAGTTTCCAAATCACAACATCCATCCCATGTGCCCCTAGCTAGGTAGTTTATGCCTTTTTTATTTATGATCCTCTAGTGTTTCGTTTCAGGTTTACTCCTCCAGGGTGCTCGCAACATGGATTGTGCCCATACGTGGCAGGATGACCAATACTATCAGATACACATTGGTGGTTATATATCATTTCAGCTAGTACTTTCTTTACTTACAACATTTATTTTTAGCTTCATTATGATATATTGTTATTTCATTCTAGCTATTCCTTTCTTTACTTTTTTATTTTTAGCATGAGACTCAGCGTGGAGAAGGAAAAGAGATAAGTGCATTGGATATGTGACTCACTGGGTTGAATGTGGGGAACATGGGATGGGGTTGTGAGGATCAGGGTGGGTCAGGAATGCGGGTCACACTTGCGACATAGGTTGGAGTAAATAGAGGGTGAGCTAAGTGGGAAGGGCTTGGTTGATCCAGGGATGGTCGAGGTGAATGAATCAGGGCGTGCCAAGGGGTAGGATGTCACAATGGTGAAGGAGGGAGAAATAATGGAAGAGCTAGGCTATTTGGGGAGAAATTCATAAGGGAAAATTAGGATGCAAGAAAAGGGAGAGGAAGGTGAGATGGATGGAAGGCGTGATATGGAAGGGAGGGGTAGGCAAATGGAATAGGAATAGGCGAAGTCACGCATGACACTCAGTGCGGGGGAGGGGAGCTAAGATTGGAAGTGATATAAGGGGCTCACAGGGAAGGGTAGTTTGTATTATGAGGGGTGATTGACTCAAGGTGACAGGTGATAAGTCAGGGTGACTCCACAAGTCACTAGAGTGACTCGTCAGGGAAGAGGTGGGGGAAATGTAGTATGCAAAGTTAAAAGGAGCACATTGGTTGGGTATTTAGGTAAGAGATGTGTGTGATGATGAGTTAGTTTACGTTGAGTCACTCATGTGACTCAAAAAGGTGGGGATGCAATAGGAGGAAGAGAGAGGTCAGTCGTCCACATAACCAAGCTGAGAGGATGAGGAGGGGAATCAATGCGTGCAATAGTGAGGATGATATGGGTTATGGGGGATTTGAATGACCGAGTGATGGCTTTATAAGCTGGGGAGATGAGTGGTTTGAATGGTGTTGAACCAGTCACTAGCGCGACCTAAGAGTGAGTGGGAGAGTTAAGAGGGAGTACAAGATGTGGGGGTGAACGTGGTGGGGTGTTAGGAAATAAGGAATAAAATATGTGGAATAATCCCTCAGATAATCACAATAGTAGAAACAAATATGCATAATATATTACAGATCTCAAATAAAAGTGCAGAATAAAATAACACAACACAAAGAGACAATATTTAACGTGGTTCACCCAATTTGGGCTACGTCCACCGAGAATCACTTGCTCAAATTTTATTACAAGCCACCGCTCTCTCAATACAATACCCAGATCTGTTGGGAGCTATACTCAACAAACTCTTCAGAATTCACAGCCAAATTCAAAACACATCTGCAATGTTTTTCATACTTCTATCATATGCATAAAAACATATAAATAGATAACTGCTTAAATAGTTTTACAAAATCGTGGGTATCAAAACCATGGGCAAAAACTGTCCCATAAACTTATGGGTCAAACTCTTGCCCATATGAGAAAATCACGTTTCCCGATATATCGGGCACGTTTTAAGGCCCATTTTTTTTTTTTTGGGACTACGCCCTCGAACCCCGGTGAGGATACATAAAAAGTATACAATACTCTTAGTGTACAGTCTTCAACACTTTCACACATGAAAACAGGCTCCACAACCTAACAATCTCCCACTTGGAGACTAGTTTTCCTCAAAGCAAGCTTCTCAACCCTTCACTAGTTTTCATGAAGGCCAACTAAAGCTGAACACAGCTTTAGTTTTTCCCTTGTGACCACCTTGGTCATCATGTCTGTAGGATTCTGACTAGTATGAATCTTCTCCATCTTCAACTTCTCTTCCTCTAAAGTTATCCTGATGAAATGGTACCTTAACTGTATATGCTTCGTCCTAGAGTGGAAAGCAGAGTTCTTAGCTAGGTGTATAGCACTCTGACGATCACATGTAGCTTTACTTCCTTCTACTTATGTCCCAAATCCTCAAGCAATTGTTGTAACTAAATCATTTCTTTACTTGCCTCTATGGCAGCAACATACTTAGCCTCTGTGGTTGACAAAGCCATCAGCTTCTGTAGTCATGAAATCCATCTCACTGCTGTCCCATCTACAGTGTAAACATAACCTATCATGCTCCTCCTGCTGTCTACATCTACAGCCATATATGAATCTACATAACCACACAAAGTGGTGTCTGATCCACTGTAGCACAAAACTGTCCCCATGGTCCCTCTCAAATATCAAAGGATCCACTTTACTACCTGCCAGTGATCTTTGCCTGGATCACTCATAAATCTACTCAATGCTCCCACTACATGGGCAATATCAGGCCTGGTACACACCATGGCATACATCAAACAGCCAAATTCTGATGAGTAAGGTAATTTGGACGTTTGGTTTCTCTCCTGCTCTGTCTTGGGACACTACTCCTTTGATAACTTGAAATGACCTGTCAAAGGAGTCCCAACCGGTTTAGCATCATGCATATTAAACCTCTCCAAGACTTTCTTAATGTACTCTTCCTAAGATAAATTCAAATTCCGTTCCTTTCTATCCCGAGATATCCTCATACCAAGGATTTGTTTGGCTGCCCCCAAATCCTTCATAGCAAAGGATTCATTTAGCTGCTTCTTGAGTACTTTTATTTCCTGCATGTTTTTACCTGCAACTAACATGTCATCCACATACAGACACAGGATAATATAACTGCCATCCTCAAATTTCTTTGTATACACGTAATGGTCAGAATGACATCTAATATAACCTTGCTCCATCATGAAGCTATCAAATTTCTTATACCATTAATGTGGAGTTTGTTTCAAGCCATACAAGCTCTTCTTCAGTTTACAGACCATCTCCTCTTTACCTTTGACCTCATAGCCCTCTAGTTGCTGCATATATAGTTCCTCCTCCAAATCACCGTAGAAAAATGCAGTCTTTACATCAAGCTATTCTAAGTGCAAGTCTTCTTCTGAAAATATTCCTAGAACAGTTCTAATAGAAGTCATTTTTACTACAGGGGAAAAAATCTCATCAAAATCTATACCTTTTTTCTGTGCAAACCCCTTGACCACCAATCGGGCCTTGTATCTTTTCTTTCCTCCTTCTTCCTCTTTGACTTTGAACACCCACTTGTTCTGTAATGCTCTTTTTCCTTCGGGTAGCTTTACCAAATCCCATGTTTGGTTTTTCATGAGAGCCTAATGCTCCTCATCCATGGCTTGCTCCCACTTCTTCCTGGCATCTACCTGCATTTCTTCATCAAATCTCTCTGGATCTCCACTATCAGTGAGTAATAAATAATAAAGAGAAGGAGAAAAATGTTTAGGTTCTCTTCTTACCCTAGAAGACCTCCTCAATATAGGAGTTTGGGGTTCCTGTTGAGGAGGTTCCTAAACTGATTCATGTGTAACTTTTCCATCCAGAAGATCCTCTACCGCTGCATATTCTTTCTTGGATTCTTCCATGTTTTCCTGCAACTGCTGCTTATACATGACTTTCTCATTAAAGACCACATCCCTAGATCAAATGATTTTCTTGTCCTTAATACTCCAACGTTTATATCCAAAGTCATCACCACCATAACCAATGAAAGTACATTTTTTTGACTTAGCCTCTAGCTTGGTCCTATCATCCTTGTCTATATGAACAAACACCTCACATCCAAAGAATCTAAGAAATGAATAATCAACTTTCTTACCATACCAAGCCTCCTCAAGTATGCCTCTATCCAAGGCACTTGAGGGTCCTCTGTTTATCAAGTACACATTTGTGCTCACCACTTCTACCCAAAAGGAAAGAGGTAGTCCTACATGTAACTTCATGTTCCTATCTCATTCCATTATTGTTCATGTTCATCTTTTCTGACACCCCATTCTGTTGCAGAGTTCCTGGAACCATCTTTTTCTTGTAAATTATATTCTTAGAACAATAATCATCAAACTCATTTCTATAATACTCCCCTCCATTATCTTACCTGAGAAATTTTAGCTTTAAGACCTGTTTCATTCTCTACCAAGGCTTTCCATTTTACAAAAGTGTCAAATACGTCAGATTTATTTCTAATACAATATATACCCAAATTTTCCTTGTTACATCATCAATAAAAGTGATATAATAATTTTAACGCCCAAGATATGATACCTGAGTCGGCCCCCAGACCTTATGAATGTACCTAACTCCAACTTACTCCCTTTCTATGTAGGTCTAACCTTTAGAAACTTTACTCACTTTCAACTTCTCATATACATGCATTCCTCACAGAAATCCAAACTTGTTTCTATAAATCTAGGAAAATTCTTCTTTATGATCTACTTGCCCTTATGGCTCAAATGATCGATCTTATAGTGCCACAATGTTGTATCTGCGTCTGAAGCCATAAGATTACAAGACATTAGTGTTATAAGTGGTTAAATACAAAGTTACAACCTTCTTACCTTTTTGCCCACCACAAGAGCACCCTTGGTAACCTTCCAAGCAGTCTACTGTAAATATCACAAGTACAATCCATCACTTCCTCAAATTCCCTCGCTGATACTCAATTTTTTTGTTAATGTAGGCACGTGTCTGACATCCTTCAATAGCAATGTATTCTCATTTTTCATCTTAACCTGGATTACAACCTTTTCTAACTATGTTGCAAGGCTCATCATCACCAAGATACACATGCCCAAAATCCCCTTCAACATAATCAAAAAAAATAATTCCGATGTGGAGTAGCATGGAAAGAAGCCCCTGAATCTAAAACCCAAGATTTAACAATATTTTACAAAGAAAGAATCAAAGCATCCTGACATACATTACCCGTTGCCACATTTTCCTCCTTGTTTTCTTCCTGTTGTTTCTTCTTGTCCCGAAGCTTCCAACATTCCTTCTTTGCATGCCTAGAATTTCCACAGTGCCAACATACTATCTTGCTTTTGGATTTTGACCTTACCTGATCCTTTCGATTTTCCACATGATTTCCATTTATTCTTTTATCTCCCTCTAGTTTCCACTATCAAATCATTCCCTGAAGTAGAAGAGTCTCTAGAGCTTTTTCTTTACATTTACTTGCTTATAATCACCCTCTACAACATCCTCAAACTTCAACTTTGAGTTAACTTGGAACCGAGTTTCTTACTGACATTACTAGGCTTTTCTAACTCTCAAGTAAAGAGAACATAATTAATAGAGACCTTACTTCTTCATCCAATTCTGTTGTAATTGAAGCTAGCATATTCGCAACCGTATTAAAAAACATTTAAATGATCTCCTGTTATTGAAACATTCTCAAGACATCCTCATGTTAAAAAACTTTTTCATTAAAAATATCTTGTTAGAGGTAGAGGGGTTTTCATATAACTTCCCTTGATTGTATCCATAAGTTATTTTGTATTATTTTCCTTTGAAACATTAAATAATTACTGAAGATTGCAAGACATATCCAGGATTATCGCAAGTGCCTTCCTATCTAGCAAATCCCATTCCACATATGTCATGCTCGAGGGTTTTGTTCACCTTTTTCAGATAGAACGAAGTATAAATATTCTTCCGATAAAGGTAATCTTCCATCTGCATCTTCCAAAGACTAAAATTTCCATCCGTTGAATTTATCAACCTTTGATCTTCCATCATCTACCATAGCTCTCATTCAAGCTACAACTTTCCCTATTATTCAACACTTTAACAAACCAAACCATGCTCTGATACCAATTTTTAGGAAAAAAAGGGATAAAAATATACGGACTAATCCCACACAAAATTACAATAGTAGAGACTAATATGCATGAAAACATCAAATATCTGAAATAAAAGTGTAGAAAATAAAATCAACACAACACAAAGAGACAATATTTTAACATGGTTAACCCAATTTGGGATACGTCCTCTAAGAATCAATTGCTCAAATTTTATTACAAGCCACCATCTTTCTCTTAATAAAATACACAGATTTTTTTTAGAGCTATGCTCAACAAACTCTACTAGAATTCACACTTGAACTTCACACACGTCTGCAATGTTTTTCAATACTTCATACCATATGCACTAAGAGCACACCAGTAGACAAACTGCATAAGTAGCTTTACAATACCAGTGGGTACCAAGACCATGGGCCAAAACCGTCCCATAAACCTATGGGTCAAAAAACCGCCCATATAAGAAGAATCACATCTGCTAAGGCTTAAATTGGGCACATTTTAAGGCCCAAATTTGTGGAGAGTGTATAGTACTTTTAGTGGGCAGTGTTCAACACTTCCAAATATGAAAACAGGCTTGACTGCATAACATAAAGGCTGCAAAATATATTGTGGCCCCGGAACAATCTGATCTAGCTTGGGATACATGAAAAGTTTCTGCATGATAGCTCATTACCCTTACTACAAATATGTTTTACTTGACTTGGATGCACTAAATTCGCTTGCAAAAGAAAATAGAGACACCTTTCTTTCCATTCACCATTTGATTTTAACTATTCCTTACATGGATGTCATTCTAGTTGAAGAGGATCCAATAATAGATAAATAACCAAGTACACATGAAATACAAGCACATAGAGAGGTAGAACAAATTACACTATTCCTAAAAGGATTACACCATACTCACCCCAAACTATGGACTTAGTGAGGTAGGTAATTAGGAAGCTAGCTCGGTTGGGCTGGACAAGGGGTAAGGGGTGAGTGAATGGAATTTTTTTTTAATCTATTTTTGGATTTTTTCAAATGTTTAATGAATTTATTTTTGAAATTTTATGTAAATTTTTTTATAGCAATGAAAAAATATGAAAATGAGTGCAATGGGCATATCATAGAAAGAGAAAATGAATAAATGTAATGATGAAGTAAAGCAAAAATGTGTGGAAGTCAGCAAATACCTACGAATGTTCACTCCAAATGGCAATGAAGTGCAAGCATAAAACTATCATGGTTGAAACAACAAAGTGCAAGAGGTAGGCCAATGTATGAATGTGGTTTGAAATAAAGTTTTGGTGAACACATGAGGATACTGAAGACATGAGACATGAGACAACAAATGCTCTATAACTAAATCTTGAAAAAGGGCTAAACCATACAACATTACATACTAGCCCTATGAATTGTCGAGATCCCGTGTGTGCGTGTGATATTTAATTGATTTATTGAAATGAAAACCCATGAGACAATGAGAGAAAACACAAGCCAACGTGTAAGTGTAAATTGAAACAAGTGATTCATGAATAGTGAGGTTGAAGGAAATTATAAGACGTGTATTGCTCCACTTTTAGCAAGGCGTGCATAGGCCTGACAGAGGTACGTTTGATTCTAGTACCAACATATCTCTACTACAAAATAGGCATCCATAGCCCCAGTAGAGATGCTGGAAAGACCCTTGAGAGAGTGTGATTTGATATTTATTTAAATTTTCTTTTGAATTTTGAATTTTTATTTTGATATTGATTTATTTTATTTTTTTCACATGATATTCAACTCTCTCTGTTTGCTAAGGGGTTTAGAACCACAAGTGGAATGATGTAGGGAATGTAAGTGACAATGGAAATGACATCAACAAGTGTCAATAGAGAATGCCTTGTGGTCTTCTAGACAATTTGTTAAGTGTGTAAGTATGTGTGGATCTCAAAGATGACAGTTATTCTTAATTCATTAAGTAGGAGAGACTAAGTTCAAACAACTTTAGTTTAAACTATTGACTCATGAAATGTGACAATAAGATAATCAAATTTTTCATCAAAAGTTGTGAAAAAAAAAATGTGGAATGTGAGTGAGTTGTAAATGAAATGTGTAACAATGATATGAGAATTGGAATGAAATATGATTGAATGGAATGAGGAAGAGCATATGTGAGAAAGCACTATTGATTACATTTTTTGGAATATATTGATTATTTTGGATTTTTGAAAGATGTTTAGCCATGTGGAGAATCAGATCATGTTTCAAATCCAGTCCTAATGAAAATAAGTGTAATGTATGAATCATGTAGAATGTGGTAGTAAATCCAAATGAAATTCCCCCCACTCTATATAGGGACTAGATGGGCAAGAGACGTGATCTATAAAAAAAATCGATAGATAATATAAATTATTAGAGTGGTGGGGATGTCATTAATGATAAGTGAAGACATAATTTTCAAGCATGTCCTCTTGGAAACATACTAGATCCCTTCCTTCATCGGTTCCTACATAAAGCGTCCTATGCATCTTAGAGACCTTGTCCCCCTCTTCGAGGTTGTATAGACATGTACATTTAATAATCAAAGGAGAAACCCACACTGCAGTGAAAAGGAACAACATTATGACAATTCGAGGATGTTTCCCATTTACTGATGATGTTCTGAAGAAACTGTAATGGACCATTCCTTCGAAGAGTTTTGTTGGTTAGAACTATGCGGAATATTCCCTCGCAGAATCGCAACAGTAGACACTAATATAACAATACATAGATGTTACCTTAGATCTCAGATAAAAGTGCACACTAAAATAACATAACACAAAGAGACAGTATTTAACGTGGTTCCACCCAATTTGGGCTATGTCCACCAAGAATCACTTGCCTAGATTTTATTACAAGCCACCTCTCTCTCAATACAATACACAGATCTGTTTGGAGCTATGCTCAACAAACTCTATAGAATTCACAGCCGAATTCAAAACACATCTGCAATGTTTACATTATATTCTACCATATGCACAAAACCATATAAATAGACAACTGCTTAAGCATTTTTACAAAATCATGGGTATCAAAACCATGGGCCAAAACTGTCCCATAAACCTATGGGTCAAAAACCCGCCCATATGATAAATTCATGTTTCCAGATATATCAGGCACGTTTTAAGGCCCAATTTTTTTTTTCAGGGGCTGTGCCCCCAAACCCCGACAAGGATACATGAAAAGTGTACAATACTCTTAGTGTATAGTCTTCAACACTTTCACACATTAAAATAGGCTCCACAACCTAACATCAATGGTGTGATCATTTGATGAGTAGATGTGATAAGCATAGGATGACATGGAATAGGAATATTTATATAAGAATGAATGTCAAACAAAGAAGAATGTGGGAGAAAATTGAAAGGATTTTCATATGTAATGGGATATGAAGAATGCTTGTTAGGTCCATGCATAGGAAAAAGAGGCGTGTGGGTGTGATAGATGATGTAAACTCAAAAGGAGGAGTGGATAGTAAAAATGGTGCTTGAATGAGTGGTGTAGGAGAAAAGAAGTTGAATGTGAAAGAAAACTCCAAAGGAGGTGTAGAATTAGGAGTGTGTGGTGATGACTTACAAGGAATAAATGGAATAATAAGGGTATACAAATGACAAGGAATAGATGCAAGAGGGGTGGAAGCAATCTTAATGGATGGTATAAGATGTAATGAAGCACCGCAAGTAAGAACAAAGTTTGAATGAGTGAAAAGGAAGGAAGTGAGATGCATGTTAAAGAAGTCCGTAATGTAGGTGAGGTGATGCATGACAACCTATGTGATGAAGAGTGGAATATAGATGTAGTAATGGGTTGAATGATAAGTGGAGCATATGTGATCAAAGTAAGTGAATAATCATGTGGTGATGGATTACTAGATAAATGTGGTAATAAATTAAAATCCTTTGACAATTATGTAGATGAAACAACTTCCATAGCAAAAGGACATGATAACGGAGAATGTAATGATGATGCAAATGATTGATTAAGTGGTCACGATTGTGGTGATTCCAAAGTGGATGTATGTAATGGAGGGTATTACGATGTGTTGGATTGAGATGATGAGACACTAAAAGTGCATGATGATTATGTGAAAGTAAGAAGTGAGGAATTAAATGATGGATAAGAACCACATGGGGAAGAAGTGGGAGTAGTATTGTGTTAAGTGATTGGATAGTTATTGGTTGATGAAGGCATAGGGGATGGTAGTTAAATGAAATTTTGCCCCTTGTCAAGAAGGTATTGAATGACATTGCATAGTTGAGGACATGAGTCAGTGGAGTGACCATCAATACAATGGTAGGAACATGTGTCATGGGTGTGTTAACGCAAAATCATAGCACCCCCAAATGAGTCCTACAGGTATGCTTTTCTAAGGTAGATTCATTTGGTGTGATTACATAACATTGAACTTTCCCCAAGGTGTGGGACCTTGCAAAATGGGAAAGCTCTCTAGATTGAAGGTTGGTTCCTTATTACTTTGTTTAGGTGCATACGTAGAAACATGCAGAGGATCTATTCTTAATCCTAGTCCAAACTTTACCAAGGAGACAACGATAGAAGGAATACAGAAATTAAAACAAAGCTAAACTATGAGGTGATGCACCAAAGGAATGATGAACACTTATTTTGATAATAGACACAAACCAAAAAAATGTATAAAATAAACAAGCACATATAGCCAGATATACAATGGGAGACTAGATGAAAGAAAAAGAGACAAGAAAGGATCTAAAATTGATCACATACATGTTTTATTACTCTGTAGATTGATACAGTCCATTATAAAGTAGCCAAGAGGAAGAAACGTAACGCAATTTTGATGGAAGGCCTGAACCCCACAAATCTTTTTGCTAAAAGGATAAGGGATCCTGTAAAACAAAGAATGTCCAACCCTTTACAATGAATCATGCCCTCACATTTATAGATTCAATCCTTAAAGAAGAAAGAGAGAGAGAAGTGGAAAATGTAGGTTGAAACTCAACCACCACTGTTAATGCCTCTAATGAAATCTCTCTCCAAATCCATCTTTACTAAATCAATCCTTGGTTCAAAAACTTGGAGGAAGAGGAAACTGTGAAACAGATCAAATCTGATCTAGTTGTTGAGGTGAGAAGATCCTGCATTGAAATCCTAAAGACATTTCCTCCATTTTTCTTCTCCTAACCTCCTCAGAATTAAAGTTTCAGATCTCCATGACATGGGTGAGGCCAAGATCCTTCCAATGACATCATATTCACAATATTTTGAGCCCTGAGTCGAAAGATATGCCCCTTTGGATTTTGTATCGGGTCCATATAGGAGGGCAGGAAAACAACTTGAAATATGGGTCTCCTTTGGATATGGGACATGTGGCAGCCAGATTGAAGCAAAATCATGCCTACGGGTTTGCAATTTATCTTTTGACCCTTTCTTTTGATTCCTGTTTTGGATTTGACTCAAACCCAGATGCTAACTTTTTCCTTGGGCGGAGTTACGGGCCATTTTGTAACTTTTACCCCTTGAAACAGTGCCATACTGACACTTGGAATTCTCTACTTACACCTTTATACTTAGCCAATTTTGAGGCCCTTTCTGTTTGCCTTTTGACTCTTTTTATGTTATGTGGGATAGCCAATTTTGAGGCCCTTTCTGTTTTCCTTTTGACTCTTTTTCTGTTATGTGGGATCATGGTTGATTTAGTATTTGGCACGGGGTGAAATATGGATAACAGGGTGGAATGCCATCATGGAAAGGGTGTTTTGGGAGGGAAAGTGATGATATTGGCATCAAGAAATTTTTTGAGAATAGAGGAAAGTGGCTCAATCAAATGGGAGAATTTAGGAGGGGGTTGGATGAAGCTAAAATTCCTAGAGGAATGTAATGAATGCAAATATGTGATTTTGGAAGGTGATGAAGTGTGAGGAGGATTTGATTGGAAGATATTATGAACATGGGAGTGTAATGGTGTAGTAGGTGATGGAGGCATAGAAACAAGCAACAAGGATGGAGGATGATTAAGATGGACATCCTTAAGGCGTTGTTTCATGTGCACGACCTCATCAAATGTGTGTAACAATTGAATTTATAAGTGGTGGTATATGTGAGGGATGTAAATTTTGGAAAACATGTCAATGATCTTGGATTGTGGAGGGGAAATAAAAGGCAATGAACAAGAGCACGCCAATGTGCAACAAAGTCAATGATGGACTTATTATGGGATTGATGAATCATGTGAAGGTCAAAAAGTGTGGATTTAGGTGCACAATGAATGAAGAAGTGAGATAAAAAGGTATCGGTAAGTTGTGTGAATATGTAAAGGCTATGTTGTGGAATGTGTGAGTACCAATCAAGTGCGCGGATGAAGATTGAAAGTGGGAAAGTGCATATGAGGATAACTTCATCATGTTAGATAAGGTGACATGCGTAATGGAATAGATGCAAGTGATGTTGAGGGTCCTTGGTGCCATAAAAAAATTAAAAGTGGACAATTTGAAATACAATAGATAGGGATGATGTTATACCATGGGGTGAAGAGGCTCATTGTGAATAGAGTAATAAGTCGAAGTGGGTAGAAGTCCCCCCAAATATTTAGACTCAATCTTAACAATATGGTCAAGAAGGTGTTGATGAAGCAAATTATAGTGTGGATGATCATGGAAATTAATAGAAGACATGGGGAATGATAATGAATGGGACTTAGAAACATGGGTGGAAGAAGTTAGCAAAATGGTAAGACCAAAAAAATCACATGTTAGTTATAGTTGCAACTGGCTCTTGGAAGAATATGAGGTGGAAAAACTTGTAGCGTAGTCGTAGTTGTGACTAATCCTAAGAAGATTCAAACTCAAAAAGGATGACATAAACAAATAAGATAGTGTGATAATGGTCTGTGAAGAACAAAAACATTCACAAGTGCAACTCATAAACAATATTGTTGTGATGTTTTTTTGTCTCAAGGTGGAATAAAGGGGCTCGGTCTGCTAGTTTCCTATGAAAGGTTCTACCTTTAAATACCAAGAGCTATCCAAATGAGTGGTATACACTAGAAAAATTTCTATTCACCATATTTAATTTACACCCCCATGATTAACTAAGAAGGTTTTCACTTTTCTCAATCAATCAAACAAGGGCCATCACTAAGTATAATCTTTGCTCTATTCCTCACGATTGTATCGTTGTGGTCACCAAAATGTATACCTAGATTTGGATCACCTACAGGATGGAGTAGTCAAATATTAACAACCAAATAAATGATACTAAAACCGAATGGGCTTATGATTCCATCATTAAGAAAGGGACAATTGTGGTTTATTTTGTTGAATAAAGTGGTTAAAAATCTTTAGATTGGGATCTAAACCTTCACACAAGCACACTTGGAAAATGTTAGTTATTTTTAGTGGTTAGGGGACCTACCTTGATCAAATCCATAACCCATTTAAGGAGATAAAAGAAATTTTTTGGATGTAAAATGAAAATAAAATTGTACCTCACTCAGATTGTAGGATAATTGAAGTTACATTTCACCAATAATTACATGAAGATCACAAGAAAATCACATTTTTTATTCCTGCTTGTGTTGATATGTCGATAAAGTGCTGCAACAAATTATATCTATCCTTGGAACTTAAATTTTCCTTCTTCGAAACCTCCAAAAACCAAGATATGCAAGCAATACAGAGAAAACCCTAATATTTATGCACCAAGATCCAGTCAAGGGTTAGAATGAGGGGGTGAGGGTTAATTTATAGATTTGGAGTGTGCTGGTGAAATAATTTGTTGTATGGAAAATTAGTTGATTTTCACAAATGTTCACGGGGCTACGCCCCTCCTTGTGTATGGGGAGGTTCCCATTATAGAATGTAAACTAATATACTCCTATCTATTATTGTGGAGTGGAAAATAAGGTCAGGGATCACATTAGAACACTTCACTTAACCTATGACAAAGTACTTAAATGAGGTACAAGGGAGAAAATTATAGTGATGAGGGTGATTCAACTAAAATAGAAATGTAATAGTCTATTCTAGTTTAATTTGATGTTGTGTAAAGTAGTAAATAATAGATAAATAAATAAAGTAAATGACCCAAAAAATCTAAGTAATGATATATGAAACCCTAATGTGTAAAGAGGGTTAAGAATTTCTTAGTTGATTCGTAGATATGTCGAGATTGTGTCGCGGTGGAGACAAGATGAACATGAGGAGGAAACAACCACATATAAACTTAGGAAAGCATAGATTTGAGTTGTCTAACCAAATTGGGGTTCTTGGAAAGAGATAGGGGCATCTGGGGTACCCTCGTCTGAGATATGAGTGCCCTAGTATGTGGAGATGACCAGAAAACCTCATCTAAGGTGTCGTTAAATGATTGTTTGTATTCGTTTCCTGTCGTGTGAATTTCATTAAACCTCGTTGGATGTCATTGCAAATCAGATATGGAGGAGACACTTGCAATACCTCAGAAAAAGCATCCAAAACCTAAAACATAAAGATGCATATGAAGGGATAGGATTTTTCTTAGTTGCCAAATAGATGGAATTTTCACTGAGTGTTAAACTACATCTCAAACCCAATGTAGTTCTCTCTCTCTCTATGTGTGTGTGTGTGTGTGTGTGTGTGTGTGTGTGTGTGTGTGTGTGTGTGTGTGTGTGTGTGTGTAAATCATGCCCTAGGTGCTCTTGTGCTAGTCACATTGTTTGAGTAGCTAGCAATAAATAGATGTCAAATGTAGTAAATGTGTGCATGGAAACATAAAGTAGACTAGTGTGCATGGAAAGGGAGAGGGGAATCTGGGGTGCCCTTTTCTGATATTTGGGTTCCCTGGTCTATGTAAATGACTAGGAAACCTCCTCTAAGTTGTCACCAAATGATCTCCTATGTTCTCTTCTTGTCATGTAAATGTCGCTAAATCTCGTTGGATGTCACTATAAATCAGAGACGGAGGAAACACCTACAAAACCCAAGATAAAGCATCAAAACCCTAAAAAAGAAAGATGCATATGAAGGGGTCAAAATTTCCTAAGATGCCAAATAGATGGACTTATCATTGAGCACTGCACTACATCTTAGACCCAATTTAGTTCTAGGTGTGTGTTTGCAAATCGTGCCCTACATGATCTTGTGTCAGTTGCATTGTTTGAGTAGCAAGCAATAACTATATGTAGAATGTAGTAAATGTGTGCATGGAAACAATAGACTCCCCTCCTATGAATTGTGATGTAGATGAACCGGTCTTGTGTGCATTTTTATGGAGCTAGATGGATGCAAATGTAGCTTTAGATGCCTTTGATGGATGGAACTCTAAATGGTGATAATAGATGCATAGTGCTTGGTCCTTCATTATGGTCTCAGAACTTTATATCTATATGGTTCTCTGCAAAGAGGATCAGGGTGCCCCAGAGGGGATGAAGGTGCCTGGGGTGCCCCAATTTTGGATGGGTGCCCCAATCAGAGTGGGAAAAACACATTGTGACAGAATCGACTAGTAAAAAATAGGTGAAAGATAAAAATAAAGACAAAAAGGAAAGTAAAATGGCCAAAGACGCGGATTAATTAGTACTATTTTTCACTTGAAAACCATATGAATAGTAGTATGAGACCAGGACTAAATAATTTCTCAAAGTACATGATTTAGTGACTACATTTGCCCCCACTTTATGTTGGTGAGTGAAAATCTTGGTAACATAAATTAGATAGAGATGCGTACTTGATATCCATGTAGAGTGTTGTATAAAATGTGCCGAGGGACTAGATAAAAGTGTAGAGTGACAAAAAATATGGAGCTTGGAGACTAAAGATGCAAAACTGTTAAAAAAGTATTGAGATTTAACCTAGAGTGGAAGCATGTGTGTAAATGTCAATGTGTGTGATGTACCTGCATGGTATTATGTTGTGAGTGGTGTTTTTTTTTACGTTGTTGTTTTTGTTTTGTTATTGACTTCTTGCTTCCCATACAAATAGACCTACAAAGGAGAAGACAACCAAGTAGTTAAATACGTATGTATATGTGTAAAAACCACATGTATATAGTAAAAATATTGTAATGGAATTATGAAAATGAAAAAGGAACATGTACACCTGATCCATGATGAGAGAAAAGGGTTTCGAAAAGGATATCATGTAACTGTTGATGAACTACAAATTTTTTAGAAAATATCATGCCACTGCGGCTGAAGAAGTGTAGGGATAAAGGCATGTTAATTCTCCAACCTGTAATTGCTTCCTAAGAGTATGTGAAGAGATCTATGTGTACTGTCTAGTTTTTTAGGTGATCCGACGCCACTAGCTTGAAGTATGTGTAGGGAGGAAATTCTGATTGTAGCCTCCAACCTATAACTACTCCTTAGAATACTAAGGACAACATGTCCTATAAAAGTCATTGTGTATGTATGGAGTTATGTACGACTAATCTGAACCCACTCGTTATATAACCCACTGTTTCATGGATGAAAATGGAAAATTGAACAATACCAATACCGTGTTGTGTGGTGTGTAAACCCCAATTGATTCTCCCCTCTTTTGGGGTGCACATGCAACATCATGGATAGGAGAATGTGGCCCCAAAAGAGGAATGACAGCAAAAAACGTAAACTCTTCCCTACAGGGGGAATGGTCATGTGCTTAATATAAACCAAGGCACATATAAACAAGTGGCTAGGATATAATTTTTAGTATGAACATAGCGTGCATATAGAAGACAATTTCTAAGCTACCAAAGACATTGTGTAAGCTAGAATGCAAGTAACACCCATAAAGAAGCCAAATGTATGACCAGTACAAATTAGGTTTGTAAACATGGGGCACCACTCATGATGTTGTAAGACACTCAAGGACCATAATGGACCACATAAAAACAAGACAAGTGTACACACCAAACAAATGGAAATACTCGCATACAATAACCAACAGAGATAAGCAAGTATAACAAATAGATAGTTATGGTAACAAGTACTCCTGCAAAACAAATGTTGCACATGAAGCACCCCTTAGCATGTTAGAAAGATAAAGTGTATATCAAAAGCGTGTATAACCAATAGAGTAAAGTGTTAAGTATAAAATGAAATAATAACACCTATGGTGTATGGAATTGGATGCCCCTAGTAGCCATTGTGGGACTAGTACTAGCTATTGCATCCATGCTGCATGTAAGAAGATCTCTATCTGTGCAATCACAACTAGAAAATGACGTGAACATGCATGTGTGTCTGGTAAAGATAATGAAATTTTACATGAAATCTATCTAGCATGTGTAGTAACAATACTATGAACAAGAAAATGCGAGTAAGAGTAAATGCAACCAAGATATGCAGTATGTTGTGGATGGATGGAATGGAATGCTAGATCGATAAAAGCAGCAGTCATGTGCCTCCCAAGTGAATGGAATTAAATGTAGTGATTTTCAATTTTTTTATACCCCCTCAGTAGTCAAGAATGAACCATAAACATGAGAGTGTGTCATCAGAAAATTGTCAAAAATTGTGTTGTGTCTAGTGTGTTGCGGTGAATTTGTAGATAGAACATGCAACCTAGAGATGATTATTGTGTGACTTTGTAGCCTAAGTGATATCAAGACAAGATAGAGTGAATGAGTGATGATTTATCACTGAATCGTATGTCACTAAATTTATGATTAGAATAGGTAATGATGATGCTAGAGTAATTGATGGTGTAGCCTAAAGCATATACCACTACAAGATGATGGAGAATAGGTGACCATTTAGCCTATAGTACCACTATAGTCACTAACCTGTGATAATGTCGGCTTATGATAATAACTAAACTAGGAATGTTGCATTGAATGATGAATGTGAAAATATGATGAGGTCCATTTGTTATGTTTACCCTTAACAATCCAATATGGATGGTGAGACTAGAGTGTGTCATCAGGTAATGAGTGCAAGTGCATAAAAGTAGATGTGTATAGTATATGCGATGATGATAGATGACCATGTGATGTGTAGAATGTGTAATGTGTAGTGTCTAACGTGTAGTGTGTGGGGTTCATGTGTGTAGGAAGCCCTCAATAGTCAAGTGTGAACCGAAGCACAAGAGTGTGTCATCGGGTAATGATGATTCTAAAGTGTAGATGAATATTCCCATGCTAGTTTAAGTTGTAATGATGAATGCATATAGGAAACACATGTCAATGACTAGGATGGGGGAAATGTGTGAATGATATGCCCCCCAAGTGCATGGTGGTGATGGAATCATGTGATACTATCTAAAATATCATCACTATCGTGATCAAAACCTATTAGAGCAGCATTGGAGACATGATAAGAAATAGAATGAGGTGGATCATACAAAGAGCCATTAGCGATGTAGTGTAGAGACACTTCATTGCATATTATTCATTAGTGAAAGGGGTACTGGTGGATAATCATTATGCATACCAACAAGACAAGATTCATAGCATAAGTGGGAAATGAGTCATTACCCATAGAAACAATGTCGAATGGCATAGGAAACATGAGAGAAATGAGGTATGTGTCTAAAGTACTGCCAATATAATCAAGCCAAGATTTCCCAAGTGTTAGTGGAGAAGGGCAAGGGGCTCATGCAATGAATATCATCAAATGAAACACA
Organism: Taxus chinensis; assembly: GCA_019776745.2. Lineage (NCBI taxonomy): Eukaryota > Viridiplantae > Streptophyta > Pinopsida > Cupressales > Taxaceae > Taxus > Taxus chinensis. The sequence continues at coordinate 14,404,727 of CM034154.1, read as the reverse complement.
CGAAGGCCATAGGCGGCTGTAATGTGACAATAACCATGATAAAGATGAGGTGAGTGAATCGGTGGTAAGATATCATTAAGTGTCAAACCAAGTATAGTTAATCCTTTAAGTGTGAAAATAGTATCTGAACAAGCATGATCAATCAGGATGTTATGCCAAAAGGAGTTGTTGATGAATAACGTGCATGTAAAGGGAGGTGGTGGAGATGTAGACTACGTGGTAGGAGATGAAACAACATCTAAAGTGTTAACAGATCCTTGATAAAGTATCATAGCATTGGTAGAAGGAGGGGTCTTGAATTTATATTCACCTGAGCCATTAGACACAAAGGTGTCTTCAAATTAATAATCATCTACATTGAGAGGCATAAAATATATTTTTCCTAATGCTTCAGCAGTGAGGTCAACAACGTCAACTTCATTGTCTGAGCCCTCAGAATCATTTGTGTTAGAATTATCATGTTGAATAGATTTTTCAAATATATTGTTAGGAATTGCACTAGGTTGAGAAGTGAGAGGTGTCGTGACAGGTGGAGAAGAAGTGCTCATTGGAGTAGGTATGGTGGGTGAGATAATTTTCGTAGTGTGAGTACAAATAGCGAGTAGTAGTTGGAGCAGCAGAAGAAAGTTGTGAAGTGCTATATTGACCAATGTCATATGTATCAATACTACTATATGGAATGCATTGCGTAGGAGGTATTGGCATAGCAATAACAAGATCCATGCAACAAAATTTGAAGGGTTCATGATCTGCAGTAATTGTATGTTCATATCCATCATGTAAAAATTTGACACATTGATGTACAGTAGATGGCACTGCTTGCATTGTCTAAATCCAAGGTCTTCCTAGTAAGAGTTTGAATTACAATGATGTATCTATAACATAAAATTCGATGAGAATGGTCTTAGGACCAACCCGAATGTGTAATGAGATATTCCCTAAACATTTGTGAATGGTAGAATCATAACCATGAATAAGAGTGGAATTCTTAGAAATTAGATCATCATTAATGCCCAGTTGTTTTAAAAGAGAATGAGAACATAGATTAATGGTTGACCCATTATCAATAAGTACTCATTTAACACAAGTGGTGCTAATGACGACGGTAATGAGAAAGGGTGTACATGGATTGATTTTAGCAAAAGGTGAAATGTCCTTATCAATGAAGGATATAACACGTGGAAGATTTCAGAGAGATTGTATGAGGTGTGTAAATTCCACAACAAAATTATCACTTTTTATATGAATGACATGAAGGGCTGCCTCTAGTGCTTGACGAAAATCAGGTGCATTACACAAGTCATAAAGAGAAATCTTAGTGTGTGTATTTTTAAGTTGTTTGATGATGTCATAACCCTTAGAAGTAGCAGGAGGAGATGATGAAGTGATGTGTGGAGTAATAGAAGAAGGTAGAGCCATAGGAGGACGAGTATGAGTAGTTACTACATTGATGGAAGGATCAGCCCTAGGTGTAACAAAGTAGGGGGATGTTGAGTATGCATTTACATAAAATATGCAACAATGGTGACTATACCAGAGACCTTAGTAGGTGAAAAAGTAAGATAAGATGATTGATCCATGACTTGATAGCATGAAGACATAATCAGAATAAATTGTTGGATAGGTCAGGTTCACCAAAATGATTAAACTAAAATGGAAATGTAATAGTCTATTCTAGTTTAATCTGATACTATGTAAAGTAGTAAATAACATATAAATAAATAAAGGAAATGACCCAAGCAATCTAACTAATGAAATATGAAACCCTAATGTGCAAAGATGGTTAAGAACTCTTTAGCTGATTCACAGATATGTCAGGACCGTGTCGCGGTGGAGACTAGATGAACAGGAGGAGGAAAAGACCCCACAGAAACTCAGGAAAGTGCAAATATGAGTTTTTTATCAGACTGGGGTGCCTAGAAAGGGATAAGGGCATCTAGGGCACCTTGGTTTGATATATGGGTGCCCTGGTATGTGGAAATGACCAGGAAACCTCCTCCGAGGTGTTATTAAAGGATTGCTTGTGTTCCCTTCCTATTGTGTGAATGTCGTTGAACCTCACTAGATGTTGCTGCAAATTAGAGATGGAGGATAAACCTGTAAAACCTCATACAAAGCATACAAAACATGAAAAATAAATATGCATATGAAGAGATCATACTTTCCTCAGCTGCCAAATAGATGGACTTTTCACTGATTGTTGCACTACATCTCAAACCCAATGTAGTTCTAGGTGTGTGTGTGTGTGTGTGTGTGTGTGTGTGTGTGTGCTTCAACTGTGTAGTGTGTTAAAACTTGTGTGTGTGTGTGTGTGTGTGTGTGTGTGTAATTCATTCCCTAGGTGCTCTTGCGCTAGTTTCACTTTATGATAAGTGAGTAATAACTAGATGTAGAATTTATTAAATGTGTGCATGGAAACAATAGACTCCCCTCCTATGAAATGTGATGCAGATGAACCAGCCTTGTGTGCCAATTGTGATGGAGCTAGATGGATGTAAATGTAGCTTTAGATGCCTTTGATGGATGTAACTCTAGATGGTGATAAGTAGTGCTTAGTGATTGGTTCTTCATTATGGTCTCATAACTTTATATTTATATGGTTCTCTTAATCTAATTTTGTAATTAACCCTGAAAAGACCGACCGTCAAAAATATAGAAATCTCAAATGGCTAGAAAGTGCCCAAAAGATGAGAGTAAAGTGAAAAGAGGATCAAGGTACCCCAGAGGGGATCAGGGTGCCTAGGGAGCCCCAGTCCTGGTTGGGAACCCCAATAAGAGTGGTAAAAACATTGTGTGACAAAACCAACTGGGTAAAAATAGGTGAAAGATCAAAAATAAGGATAGAAAGCAAAGTAAAATGGCCAAAGACATGGGTTTATTAGTACTATTTTTCACTTGAAAACCATATGAATAGTAGTATGAGACTGGGACTAAATAATTTCCCAAAGTGTGTGATTTAATGACTACATAGGGGTGAAGGAGAGAAATTAGATAAAGGAAGGTTATTGTTGTGAGTAGGAAAAAGCATAATTCACACCTAATAACCGGAGTAGCTCAACATTCAATTAGAGGAAAGAAACACTAAAACCATTTAGTAAGAAGAAAAAACCTAGACACAAAGTTCTTAGATTCATTTATCAAATATACAAATATCTTTCTTGATCAATATGCTTACAAAGTGTATAAAAGGGATAAATTAGAGGAACACATGAAAAGGGAAATGGAAGAAATGTTCTCAAGCTTCCGATTATTCCCAAAAATAATGACTACATCGAAGGAAAAGGAGTAAGGTAAGTGAATACATTCCAGGCAATTTCATGACACCTTTGCAACTAAATTCTCAAGTTCCTTTGGAATGGAGAAGCTCTTTCTACCCACATTCACTGATCCAATGTGCAAAGTAGCCTAATTCAAATACCACAAGGCACATAAGGAACAATATTCAAAGTCACTTGTCATTTCCCCACAACTTCCTAAGCATCAGTCCAGATATGAAGCACCCTTGGAATAAATTAAAGTCATTTTTACATTGTTCAACTCTATAAATTCACTTGATTCATTGTGAATACAAACGACATTGGTTACTCTCAATGAAGATTTGAGGGAACAGGAAGGGAATGTAGTATCCCTCATTCCAACTTATTCTAGTTATTCGCACGGACACTTCATCCTGACAAGTCTAGAAGATCATTCACAAGTGTAGGAAATCCTCTAGTTAGTTTTTCCTTAGTTGTTTTCTTTTCCCAAGTTATTTTTTTAATGCATGTTCATAGGTTGAGAATTAGTAGGTTTTCATGTATAACATAACAATTTTACAACATCACTACACATAAGGATCTAATCAACATAGACATGATTACATGCAACACTCTCATGATTCCCATTGCTCCAGTTTTACTCAATCATGATTAACTGTATGTAATGCAAACACTTTAATCCCTTGCTTTTCTCCCTCATTCAAATATATAAAGTCCATGGAAGTTCATTGCAAATATTTCTTTGCACTTATTGTTCATGCATCTTAGAAATATTCAGACAATTTTAAACTGGACCAGTCATATGGGGTATACACAGAGTCATCTTATTGTGCTAGTTTCAGCGTCTTCACATCACACTAAAGGAGATGTTTTTACCTTTTTACATCTATGTTTATAAGGACGGGATATTATATCTTTAACACCTTCATATTCCTTCCTAATAATAGGTGTGCTTAGAACAACCTACATGCTTTTTACATCATGTGTTAATAATCCATGCCTTTATGCTAGTAATATGTTATATACTTGTAGGTCCCTATTATTGTGTTTAATCAAGTGCGTGCATTATTTTTTTGTGGAGCTTACTGACATTTCCCTTTAAGATCCATTTGCTATGGCCTTCTTTATTCTGTCATAACTTGAAGCCTTTCTCTCTAAACACTTTTTCATGAGTGACATATCCATTGTACATTGTGTATGGTATGTGTAGTTCTTATGGTCCATCTGTCTAGTTCAAACAACGTCTGAGATCCCCAAACTTTCTAGTGTATCACGCATGAAGTCTTGCGCGCTAGCTTATCCTCCCCTGGTGTGCACATCCTCATGCACTACTCTCTTTTTCACATTCCTCTCTATGCACAAACCCTAACAGTAGAGTACTCTTCATATTAGAAGATAGTATAGGTGTTAAACTGCGGGAACCGGCCCTCTTTGGAGACTCATGTCCAATACTATGGGTCAATTCACATGACCTAAGATTGTTTCACATTTTTTGTTGGATAGGGGAGATCATCAACACCACTCCCCAAAGGAAAACACTTCCTCCATGAAATAATTTTTCTAAGCATTCTCGGTAGTAGAAAGATGAAAAAATGGGAAGCATAAATTTTTTATGAATCTTAGCAAGTATAAATGTTTCGAACACATTCATCCAACATGTTTAAATCGGACTCCAAAATTGACTAGAGCAGTATCTTGGGAACATCTGGATTCAACGTAATTTTCATACCAAAATCTTACAACTAGTTATCATCTCTCTAAAAGGTATTCCATCTGTGCCATTTTATTGAAATGTACCTTTGAACTTTCAACAAAGAGAAGCAGGTTCATGACACAATAATCTGCTGTAGCTCCCTAACAATACACTTGAAAGTTTATGATACAATCCCCTCTAGAAGCTAAAAATAGTCTTATACAAGTAGGAAAAATAACACTAATCCCTCTCATGCCCATCTTTTCAGAGATTCATCCTTCCACTTCCCTCCCAACACCTACAATAGCTCCAATACCAATGCATATTACTCAGAATATAAGTCAAATTAATGGAGCTCCAAGAACTTCAAATGAATTAAATGAGTTGAGGATCATGTTAAAGGCCATCCTCCTCTGGGAATGAGATATTTTCCCTTAAGGATGGGATCCAGGTCTTGAGAATTTTCAAAATGACTCTACTTAATCATATAAATAAGCACCAATGAAAGAAAATAGAGAAAATGAGGTTTTGTTTGTATTTTAACAGATAGTCACTGCACAAAGAAGGGGAAATGAAACACAAAGGTTCTGTCTTTTTAGTAACATAACCACCACTCTGTGCAGAGTGGTGGTTACAGAACCACCTCCCAACCAAGGTGGCGGTCTTGGGACCATTGGTTTGCATTGGGTGGTAGTCCTGGCTCTTTCAGATAGAAAAAAAATACAAAATGAACAGCCCAAAATTTGGAAGGTTGTTTGTGGCTCTTCTCCTCCATGACTTTTCCCATCCTCCAGTGCAGGGGAGGACATGGGAGAGGCTATAAATACATGTTTGTAGAAGAGAATAGGATCATCGAAGTAGCATGAAAGCAAGTGAGCAAGAAGTTCTTAGTGCTGGAATTGTGTTTTGTAGAAGAAAGGAGTGTTGAGACAGAGAAAACAAGTATTTGGGAGGAAGTGTGAGATATTATCTACTTCTCTTTCATACTTATTGTAACTTTTGTAATTTTTTATTTTGAATTGGCCAATAAAAGTGGGAAGAAAGAGCAATTTCCCTTCCCGAACTAGTTTTTCCTCCTTTGGAGGTTTTCCAGGATAAAATTTGTTGGTGTTTATGAGCTTAAATTATTTCCTTTCTCTGTAATTGTGATTCTAAGCATAAGCATAATTCATCCACTAGCTATATCTGTCATTTTCTAACAGAAAGTAGAACAACAACGTTTATTTTTGTTTCTATGGATAATTCCAAAGTTGAAGAGTTTACAGATCATTTTGGTATCAGAGATAACAATTATCTAGGACTGTGGTATTCGTTCTTGGATTTGTATGACAGTGATGAGATCTAAAGGTGAAGAGGCTTTACCTTGTGATCCAGAAATTTCTACAAAGAAGTGGAAACAGAGAATTTGGGGACAAATGGAGGAAGAGAACTTGGTCCGTAGAATCGAGATGTTGGAGACCATGATGGATAGGATGTTTAGAAGGCAAGAAGAACTTGTAGATTTACAGAAGATATCTTCTATCAAGCAAGACTCCATGGACTCAGTGGTTCAGGGCTTAGCCAAAAATTTTGGCATAGGAAGGAGCCACCATGAGGAAATTTATGGGGAAGAGCATGAAGAAGAGACTTCTAACACAGAGAAAAGGTAAAATCTGATCATACTCCTTTTAAAGCTGAGACAAAAGTTGATATTAAAATCTTTGAAGGACAAGTAGATGCAGAGTTGCTTGATAAATGGTTAAAATAGTTAGAAGTCTACTTTAGCATCCATAATATCACTAAGGCATAGAGGATCACCTTTGCACATCTAAAAATTGAGGGACATGCTCTGGTTTGGTGGGAAACCCATCTAACCATTTGTGAGAAGAAGAAGCATCCTATTGTAAAATACTTGGCAAGAATTTAAAGAATTACTTAGAGCTAAATTCTATCCTATTGGCCACAAGACTGACCAAATGATTAAATGGTAGTAATTTAGACAAGGTAGTGGTAAAAAAGTGTAGGACTATACTACGAGAGTTTCGAAGGCATGTCATGTTGTTGAATATGGAGTTGGAGGATGAGGATATTTTGACTAAGTACTTGGGAGGAATTCACACTCACCTTTGAAGAAAATTCATCTCCACCAAGCCCAAAGATCTCAACGAGGCATGTGTATAAATCATACTATATAGATGATGAAAAGAAGCAAGGAGAAGCAGAGCCAAAGGTAAAAGCAGTCGACAAATCAGCAGAAAAAAGAGTATGGGAAAACAAGTAACAAGGATAAGTGGAAAGGAAAGGTAAACAAGATGTTGATACTTTAAATACTTGTAAAGATCCCAAGAATTTTTGCAAGAACTGTGATATTAATGGTCATATTGATGCTACATGTTGGAAGTTGCATCCAGAGTTGCATCCAAAGAACCAAACCAAGGACTCAAAGAAGTCCATGACAGCTGTAAAAATAGAAGGGGAGGTGGAAATCAAAGATGACTCTAATGTAGATGAAAGGCTTGGATGCACGGCCACCAACATGGACAGCCAGGAAGAGGAGATGAGTAGACTATTCCAGATCAAGAGAACTAAGGTAAATGCTTTGGTGGATATCGGTTCTCAGTCTAATTTGATTTCTGAAGCAGTTGTAAAGAAGCTTGGTCTTGAGACTTACGAGCATCCACACCCTTATCCTTTGGGTTGGGTGAAGAAGGGTGTTGAAATTTAGGTAACAAGAAGATGTAAGGTCAAGTTTGGGATAAATTCCCTATATATTGATGTATTAGAAGTTGGCATTATTCCACTTGATGCATTTGATGTTGTTTTCAGGATTCCTTGTATATTAGGGATGTTATATTTATGAGAAGGGAAAACCAGTATAGATGGGTCAAGGAAGGTATCAGGTACAACATCTGGGTACACCAACGTAAGACACGGGTTACTATGGCGAGTGCTAACAAAGTAAAAAAACTTATTCAGGAAAATCATAATCAAGTTTTGTTTACTTTTGTTAAAGGATAAACAAGATGGGGGTATAATTTTCAGAGATTTCTAACAAGGGAAAGCATGATTTGGATAGTATCATTCAGTATTTTCAGGAAGTATTTTAGGATCCTCAGTGGGTTACCACCAAAACGAGAATTAAATCATGAGATTCCGCTATTACCAGAGTCCCATATACCAAACATTGGGTTGTATAGGTAATCCTCTGCTTCAGATTATTGAAGTAAATAAACAACTCTAGGAACTACTAGACCAAGGAGTGATACACTCAATAAGCACCTCACCATGTGGTTCACCTATTTGTGATGGTGGTAAAGAAGGATGGTTCTTGGATAATGTGCATAAATTACTGCATGCTTTGAACAATATCACCATAAATAACAGATATCCACTTCCCCATGCATCGATGATCTCTTGGAGTAGCTTCCACATGCAAAATTCTTCACGAAGTTGGATCTCAAGTCTGGTTATCATCAAGTCAGAATGAAGGAGGAGGATATATGGAAGACTTCTTTCAAAACAAAACAAGGTTTGTATGAATGGTTAGTACTTCCTTTTGGGTTATGCAATGCACCTGCTACATTTATGAGATTGATGAATGATGTATTGTGGGATTTCATAGATTCATGTGTCATTGTATATCTAGACGATATCTTTTATTTTTAGTGCCACATGGGAAGAACATCTAACTCATTTACAACAAGTCTTGCAAGTTCTCAGGGATAAACAACTACTTTGTAATATGAAGAAATGTTAGTTTTCCAAACAATCACTTGTCTATCTTGGGCATGTGGTTGGAGAAGGAGAGATACAAGTGGATCCAAAGAAAGTGGAAGCCATCACTAACTGGCCAACACCAACAGGAGCCACAAATACTAGGATTTTTGTGGGAGCATTACAGTACATGCGGAAGTTCATTCTGGGATTCTCCACGATTGCAACACCTCTACATATAGTGTCCGCAAAGAGTAAGGGTTTTGACTGGGGTAAGGAACAAGACAAATCCTTTGAGTTATTGAAATACAAGATTAGTCATGCTCTAGTACTTTCTCTTCCTAATTTGTAGCAACCTTTTGAAGTAGAGACAGATGCCAGTGATTTTGCCATGGGTGCAGTGTTGCTTCAAGGAGGTAAACCTGTATGTTATCATTATGAAAATTTCACTTCAGAAATTAAAGGATATTCAGTATATGATAAGGAAATGTATGCACTAGTTCAGGAAATTAAAAAATGGAAGCATTATTTGTTGGGTAAAGAAACTATTGTGCACACTGACCACAAACCTCTCCATTATTTGCAAGCACAGTCTAAATTGCAGTAGGCAAGGCACTACAAATGGATGGGGTTCCTTTAGTAGTTCCATCTGGTGATTAAATACAAGAACGGTAGTAAAAACTTGGTGGCAAACATGTTGTCTAGGCCACCCACACTGGAGACGTTTTCCTGTTTGGCCACTATCTCTCAGATCGAGCCCTTCACGAAGGAAGCTTACAGAGAGGCATATGTCTAGGACAAAGACTTTGGGGTGACATTTCATTAGTTGCAGTCCCAAGGGGCTGAAAGGATAGGGATTGAAGATTGTTATCTCAAAGATGGGTTGCTCTACCAATGGGGGAAGCTTTGCGTGCCAAAAGAAGAGTGAATTATATTGATGAGGGAAGCACATACCTCAAAAGTAGCAGGACATTTCAATGTTGGTAAGACCCTAGCCCACTTGCAAAGGTACGTGTATTGGCCCAATATGCAAGAAGAAGTATCAAAATTTATACGCTGATGTAAACTTTGTTATACTAGCAAGCCTAAGACTAGGAAGGAGGGTTTGTATATGCCTTTTCCATTACCTACTCATCCATGGGAGGACATTTCTATGGATTTTGTAGGAGGATTACCTATGTCTAAACATGGCCATGACTATCTATATGTTGTTGTTGATAGATTTAGTAAGATGTGTGTTCTTATGGCATGTAAAAAGACAGTAAAAGCACATGAGGTAGTAGATATTTTCTTTACTAATGTATGGGTGCATTTTGGTTTGCCAAAGTCCATTATTTCTGACACGGACTTCCAAGTTCTTGGGGAATTTTTGGACTACTTTGTGGGAACGAGATGGATACCAGGTTACAAAGGAGTACATACTTTCCATCCACAGACAGATGGACAGACAAAGGTGGTAAACAAGACTTTGGTACAATTGATCAGAGGGTATAATAGCAAATATCCAAGGACTTGGGATGAGTCCTTAGCCTACATTCAACATTCCTATAACCAAGCAGTACACACATCCACTATGAAGTCACCATTTGAAGCATGCTTGGGATATCTACCTACAAATCCATTGGACATAGCATTTGGGAAGTAAGATGAGGACGAGACACGAGACATAGAGGTGACTAGACCAAACAAATTCATTGAGAGGATCCGAAAAATCCATCTCAAAGTCAAAGAACAACTAGAGAAATCTCAAGCTGAGTACAAAGATAGGCATGATTAACATAGGAGAGAACATAAGTTACATGTTGGAGATAGAGTTTGGCTTTACTTGAGCAAGGAGGGATTATAAGGTCAAACACGAAAACTCAAGCCACTACGATATGGGCCCTTCACCATATTGGAGCAGGTTGGAGAAAATGCTTTTCGACTTGACTTGCCATCATTTATGAGGAAGTACTCTATAGTAAACTGTGAGAACTTACACCTATATGAGTCATCCATGTTAGATGAAGATGAAGGAATACAGTTGCTACCTTCCATTGAGGATTGTGTCTTGGACTCACGAGGTGAATTGGAGGAGGATGTAGTGTTGCAGCAGAAGGTCAGAGAGACTAGGAGAGGTCCACAGGAGTCTTGACGTATTAGATTAAAAGGGAAGACACCAAGGAAAGCCCAGTGGTACTCAGAGGAGCAAGTGAGGGAGTTATTTCCTCATCTACTCCCCCACTAAGCTTTTATGGGACAAAAATCCTAGGTGTGATCCATAGGGATCCAAAATGAATCTACTTCGTCAAAACAATTAGCACGAAGAAATGGAAATGAAACACGGAGGTTCTGTCTTTTTAGTAACATGACCGTCACTCTATGCAGAGCGGCGGTTACATAACCATCGCTAAACTAGGGTAGCAGTCCTGGGATCGCCAGTCTACATTGGGCTATGGTCATGTCTCTTTCAGATAGAAACAAAAATATGAAATGAACAACCCAAAATTTGGAAGGTTTTTCATGCCTCTTCTCCTCCATGACTTTTCCCATCCTCCTGTGCACATGAGGACATGTGAGAGACTATAAATACATGTTTATAGAAGAGAATAGGATCATCAAAGCATGAAAGCAAGTGAGCAAGAAGTTCTTAGTTGTGAAATTGTGTTTTCTAGAAGAAAGCAGTGTTGAGATAGAGCAAGCAAGTATTTGGGAGGAAGTGTGAGATATTATCTACTTCTCTTTCATACATATTGTAACTTATGTACTTGTTTATTTTTAATTGGCTGATAAAATTGGGAAGAAAGAGCAATTTCCCTTCCCAACTGGTTTTTCCTCCTCTAGAGGTTTTCCAAGATAAAATTTGTTGGTGTTTATGAGTTTAAATTCTTTCCTTTCCTGCAATTGTGGATTCTAAGCATAAGCATAATTCATTCACTAGTTATCTCTGTCATTTTCTAATAGAAAGTAGAACAACAACGTTTATTTATGTTTCTATGGATAATTCCAAAGTTAAAGAGTTTACGGATCATTGATCATGGTGCTCAACACCTCATATTCAATGATTTTGCACACTACTGCTTTCTTATTCTTATTTTGTTTAGTTTCAAACTCTTCTTCTTATGACCTTTACACATACGCCTTATAATGTAGTAAAATTATTACTAGATCCTCCAAGTAGTGCAATGATGAAAGGTATTCTACTTTATCCTTCTCTTCCAGGTCAGGGTGCATTGCTATAATTGCATCTATAATGTGAAAAACTTTGTTAAAGCCATACTTTATATGCTTCTCTTCCTTTCCCAACTCCTCTATAATTTGATGTACTTCATGATATTATCCTTTTTATCTTCTATCAAGACTTTAATAGTCCCCCCATTGTCCAAATTTCTGCACACTACTTCCGTTGCCATCTTATTTAGAGCATTTCTAGCCTACTCATCAATCAACTTCCTAGGTTTGATGGTCATGAGGAATTTACTTGGGGATTTCTTCATCTTACACCTAGCATACACATCATTATTAATTTTGAACTTAGGCTCCTCCATGCGATTCTGCATACTCCACAAGAGTATTTTATTCGTGCGCATTGTTACTCCTTTTAGATCAATTACCTCCCATCCATAGAGTTCCTTAGTATTCACCATGCTCTGTAATCTTGCATGTAACACCTTTGATTTATAATTAATATAATTCACTTGAGGCATTCAAAATATATCCTCCCTTTTCCTCCTTCCTCCATTTATCTCTCCTATTGGTATTTTCTTTTCTACACTTGGGTGAGCACTACCCCCATCTCTTCTTGTGGCTCCCGTGCCTTCTCCAGATGGATCATCATCAATTTTAATGTCCTCTTCCTCCATGGATCCTACTTCATACATTTTGTGCACCTATGCATCATACTGTACCATTTCATCCTTAATTTCTTTTTCATTCTCATATATATCATGAATGACCAGGGCATATTCATTATGTGCAGCCTCTTCCTCAGACTTCTCCTCATCGTTATCTACAGTTATAACTATGTGTCTCATTCTCCTCTTTACGGAGGTCTTCTTCTTAGAACTTGTCTTCATTGGAGTCATCTTTGGAGAATTCTTTGTTGGCCTTAAAGTCCCTGTGTCAATATGTTGTCCATTGCACCCTATTTGTAATTCCCTCTTGCAACTGTGGTCGAGCATAGTGTCCTCCTCTTCTTCTGCCTCATCCTCATCCTTCTCCTCCTCATATTTCTCATTTTATTTTTCTTCCTATTTGGGAGGGGTCTTCTCATGCACTCTTTTGGTGCCCACAATTGTTTTTCCCTTGGGCAGATTTGGGAGGTTAAGGTCTGCTCCATCAATATACTTCCCATCCTTTACTCTAGGCCTCAAGTAAATATAAAATCGCATTGCTTCCTTTCCTAATACAAAATTCTCGAGAGTGACATCTATATTGTCAGACTCCATTTTTTTCACATATGGAGACTTGGATGGATATACATACTTGGTGCTTGAAGTGTGGCATTCGACATCCACCTTATCTTCATCAAAATTTAAATTTTTCGTGTCGTTGATCCTATTAACTGATGCTTGAAAGTTCTTAGCAGTGAATGTGAAGGGTAGCTTACACCATGGACTCTTATCTCCAATCTTCATGTAAAATCTCCCCAAACAATAATGTTGATATACTGTAAATTCAGCCTTTCTATCTAAGATTGAAGGTAGATCCCTTGGTACACACCACTTGTCCTCAAAGGCTTTACGCATCCACCTATTCCACTTGTATACCTGAAGCTTATATACATTATTGATGCCTCCATTACATGTATACTCTCCAAACCTCTATGCTGGGGACTTATGCTCCATTAGATATTTCCATACTTTGTCATTGGGCCCATCTAGGACCCCTATCTTCTAGAATACAATTAATAGAAGGATGGTGCCCCAAGTTATATTTTCTCCTTTCACTACATGTACCCTTTCTTCCTCAATAATTCCTTTAGTAATTAAGGAGGCAATGTTATATGCATTCTTATGTGCCATTTTCTGCATAATATGAAGCCACTTTTTATGTACCTATGTCAACCTTTTTGATGCAACCAACTTACAACTCACAAGGTGCACAAAGAACCTTGTTCCTTGGTCAATACATGAGACATCCATTGCACAACCTCCCCTCTAATAATTTAGTGCAATGGAAATGGACTCTACTTCGACATCATCCTCCAAGTCAGGGTTTATCTCAAGGCCTAAACTACACAAACATATAACTCTCCCAATACACTGTGTGGTGATGTGCATTCTCCTATGTGCAAAGTAAAACATAGTCCTCATAGACATGCAACATTAGTCGTTGACATAAGCACTCATGATTTCCAAAGCAGAGAAATTCATAGAACTAGATAACTCTAGCACTCTCCAATTCTTTCTGTATTGTGTCATTTTTTTCTCAAATTCACCCCCTTGGGTTAATTTGAATAACTCATTATAAGTGGAAATAACCAATCAAAATTCAATGACACCCATACAACCATCAAATTTCAGTCCCGAGTATAAGAAGAGAAAGGTAATTCAGAATGGATTTGAGCACTAGACAGGGCTTCATGAAGTGATATGGAAGGATATAACTGATATTTCACGTTTGCGAAGCATTACAAGTGATTTAGGGAAATTTTGGAGGTTTTGGAGATGATTCATCAAAAGCACGCTTTTAGGCCTTGAGGAGCATGCACTGTGAAAGAGGACCTAATCTTCAAAGTAAGATTCTAAAATACACATGAGGAATTATAAGCCCAATAAATTTCCTGTAGAAAACATTTTCCATGCCCTACATGGTGGAGAATACGAGACATCTTGAAACATCATACAATTTCCAAGGTAACTCATTCTTCTGGCACACAACTAGAATTCACAAGAAATAAGGAGACATTTTGAGGTGTTAAATTAAAAATTGGATCTTTATACCACAACTATTGGGCTCATTGGGTTGTTTTTAGGTGGAACCATATAAAATTTCACCCCAAAACTCATTTGGGAGCTCAAGATATCACCTTCGGAAGTTGGCCCCAAAGGGTTGGACGGGTGTTGGACAGCTGTTTAACCTAGGTTGGATGGCATACGATGACTGAGGTTGGACGGGTTACAAGGTTGGATGGTTTGCAAGGTTAGATGACTTGACAATTGTTCAGACAGAGGATAGATGGCCATCTAACCCAACCAGGTTTGACAGATCATGAGGTTAGACGAGTTGCGAGGTTAGACGGGTCATTCACTAACATAGATGTACAAACGGAGGATAGAAAACTATCCAACCTAACAAAGTTATATGGATCATTCACTGACATAGTTTTACGGATGGAGGATAGACGTCTGTCCAACCCAACCAGGTTGGATGTGTCATAAGGTTGGTTGGGTCATTTGCTGACATAGTTGTACGGACAAAGGATAGATGACCATCTAACCCAACCTGTTTGGAAAGCTCAGGGGTCACAGATCAAACAAAGGTAGGCATGAAAAGATAGATCAATTACCACTTTGATGGTAGTATTTAGGGTTGATCAACCACTTGTTAGGGATTTAATGCAAGGTAGGTGAGAAAAATTCCTATATATACGTAAAAACCCCCTCATTTGAAGGGTTGATTTTTCTTTATAACAGCACCATGCTCAAATGGCGATCAATTTTCCACGAATTCCAGACCTCGAATTTGGCCTATGTAATGTAATTTTATGCCTTCTGCCATGAATATAATGGAATTTTGCATATTTCAAACAATTTAAAGTGTGTTTTGTGGCATGTTTTTTCTTCCCTAGCTAATTTTATTTTTTAGCCTTGCCTTTCTGTTCATTTTTGGTATGTTTGTGCATTTCTTACTTGCAAGTTCCATTTTTACAGTGTTGTCAATATGTGGGCGAGTGGAGGATGTAAGGTTCTTGATTTTTGGCACATTTTGTCTACCCTCTCTCCCTTTTCTTCTCCCCTTTCCCTCCCCTCATGGAGAGAGCTCAACCACCCCTTTTTCTGGTGCTATTACCGCCCTTAGCTTAGAATTTTAACTTTTTTGCATCTCCTTTTATCCTTGGTTCCTTGGCACGTTTAGGTTAGGATTTGCTTTCAAGTTTAGGATTAGTGTTAGCATTAGGATAGGTAGAGGAACCGGCCTTCTCTAGAGGTTTGTCTCATTTCGCAAGTCCCACAACTGAGAGATAATCCCATGTTGACTCAGATCTCAAGTTGTCTATGACTAGGGCATGGGTGCAAATTTGAGCTCCAATAGTTTTGGTATGCCTGGTGGGACTAAACATTCAAAGCTATACATTTCAAAGGTGTGTGTTTTGGTTCATTTTTCATTTCATCAAGTTTGTGGTGCTCTTGGTGGAATTTCAGCCTTTGGAGGCATGTTAAAGCACATCTAGCGACTCCACAGATCCTACCAACCCATTATCTCGATTACAAACCTTTCCCTTTTCTTTCCATTCATTTCCATTTTTCTTCCATATCTTTCCATTTTCATTCATTCATGAAGTTGTACAATCATGGCTTCATTCAATCCCTAGAATTCTCATTTGCAGCAAAAAAATCATTCCCCTCCATCGCCACAGTTTTATAATCCTCCTCTAAATCAGTATTATGATCCCCATCATGAAGAAAATGCATATAACCCATCCTTCAATGACCCATATGGTTATTCATCTAACCAAAATGTTTATCAAGAACAAGGTTATGCAGGTGATGGCATCAATTTCATGGAAAAAGTTGATTTCCATAAGCAAATCGAGGAGATGGAGATGAGAATGGCATAACCCAGATTTATGTGCATGGTGAATGCATTCATGATAGGTTTCAAAAATCCTTACCCATGGACACGATTTACACCAAAATGGTTCAGCCCTCAGCATAAGCTGAAGTTTTTGGTTGAAATAATGTCATAAATTATAGACTAGGTTAAAGAAATGGAGGATTACCAACCTAGTGTTGGAAAACCTTGTCAATGGGATATCCCTACACTTACATCCTACAACCCTCTCATTCATCCTCTGTAACTTACACCATCTCGTCATAAGTTTCATATCCCTATCTTATTTTCTAATGCCCCCATTGAGGATTCCTCTTCTCCATATTCTTCCCTCCCCTCCCACCTTCAATTATCCACCCTCTTTCCTTCCAAGTATCCATCTCCTCCACAAGAAGATCATACACCTCCCCCTCCACCACAAAAAAAAAACAAAAACCAGTTAAACAACCTAGCATAGAAGATTTCATACAAAATTTGAAGGATTGGGATTTAAATTTTGATTCTGATCAGATGTCACAGCTGGCTAAGCCCTCAACAAAGGTTAGGGATGAAGAACAAAAGGTGGAAGCTGATTTTGTAACACATCAAGCAAAATAAGATTATTAGCAGTCTCTCTTCTCTGAATGTAGTGTGCATGATGCTATTGTGTTTATGGAGGTTGTTGATTCATCTCAACTTGTAGAATAAGAAGTGAAGGAATAATTAGATCTAAATCTATAAGAAGAGGAGTAAATAGAAGCAGAGATATGAGAGGAGTATCTTGCATCGCTTGATCATGGAGAGGTTGATTTTCTATCAAACTTGGAAGATTGCATTGGTTAAGAGGAACCTGTTGAGCTCACCAATTTAATAGCCACACCATTTGTTTTCTAGCACAATGAGCCTCTTGCTGTAATAATTCCTCATCAGCCATACATGGAGGAGGAAGAGAAAGATGATGATGTCATTACAAAATAAGAAGTCATCATGAAGGAAATAGATTCTTTTATAGGGTTGTTTGTAGAAGCAAAAGAAAGTACACATCAGCTTGCAAGTAGCCATAGTCTATAAAGTCTGCAGGATGCCCCCATCCATGGGGATGAGCATCAAAAGAGTGGCCAAATAATAGGGATCAGACCATTTGTTTCCAAAGGTCCTTGCCCAATCAAGTATTTGGCTAGCTTGGAGCAAAAATCAAAAGTTACCACCATTTATGCTCACTTCAGAGAATGAGGAAGAGTTTCAGTGCACCAAGGATTGTTAGAGTATGAATTTACCTTAGCTCATGTTCACCTAGGTACTTTATTTTCCTTTATTGTATTTATCCTCACCCACTTATGTGTGTAGATATTTATTTTATCTTTTTTAGATATTATGAGATATTATCTAGTTGTTAGGTATAGTTATTTCCTTGATCTATGGTATTGACTAGATCCTTGATGTCTAGTTCTCTCCTAAATCTTTGGACTTGACTATTTCTTTGATGACTAGTTCTTTCCTTGATTTATGGCTTGATCTATGACCTTGACTAGTTCTTAGATTGTTATTCCTTACCTATATAAGCAAGGCCCATTCTCATTATATTTCATTGAGTTCCATAATAATATATGATATTGTTGTTCATTTGCTTGCAAAGGTTTTATGTAAAGTTATTCTAGCGAATTGATCTCATCTTATAGATCGTGGTGTTTGATTAGTATCTATGTTATTGGCTTGGTATGATTTGGTTATCATTAATTTTATGGTATCAGAGCTAGAGATTGTTGTTGACATCTGTCTGTAAGTTTTATTTTGCAAATAAATTCTTTGTATATTCATATATTTGGGATTTGTTAGTATTTTGTTGTTGCATGCAGTTTTATGCAAAATAGAGACTTCCATTGGATATAGAAGGTGTTTTGTTTGGTATTTTTTTGCAGAGGCATGCACAAGTTTGTCTCAAAATTCATGTCATTCAGAGAAAACCCGAAAAATCAATTTTTGGGTTTTTTACTTTCTCGAAAACAAGTGGCACACCCCAGAATAGTAAGTTGTGCAAACACTTATTGAAATCCATAGCCCTTAGTCATATGGTATGGTCATATGAGGGCTTAATCTTGTGATCCGTACTAGTAGGTGCTTAACTCCAACCCCCTTTAATTTTATTTGTGTGGTGAAGGAAAGAGCATTTTATTTTGTTTTAGAGGCAACTAAAATAAATAATAGTAGAGCATAATATTGAAAAGCTTGTATCTTTTGATCGGTAACTCAGTTTTGAGTGTCATTTTTTGCAAAAGTGCTTGTTTTTTTGTGCTCTTTTCATTGGAAATATTTATTTTGAGTATTTCACTATAATTATAAAGTTCCATATTGTAACACGCACTTATTATAAAGTGTCAAATATGGAGGAGTGTTGTAATAAATTGTGGACGTAATTTTGGTTGAGCCCGATGTCCTAAAATTTTGGGAGTTGCATTCTTGTATCTTTCATGGATTCTGAGAATGATATGCTTTTCTCTAAAGTGTTTGGACTTCAAGAGAATATTGTAAAAATTTTGGAAGAAAATAGATTTCTCAAGAAGTAAAATTCTCTTCTACAATCACTCATTCACGATAAGGATACACTAATACACTCCCTGTGGTAAAAAAATTCTAGCCTAGAACATCTCCATCCTATTATGGACAGACATATCCATGCTCCTGGTCCACTTGCAATTGTTACTTTTGTACCCACTGACATTGATATGTCAGTCTTTGAGCCTGCTACTGCTCTTTATGCTCATAATCTTGTGAGACTTGTTATTGCATGCTCTTCCACATATGTGCCTATTACAGTAAAACATGTTGTGTATCCTACTTCTACTCATATGCATGTCTCTTTTAAGAAGCATACCACTGCATTTATTTCTCACATGCTTTGTTCTATGGGTTTCACTGGAGGAGGTATTGGTAGACATTCATATGGTATTGTTTCCCCTATTCAACATGTTAAGTGGAATTGTTGCCATGACATTGGTTTTCGAGTAGATACTTATTTGGGATCACACATTGATATAGCTCCTATTTTTATTCCCTCGAATCTTTATAAGAATCATGAGAAACACATGAGTTATGCACCTTCACTCAGGCTTGAAAAACCTGATATTTCAGTTGTTAAACATGATCAACCTGACACACATTCTGATGTTCCTTTGCATGCACCCATTGTCTATTTTGGACCAAGTCATATGCAGGCATTTTCTTCATCCATTAGTGTTGATTTGGGGTGGATATCTGATCACTCGTGGTGGTGGCATAAGCATTCATTGAGAGGACTCTACAGTCACAGCTCCTCCACCATTTGCCCTCTTTCTCAACTTTTTATACTTTCTGCATTATAATACTCCTTATTTTGAGCATTTTTATTTAGCATGTGTAGTGTATCTCTCTTGTTTGTTGAGATATTTTGTATCTATATTTTCAACACTTTTGATATCTTAACAGTATCTCTTGTGGGGGATTTATTCTAATGAAATCTAGTGGTAGTTTTTCATTGTTTGAGTAGTTGTTTTGACAACTCATATAGATTTTTAGTGTCACTCCACCCATTCAGCAGTATGGGAGGGTGCGGTGTTGATCTTGCTTCTTTGGGTTTTGCGTCCTTTCTTTGTTGCCTTGGATTTTCTTGGATCGTGACACTCTGGATTTTGTTTCATTTCCTTATTGCTTTGGTTATTGTTCTTGGATCATTGCACACCTATTTGCAGCAGTTGATCAAATTATGTTTGGTGTTTTTTTTACACTTTTAACATCACTCCATTGACAATCTTCTTGTATGGAGCTATTTTGGTGAAGCCCAGTGTCAGTTATTTTTTATTTTTGTGATCGAGCAGTGGATTCATATTACAATGCACACTAAACTTCTTCAGCATTGTATGTATTTTTTGAGCCGAGATTCTTGGGATACCTTGCAGCTGGTTTTTACTCTCTTTACTTTGTTGTTACTAGTTTTAGGTGCCTTGCGTTGTCCCTTTTTCCTAGTTATTTTACATGAGTACCTCATTATGCCTAATTTTTGGGACTCATATTGTGGACATGCCACTTCTATTTTTTCCCCTAGCTTCACTTGAGGGGGTGTTAGAGTAGGTATTTACCTTAGCTTATGTTCACCTATGTACTTTATTTACCTTTATAGTATTTATCCTCACCCACGTATGTATGTGGATATTTCTTTTATCTTATTTAGATATTAGGAGATATTATCTAGTTGTTAGGTATAGTTATTTCCTTGATCTATGGTGTTAAATAGATCCTTGATATCTAGTTATCTCCTAAATCTATGGACTTGATTAGTTCTTTGATGACTAGTTATTTCCTTGATTTATGGCTTGATCTACGACCTTGACTGGTTCTTAGATTGTTATTCCTTGCCTATATAAGCAAGGCCCATTTTTATTGTATTTCATTGAGTTCCATAATAATATATGATATTTCTTCTCATTTTTTTGCAAAGGTTTTATGTAAAATTATTCTGGCAAATTACTTTCATCTTATAGATCATGGTGTTTGATTAGCATATGTGTTCTTTTCTTGGTACGATCTGGTTATCATTCCTTTTAAGGATCGGCTATAACACCTCCAACCAAATGCAGAAAAATCAGAGGAGGTATTCATAATTTTTGTGGTTGATACTTTGAGGAACTTGGGAGTGTAGGTAATTTTTACATTTCAACCATGTGCTTTTGTTGCTAAACAAATCACATGGCCATGCTTTGTAAAGAAGGGAAGCTACTTATCCCTTCCTGTTGAAGGCTTTGTTTAGCTTCTCTTTGTATCTAGTTAGAGTAGAGTAGGTAGGTTTTCTTTCATCATAAGAAGTGTTTACGCACATCTTACATGCTCCACTTGGAGTATGTATGATTTTCTTCTTTGTACATAGTTTTTAGCTTCATTGTTTCTCTTGCACAAGTGCATTTTAGAAGAGGCAGTGTCCATGGCAGAAATCAGAAAGTAGTTCTCAAATCTGTAGTGCTTCATTATTTTTCAAGAAATCAGTTTAGTTCAGCTCCCTATGCTTGAAAAGAAATTAGATTTTGGGGCAGATTTCAAAATTACATCTCTCAGCCCCAACAAATTAGTTGCGAGTCTAGAGTTCTTTGTGCTTTTTCCTTGGTCAAATTTTCAGTTATGGAGACAATTTACAAGTTTTATCCGGAATCCCAAAATCATTTCTAAGAGCAGGCCAAGGAGGTTTCAGCTTGATGCAATTAGGTTTCCTAAAATGTTTAAAAACTGGCATGTGTAAATGGAGACAAATGTTAAAATTTCATAAATTTCATAAATGAAAAATCATTTTAAATAAATGTGCAAGGTGTGGAGGGTAAAAATTCAATGAACTTTCATATACACAATCTAACATCTAACTTGGGATGTGCTAGGATAGCTTCCCATGGAAATACTCCATCCACAAATCATATTTCATGATAGTAAACAAGGCACATGCAACCCATACAACTGAATTGGGAAAAAGTATTTAAATTCTCCCCAACGCTATGAATTGAAAATTTTTAAACATACTTACTTTTATACAAATTAATTTAAAAATCTAAACATATAGCATTAATGGATGGTATGAAAAAAAAATTACTACATTTCTACTAATTTCAAACCAAAACCCTTTTAAACAAAATAATTGCAATAGTTATATATCAACATATGCCAAAACATATATTTCAATCAAAATAACAAAGATTAGGCAATTGTAACAGTCAAATCAGTTGAAAAAATTACAACATACACTAATATTTGAAGGATATGAATGGTTATATTTAAATAAAATATAACATGGATTACTCTTCTAAAAATGCACTTTAGTAAAAATTCATTTAAAAAGTGTTGGGTTTAGACACATTTGTTGTACATATCTATAATCAGAATTGAAGCATGCAAGCAATAAACACAGAAATTAAACCAAAAGAAAAATACACAAGATATAACGTGGTACACCCAGTGTGGACTACGTCCACCAAGAAACAATCAATCTATTAATCTTTGCTTTACAAAGTAAATACAATGAAGATATGCAATCTTCCAAACCTCTCTCGGATGTACAATAATTTTTCCTCACAAGATTCTATTTTCTCTCTCCCCAAGAATTGCTTCTTACAATAATCACACATCTTATCTTCTAACCCTAGTTTTCTATCTTATAAGAATATACAAACTTTAGGGAAACTTAGCTATGCATTTATAACCCACTGATCACCTTTATAATCAAGGTTCAGATCTAATCCCGCATTTCAAATAAAATCTTTCACACAAAGGTAACCGATGTTGGTTACCCAACCAATACCAGTTGCTCCCAGGTGACCAATGTCATTTGATCCCAAGTGACTGATGTTGGTTACCATGTAAACCTGTAAGTTTGTAAAGTATGTTATTTGTGAAGTCATTTAGCTCCACAACCTAACAATCTCCCACTTAGAGATAAATTGTTACATTGTACCATACAACTCCATCTTTGGATCCTTTCCTTGGCCTGTTTATTCCTCTTCAAGTGTCAAACTTAAAGAGCAATGAAAGTGGAGAGAAGATCCAACTTATCCTTTTCCAACGACTTCATTAACATATCCACGAGGTTCTTATTTGTATGAATTTTCTTTAGTTTTAGTTTCCCATCCTCCAACACCTGCCATATGAAGTGATATCTCAACTGAATGTGTTTTTTTCTTGAATGAAATGATGAGTTCTTTGTCAGATGAATTGTAATTTGACTATCACTGTACAATCTGTAATCCTCTTTCTCCTTTCCCAACTCTTCCATGAACTTGTTGATCCATATCATCTCTTTGCTAGCCTCTGTAGCTGCAACATATTCAGCCTCTATAGTAGACAAGGCCTCAACCTTCTACAATCTTGAAATCTAGCTAAATGGCATGCCACCTACTATGAATACATATCTAGTGGTGCTTCTCTTACTATCCAAAGCTCCAGACATATATGTATCAACATAGCCGCATAAAGAAGTATCTGACCCTCCATAACATAAATGCATGTTGGATGTCCCTCTCAAATATCTGAGTATCCATTAGAATTCTTTCCAATTCTCTTTACATGGATTGGCCATAAATCTACTCACAACTCTCGTTGTTTGTGCAATGTTTAGTCTAGTACAAACCATTGCATACATAAGGATTCCAACTGTTGAAGCATATGGAACCCATGCCATGTACTCAACCTCCTCATGTGATGTAGGACATTGATCTTTGATTAATTTAAAGTGTCCAGCCATAGGTGTACTTACAGGTTTTGAATTCCGCATATTAAAGCTTTCCAACACCTTATTGATATAATCTTCCTGAGACAAATATAATTTCATGTTCTTTATGTCTCTGTGAATTTGCATGCTGAGAATTTTCTTTTTAGATCCTAAATCCTTCATTGAAAATTTATGAGCTAACTTTTCTTTAAGCTCAACAAGGTCATGCATACTAGATCTTGCAATAAGCATATAATCTACATACAGTAACAAAATAATATAGCTTCCATTTTCAAGCTTCTTGAAATAAACACAATAGTCATATTCACATCTCATCTAACCATGCTCATGCATAAAACTATCAAACCTCATATACCATTGCCTTTGACCTTGCTTGAGCCCATACAATCTCTTTTTCAACCTACACACAAGTTCCTCCTTACACTTGACCTCATAACCAAGTGGTTGTTACACATATATCTCTTCCTCTAAATCACTGTGAAGGAAAGTTGTCTTAACATCAATTTTCTCTAAGTGCAAGTATTCTACTGTAACTAAACTCAAAACAGTAAGAATGGAAGTCATTTTTACTATATGAGAAAAAATCTCACCAAAATCAATACCTTATTTTTGTGCAAACCCTTTTACCACAAGCCTTGCCTTGTATCTTTTCTATCCAACCTCTTCTTCCTTGATCCTATAAACCCATTTGTTTTGCAATGTTCTCTTACCTGCTGGAAACTTAACCAAATCCCATGTCCGATTCTATTCCAAAGTTTCCATCTCCTCATCCATGTCATCCTCCCACTTCTTCTGGGTATCTACCTGCATTTCTTCTTCAAAACTTTTGGGCTCACCACTATTAGTCAATAATAGATAAAATAAGGAAGATCTAAATATTTTTGGAGGTTTACTTACCCATTGTGACCTTCTCACATAAATATGGGGTGATAAAGGCTCATTTTATACATGTTATGCATTCATATCAACCTCTGATAGTGACCAACGCTGGTCATCTGTAGCCAACGTTGGTCCAGGAAACTAACGTCAGTCCTACTCTTCTACTAGCGACATCGGTTCTGGTTGCTGACACCGGTCCTGTGTCTGCAAACACCAGTTACTATAACTAACACTTGTACCTATAGCTGTTAATTTTAAATCTGAGAATGCATTTTCTTCCACAAACTCTTCCGCTAGTTCATCCTTGGGTATCAAAATCTGATCCCAGTACATTCTCTTTTCACTCCATTTAATATCAGGACTTCTAATAATCTTAGCATCATCTAAATCCCAAAAATGGAATCTGAAATCACCAGAGTTATTACCAATAAAAGTGCATCTCTTGGATTTAGTATTCAACTTCTTCCTATTTTCTTTATCAACATGCACAAAATCTTTTGAACCAAATACTCTAAGAAAATAAAGATCTACCTCTTTTCCATTCCAAGATTCTTCTAGTATTCCACCATCCAGTGCACTTGAAGGCCCATGGTTGATTAAATATATTGTCATGTCTACAGCTTCTGCCCAAAACTGTAAGGGTAATCCAGCATGTATCTTCATTCTTCTTATACGTTCCATGATAGTCATGTTCATTCTTTTAGCCACACCATTCTCTTATGGTGTTCTAGGAACCATTATTTCTCTGCGTATTCTATTCACTGAAAAGTAATCATTGAAAACCTTGTTGTAGTACTCACCACCATAATCAGATATAAAGCATTTTAACTTTAAATTGGATCATTTTTCACAAGGGTTTTCCAGCTTTTAAAACTCTCAAAAACATCAGATTTACACTTTATACAATAAACACATACCTTTCTTATGGCATCATCAATGAAAGTCACATAATATTGGGATCCTCCATGAGAAGCTACTTGGGCTGGTCCCCACACATATGAGTGCACAAGATCCAATTTTTCTCCTTCTTTGTTGCCACAAATTTAAGAAATATCACATTATTTTTCTTTCCAAATATACAATGCTCACAAAAATCAAGATCTACATGTTTCAAATCTAATAACTTACCCTTTTCCTTTAATATTTGCATTCTTTTTTTACTAATATGGTCTAGCCGATTATGCCACATGATTGCATCTGAATATGAAGTAGACAAAATAGAAAAAGAATTAGTAATACAAGTAGAAAAATATAATGTTCCTACCTCCTTGCCTCTTGCTACAATAAGAGATCCCTTGGTAACTTTCCAAGAGTCGGCTATGAATGTAACCATGTAACCAACTTCACCTAGTTGTCCTGCAGAAATTAGATTTCTCCTGAGGCTTGGCACATACCTCACATGTTTCAATATCCATGTATTTGCATTCTGAAATTTTAGATGAACTTCACCTTTACTAGTAATATTGCATGGTTCATCATCTCCTAAATAAGCATGCCCAAAATTACCCTAGACATAATTTATAAAATAACCCTTATTAGGGGTAGCATGGAAAGAAGCTCCTCAATCTAAAACCCATGATTCTATTTTACTATCCAAGGAGAGAATAAGAGCATCTTGCATTACCTCTGATGCAACATTTTCCTCTTTACCTTCATCTAGTACATTCTCTTTGTGTTCCTTAAACCAACAATCCTTCTTTGCAAGTCCTTTCTTTCCACAATTCCAACAGGTTATTCCTCTACCTCTAGATTTAGATATGCCATTCTTTAACTTTTATTTCTCATTATTCTTACTCTTGGATCTCTCCTTCTACCTTCCCCTGCTTTCTACATTCAAAGAAATTCTATATGATGACTATTCTGAACTTTTTCTGTGTATTTCTTCATTTAGGATTATACTAACCACATCATCAAACATCAAAATATTAGTAGCAGATGTTGTATTACTAACAACCATAACTAAGTTATCCCAACTATATGGAAAAGAGCATAAGAATAAAAATTCTTTTACTTCATCATCAAACGAAATATTAACCGATTTTAATTAATTTACAATAGAATGAAATCATTTAAATGGTTTGATACAGATCCATCTTCTTGCATTTTAGAACTAAATAATGTATTAATCATATAAAATTTATTCAAAGCACTTGGTTTTTCATATAAATTAGCTAAATATTTCATCAAATCTACCGTGGTTATTGCTTTAGTAATATTAGATGCTACAAATGTTGTTGAACTCAATCTTATAGATCCTAAAGCCTTTCTGTCAAGAATCTTCCATTCTTCACCAATCATCTTTGTAGACTTTGCACTCACATCTAACGGTAAATATAAATCTTTCTGATACAGATAATCTTTCACCTACATCTTCCATAATTTATAATTACTACCGTCAAATTTCTCCACTTTTTATTTTTTATCTTCTGCCATTGTTGTGCTCCCACTCAATCAGAAATTCCTCTGTGAGTAAATTTGTCAACACACAAAACCCTAAAAAAAATCTTTGATACCAGTTGTTGGGGTTAGACACACTTGTTGTAAATATCTATAATCAGAATTGAATCATATAAGCAATAAACATGGAAATTAAAACAAAAGAACAATACACAAGATATAACATGGTTCGCCCAGTGTCGGCTACGTCTACCAAGAAATAGCCAATCTATTAATCTATGCTTTACAGAGGAAATACAATGAAGATCTGCAATCTTCCACACCTCTCTCATATGTATAGTAATTTTTCCTCATAAGCTTCTCTTTTCTCTTTCTCCGAGAATTCCTTCTTACAATAATCACACATCTTATCTTCTAACCCTAGTTTTCTAGCTTATAAGAATATAAAAAATTTAGGGAAACTTAGCTAAGAATTTACAAGCCTCTGATCACCTTTATAATCAAGGGTTGGATCTAATCCCGCATTTAAAATAAACACTTTCACACACAAGTAACCGATTTCAGTTGCTCCTAGGTGACCAACATCGGTTACCCGATCGATGTTGGTTACTTTGTAAACATGCAAGTTTGTAAAGCGTGTTATTTTTTAAGTCATTTAGCTCCACAACCTAACAAAAATAAATGCGAAAAGAAGTGGAATTGATGGATGTCATCAAAATCTGAAAATTCTTTTTTAGAACAAGAAAAGAAATGAAAAATAATTGTTTACAATATGTTTGTATGCCATGAATTATGGCTTGAACACAAAATTTTATAAAACACTATGACCATTTGTTTTATATATATTTTAGTAGCATTGTATATACATGTTGTGTTTGGTGATGTCACTAAAACCATATCATTGGTCTTTGAACCTAATTGATATGGGTTATTGTTTGAGGGAGGAGAGGAGGATGGTAGTAGAAACAAGGGTAGTCTCACCTAGATACATGGCAGTAATAGAGGGTTTGTTTCTTAGTTACCCTTCTCGATGAGTGGAAAATGTATGTCCTGACACAAATTTTTCGCCTAAGACATAGGATGTGGGTTCTCACATGTCTCCTATTGAATACAACACAGGGAACATTTTTCAGGTCGTTAATAGGTCACAAGAGCATCAGGTGGTTTTTCAATTGAAGTGATTTTTAGATGCCAAGCCTATGAGATGATCCTTTGTTGAGGTGGCTATGGAGGGAGATACAACTAAGGTTACAATTAGATCCAACATCTTATCAAGTGCCAACTTTGTTCCTTTTATTTCCTTTGGTGAAGAAGTTGTGGGAAAATAATGCTTTCTTGGCAATCATGGTCAAATTTGTAGGTTCAATGGGCTCTTGTCGGTCTTACCCGCACTCTATTCCTAGATCTCCAAGCATTGTCAACCATTAGTGAGTTGAAATGTAAACATCTACCCTTGTGTAAGGGGCTTCTTCATTATGGTTTTCGACCTGATATAGGATAGGAACTCTATTTTGCATCGTCATTTACTATAAAAACCTTGGTATCCATATTTCAACCCTATTACCAAATCCTTCTCAATCAAACCTATTTGGATAAAATTATGACACCTTCCTTTGTAGTTTTGGAGTAAATATCACTTTATAGCCATCGACAACTCTTTGGGCCACACATTATAGATAGACTCTAGGACTAAGTTGGTATCACATCCCATATATGCTAGAATATTAATGGATTTGAACACATCAAAGGGCCTCCTAGCTCATTTTTGGGACCTACATTGACTAAGTCCCAAGGCAGAAGGATTTGACACACAAGGAAATCGAGGAAGAAGGTGCTCAAGGAAAAGTGTGTGGGAGAAGAGGTTGGCGCATGAAATCAGAAGAGGGTTTGAGAACTTGGTCGTATTTCAAAGGTGGTGTTACAAGAGAAACACGTGAGGGCCAAAGTAGGTGTGATGAATGGATAAGGTGTCAGCCTGGAGCCTTGGAGGTCAAGAAAATAATATTCCATGTAGGGAATATTCTAAAGAGGATCATTACAAATATTATAGGCCTTTTTAAGTTGCCATAAGTACTCAATCGATCATAGAGGACCACATTTCCACTTGGCATGTGATATTCTCATAGGTGAAACTATGGTAGTGAATCTAGATTCTATTTAAGGGAATGTTTGGGTCTGAAATAAACACAGTTGGAGAGGCAACAAAGTGCTGTAAGAATGTTGTTATTAGGCATATATGTATGCGCTTGGGTCTGAACAAGGGCTGTAATGGGAAAGCGTAGCTAAGATCTTTGTTCAGAGTAGTTTTGTAGGTTTGGAATGTTATTTCATGATGTATATGGTCTGAGATGACCATGTTTGATGTAATATGGCTAGTGTAAATGCTTATAAATCAATATATGGTGTGTTATTCTAGATATATTTGTTTATGGGTATAAACCCTTGTGTTATTCATGTTGTTATGGATCAGATCTAGATTCTTTATGCTTATTACAATGTTTATTTCCATTTATGGTACATTTGTGCCTGAATCTAGTATCTGTACTTTCTAATTTTAAGTGAATTATATATGTGTGTGTGTGTGTGTGTTCCTACAAGCCATCCTCCATTAATGGAGAAACATTATCACGAATCTCACTTAAAGGAGGGGATCACTGACCTATGTGCCTCGAGTGAGCACCCAGCGCATACTGGGTGATAGGCTGACATGCTTGAGGTAGATATAAAGTATAGAAAATATGACTACATTTTAGTTCCATTGTTGGGACCTCTTTTTAAATTGATGTGAAAATGATGTGTGATGACGGAGTGGCTAACCTTGGACAACATCGAGACCTAGCTTAAAAGCATGGAGGATGAGTTTTCTCAGAGGTTTAGTATTGGATCTGAGTTTGATGCATGAAAATGGATGGAGGAGAACCTGTATCATGAGCTCTATGAGATATTATTTTGTTGATTCCCAGCAGATTTGTATGAATGCCTCTCAGCATATGCATCAAGGACAAGTTGGTACTATAAACCTCGTGTTTGGACCCAAGAGGAATATCAGTGGTTACAGGATGTTGATCTAACCTAGAATCATGTTGTTGATCACTGGTGGAAAGGTGTGTTGACTAGTTACATGTTGGAGTACGCAATATCAACTTATTCTTGTCTAGAGGTTGCTGAGTTTGAGTTCCTATGAGAACCCAGAGGATATTTCTTGCATGTTTTTCTATTAGCCATCAAAATCCTAATTATTACTTTGAGTTTGGAATAAATTCCTATGGCTGGCTAAACTCTCGCTAGGTGCAGGGTGCGGAAGTTGGTGTGGTGGAGATGGCATACCTTGTAGTGGAAGCGGAGAAAGAGGAGAGGCAAATCAAGTATAATGAAGCTCGAGAAAGGGAGTTGGTGAGACAATGTAAAATTTCCAGTATGATGAACTTATGGGTATAAATGTTGCGATAAGGATTTGAGGTTAGCACGGAGGGCGTGGGACCTGAGAAGTCTATACTACCCATCTTGGAAAGCATGGAAGAGAAACCCCCTTGGCTTCTAGTGAGATCTCATCATATGGAGAAAGGAGAGCCGTAGGCATGCATCTTAGCCCACCTGGCGACCAAACCCTGGTGCTTAGTTTTCTAGTATCTGAGATAAGTACTTCTAGTTTAGTTGGTGTTAGTGAGAAAATAGCTTCAATTAGATATCATTTTACATTACACCCATCTATGGCCACATAGATATTTCCAATGTTTTGAGGTATTTTTTCTGGCACATCATTTAAAGAAAGGTATGGGTTCACAAAGTGTTGGTATCACATCTGGAAGTGGCACGAGAAACACATCTGGGAGTGGTTTGATATCACAGACTATCGATGTGCAGTTTAACGTAATGGTGGGAACACAGAGAGCAAGCTATGTCAGGCCCATTACCTATGATATGAGGAGGATCTAGAGTATCTTGAGGGGATAAGAGCTAGTGGATCTAGTGGTGCTGCTGGTGGAGGAAATTTAGGAGGAGGTAAAGGTGTTGGATCTGGTGGGAAAGGTCTAGAACACCATCAATAGGTGTTTTATGAGATGTCGCTCCACTTACCTGATTACAAGGTCGTGGAAGATACTACAAAGCATGTGAAAAAATGTGAGTTGATATGGCACATGCAAAGGGAATCACTACCTCCATAAGATGAAGGGAAATTCTATTTGTAAATACTTCGTAGGGGCACGCACATAGGTTGTACCAAAAGTATGACCCCCATCAAATGGTGATCGATTATACCGCATTGTGCAATCAATTCTTAGTAGAGATTCACATTCTTGAGTTTGAATAGAAAAACGTCAACACATTGAAAGAAATTGAGAAAGGTATGGCAAAGAGTGTGTGGAGTATGACATGCACATTTTAAGACTCTCCTATTAAATTTATCATATGATATCCATCCATCATAACATTCTTAGTGGTTCGTCAGAGGACTTATCACCCCGTTTAGGAGGGAAACTTTCACATAAGACCTTCACAGATCCACGTGAGGCCGTGGAGGCTACCTTGCATGCTGAGGCAGTGGGAAGCATTGATACCATAGTTAGAAAATTCCTAGAAGCCCAAATTTATGCCATGGAAAAGAAAGCTAGAAAAATTATCTGTAAACTCAGCTTATGAGACTCACAGTGGTTTATGGTGCATGGATTGTTAAGTAGAAGGACACATATAAAGGAAATTTCCCACTAAATTAAGTGCATGTCATGTTAATAGAATGTGAGATTTTTCATAGAGATCATGATGTAATTAAATGCCCATTTTTGCAGTGCACAATCTATAAGAATGTGTCTTGTTATTGCAATATTTTCACCTCTAATACTCATGACACCAAGGATTGTATATTGATAGACCAAATCCATGATGTCATTGATCTCGGTGTGTTCCAAGGACTAGTATTAGGAGCATCTCTAAGGCCATGGTCATCATTATGAAGGGCCTGCATATGGAGGAGGTTAGGAAGAGGATTTTGTGGAGGATTCAAAGGCCATGGAATGGTCGAGGAAAAAAGTAAATTTCCCTGTGGGACCTACTACAATTGTGGATCCACATACACTACAAGTTTGAGTTCCTTAGACTTTTTACAATGCTCATGGTGTGGAAAGAAGCACAAGTATAAAGAATTCCTATATTTTTATCACCACATGAACAAGAATCAAAAAAAGGACAAGGGTGTGGGGATGGTGACTGTAAAAGGGACCGACCCACAATGGATGCCAAGGGTAGTGCTTAACTTTGAGCTAGAGCCTATTTTGGTCACTACACGTGATGAGGTTACACACATGCCTGAGATGAACCAAAGTTAGAGGCCCCTTATCACAAGAGAATAATTGATACATGGGAAATATCCTGATCTTACCCACCAGAAGGAAGTGTACCAAGAAATCATGGAGGTGATTAGGAGTTTGCAAGGATAAATCCATTGTTTAAAGGAGCAATCATGCCAATTGGAGAAAAAGAAGAGTGTCAAGGTTCCTCAACAACATATGGATGAGGTTAGGGAAGTGTGTCAATTATTGAGGTAGGAGAACATTATTCCCATGTTGGGAAAAATGGATGAGGGAGAAGGTACCATGCGCTAGAGGAGGGAATGAGAGAAAAGTATTACATGCTGACCTACCTCCTCATAATTGATTATTACAAGGATATCAAATTGGATGTAGTTTGTTGATGGGTGGATCCTTAGTAATATAGTAATTAACATAGGCTTGGAAGTCAATGTTCTTACTCTCAATGCATGGAATCAAATGGGGAGGCCCCCATTACAGCCATATTTGAATGTGTTGTACATGGATAACATGAAAAAGGCCATGCCTCTAGGGGTGTTGAAAGGTTCATCCATTACTATTCAAGGGGAAAGGTTTACTGTAGACTTTGAGGTCCTAGAGCTTATTGAGGCTGATAGTTTCCGAGAATTACTTGGGTACTCTTGGTTCTATGCAAACAATACTGACCTGCGTTTCAATAAGGGACTACATCAATTTTGAGAACAAGGAAGAGCATGTGATCATTACACTTATTGATGGATGTCTATGCACCATATGTGGAGCCATTGGGTGAAGAGGACTTAAACAAGATATATGTGTGCACCATCAGGTACCTAGAGTTCGTTCAACCATCAAAGGAAGGGGTCATTCAATGAGATGATGCACATTCCATAAGTGATACAACTAGAATTTCTTGTGACAACCTGGCACATGGGAGTTATGAGTTGGTTGGAAGGCATCTAAAATATACTAGACTTGAGTTGTCAGAATATTCTTAGTTAGGCACTTGGGAGGAGGCAAGTTTCCATGATACAACTAGGGAAGCCAACCCTAATGTATTTCTATGTGAAATGGAGACCCAGTGGAAGTGTCAAGTGGAGAGAAGGAATATTCTTACCTATACTTTACATGGGACAACAACACATTGGTGGGCGGCACATCGAGATAATATTCTAGATTGGTGCAAAGTGAGAATCATGATCTCTATTAGGTTTCTCTGAAGTAATGTGCCATCTCAAATTTGTGACTATAATAGGAATGAATTTACCTCATGCCATGTTCATAAGTGTGAGAAGACTTTGATGGGAGATGCAGAAGCTTTACCCCCTTCCCTATGGGTACAAAATTTGTATTCTACCTTGCAAGGTTGCACGTACGCATGGTATATTCATTCATAGTTGCACCATCAGAAAGGGAACTGGCAGGAGTTGATGGTGGATCTTGTTCAAACATTTGAATATCAGAGTACTAAGCCATTACTGAATGAGGCATTGTAGGTAGTCAAGCACCTTACCTTGGGAGATAGTACCATGATGGAGGGTAGGATTCTAGAGTTGTTAGGTGAACCAAAGTTGGGGGTGCGCTTCGTGGAGGAAGAATAAGAGGAATTACAACTTGAGTGTGCCTCCCAAAGAAGGAGAAAGGAAAGTTGGTATACTTGATATATGATGAAGAGGTGGATAAATTGGATGCTATCCATAAAGAAGGTACGTGTGAAGTGTTAAATAACTCTAATGAGCAAGCACGCACTTACCATAAGCCATTGAAGATAAAGAAGGTTAACATTGGTATGGAGGAGGAACCAAAGCAAGCTATTATTGGGGACAATTAGAAAGACCATGAGGTCTGAAAGATTATTGAGCTTGTGGGTGATTTTCAGGATTTGTTTCTGTGCAGGTATCATGAACTTAAAGGAGTTCACCCCTCACTAGGAGAAATGAGAATCAAGTTAAAGGATGGTGTGCACCTGATTCGGAAGAGACCTTACATGATGAATCTAAATTTTCGCATCAAAGTTAAGGAGGAGATTGATAAGAAGATAGCATCTGGGATCATATAATTCATTGAAGAATCTAAATGGGTAAGATCGATGGTCATCAGTATCAAAAAGGATGGGAGAATAAGGATTTACATTGACTATAGGGATTTGAATGCAATATGTGTAATCGATCCTTTCCTAACCCCGTTCACTGAGGAGATCCTGGAAGGAGTAGCTGGGTGCGAGATCTGTTCATTTAAAGATGGTTTTTAAGGATATCATCAAGTTCGAAATACGAAGGAAGGTCAAGAGAAGACAACTTTCACCACTGAATGGGGAAGTTTTTCCTATATGGTAATGCCATTTGGACTAAATAATGTGCCTGCTGTGTTTTCGCGCATTGTGGTTTAGGTGTTTCAGGACTTCATTCACAAGTTTCTTCAAGTCTACCTAGATGACTGGATGGTTTACAGATTAGTAAAAGACCATTCTGACAATCTACAGTTGATGTTTGAGATATGTAAGTAGTTGAGCATCTCCATGAATATTAAGAAGTGTTTTTTTGCCGCTCCTTTTGGCAAGTTGTTGGGACACATTATTTGCAAAGAAGGCTTACTAGTAGACCCCACAAAATTTATTGTTATCGTGGGATTAGAGGAGCCTACCAATCAAAGTGTGGTGTGTGGGTTCCTAGGGCTTACATGGTACTATATGAAATTGATCAAGGGATATATCTAGATTTCCATGCCCCTAGAAGAGCTATTGAAACATAAAAGTAAGTTCTATTATCGAGAGGCGTAGTAGGTGGCATTTGACAAGTTTAAGGAAAATCTTAGCACCATACCCATTTTAAATTTTCCCTCTTGGAATAAACCTTTTCATGTGCATGTTGATGCATTTGGGATGGCGATTAGAGCAGTCTTAGTATAGCCTGAAGAGGGGATTGTTGATCATCCTTTGTGCTTTGCCAATAAGAATCTTACTCCAACATAATAGAATTATACCACCACAAAGCGTGAGGCATTATCAATGATATACATGTTGCAAAAGTTCAAGTGGTATTTTCTAGTAACTCCTTTTATTTTATACACAGACCACGTGGCATTAAAGTACTTGGTGAACAAGCCCATTTTGCAAGGGCATATATGTTGTTGGATACTATTGTTTTAGGAGTTTGATTTTATGGTTGTGGTGAAACCAGAGAAGATTAATTTGGGACCTGATCATTTGTCAAGAATTACCTTAGGTGAGGACACACATATCATTGAGGATACGATGCCAAATACACAGTTATTTAGGCTATAACATAGGCCCTCTGACTTAGAAGATATTTTGTTGTTCCTATAAATGGGTGGAGCACCAAAAGAGATGAAGGCATTAGAAAAGAAGCAGTTAGCCATACACGTTGTGCCCTATATGTTAATTGGTGGGGACTTATACAAGCTAGGTCATGATGAGGTGTTGTGCTAGTGCGTAATAGAACATGAGTGCACTACAATCATGGAAGATGATCATGGTGGAATTGTAAGAGGACACTTTGTGGGGAATGTGACCAAGTGCAAGATCCTTTTAGGTGGCCTCTGGTGGGAAATGGTTTACAAGTACTATATCGAGTATTGCAAGGCATGTGACAATTGTCAGCACCTTGGTAAACATGGGAAAAGAGATGAGATGTCATTAAGGCTTCTCGCCAGTGTAGAGCCATTTGAGAAATGAGAAATTGACGTTGTAGGCCCTATTATCCTAGCCATGCAAAGGAAAGGTTTTCATTATATCATTACATGCACAGAATATCTTACACGGTGGGTAGAAGTGACGCCTATGAAGGATTGCATGGTGGAAACAACAGTTAGATTCTTGTGGGAGAATATAATCAGCAGGTATGGATGTCCGCTGATTTTAACAAGTGATAGAGGTACTCATTTCCTGAATGACACAGTTAGAATCCTATTTACAGAATTCATGGTGGCTTATCACCAGACTACCCATTATCACCCACAAGCTAATGGGACAGTGGAAGCTTTTAACAAAATTTTGAGTCACACGTTGACCAAGAATTGTGATGTTGGCAAACAGGATTGGGATGATAAAGTTTCTACCATGTTATGGTCTTATCAGACAACCTATAAAATACTAAACAAGGCCACACCTTTTCAATTGGTGTTTGGCATGGAGCTTGTGTTACCTATTGAATTCATGTTACCATCATTGATTATTACACGTGCATGAGGTTTAGCTAATGAACAAGAACTTGAGGAAAGGATTGACAAGTTAATGCAGTCAGATGAAAGGTGTACAATAGCACGATGGAGCCAGAAAATGGAAAAATCCAGGTAGAAGGCATGGCATGATAGATGCATCAAGAACAAGAAGTTTGAAGTTGGGAAGATGGTTCTACTTTATGATTCTAAGTTTCTATGCCATCCTAGGAAGCTCAAATTCCATTGGTTGGGGTCGTATATTATATCCTATATACTTGATTCCGATGCTTTTCAGTTACAAGCGCTGGATGGAACAATGTTGCTTGGTCATTTTAATGGGATTAGCTTGAAGACCTGTTATAAATAAGTCTTTGATGTATTAGTAAATAAGGTAGTATTTCTAGCTAGCTTAGGATTTCACTTAAATTAGTTTCCTTTCTTTATGTTTCCCTTTTTCCACTTTTCTTTGTCTTTTCGTTTTGGGCACATTTGTGCGCCGGTAGCCTGTTACTTTTTGAAAGGTTTTTTATGCACAAAGGACCGTGTGTCTATTTAGTATGGGGTGGAAGGTGTCAAAGGAGAATTGTTGGGAGTGATGTGTATAAGCATCCTAAGTGATAAAATCAAAAGCTCATGGGTTCGGAAAAGTGTGTGTAGCAGAGGTGATCATGAGAGAAGATAAGTGTCAAAATGCTTTGAGAAAACCACGTACAAGGGTAAAAAGCATAGGAGTAACATGAGGTAGGAAAAGGCAATAACTTGGTAAATGATGTAGAGGTTTACATACTTTGGCACGAGGAGTACAAGAAGTTTATTCTGATGTCAAAGAAGTGTTTTACGCCTGAAGGTTGTGGAAATTTTCACATGATAATGCGCGTGGAGGAAAAACGCTGGAAAAAACGTGTGGAGGGATTTCATTGAAAAAATATAACATTATTTCATTTGTATGTCAGTAGGTGGCATCATAGTTTGTGTGATAATAACACAATGCTATAAATAGAAGGTTGGGTGAGTTATTCTTTTACCTTACATTTGTGTTGAAGATCTCTTGTGAACTAGGGCGTCCTTATGAAGAAAAATTTATGGAGACTTGCGTGCATAGCAGAGGATTCAACGGATTTGTGAACCAGAGTGGAAAGGGAGTACATGGGCATGGGTGAAGAAGTGTGTTTGGAGAATTCCCATGGGTGTTACGTCATCTTGTGGAAGGAACAATTTCCAAGTTATGATTTGCAGAGCTAGGGCATGGGATTTGGAGTTTTCGCAGAGGATTAAATCTGCACGATTGAGAAAGAGTTAGGGAAAGAAGGAAGGAAGAGCTTACAAGGATGGGATGAGAAGAAATGGCACCAAGGAAGGGATCTAATGTTTCACCGAATAAGGGTAAGGGAAAGAGCAAAGGAAAACCCGCTGTATCAACTAGTTTAAACGAATAATGGTACGCAAAAATATAGTACCCAAATGGAATTTTGACGGGAATGGAGTGGGTTTTTTATGTGCATAAGATGGCCATAAGTGATTATAAACATAGAAAAAATACCACAGAAAATGATATGGCATTGGAGTTCATTTTTCTGACTGGAGAGAGGACACAGGATGATAAGCATGTTTATGACAACTCAGTGAAAACCACTTTAGAAAAGGTCAGACTCCTACAACTCTATGAGTTTCCCTATTTTGGTAAACCTAATAGGTTGTACCATTGGTTGATGTCACGTGTACATGAGGATTATTTTTACTTTTCAGGAAGAATAATGCACCTAACTGCCACGTTGATTACAAAATACATTGTACTTATATGCGCAGGAGAATAAATCGAGGATGATTTGGATGACAAAGATGCAGTCAAAGAGACAACTGCATAGTACGAGTATAAGAAGGGTTCACGCTACTTTGAAATTATCAAGATTACAAACCCAACTATGAAGATGTCCATGCATCTACTTACCAAGCTGAACAGATAGGAGCATTGGACAGAAGTGAACAAGAAATGGTTGAACATTTGTAAGAAGATTTCAGAGGGAAAAAACTACAACCTCTCGGCCTTCATTTCATAGGAGATTATAAATGTGGCGCGTGATGGAGATAATATTATGTATGGTAAAATTATCCTTACTATCGTGTTTTAAGATATTGGAGTGCCCGATGGGCCAATAAGCTATATATGGGAATACCCTAATAAGTGTCCCTCTCCTGTGAAGAGGTTCCAATCCTACACTTTTGACTCGATAACTGCACCATACAAAGCATGATTAGAGAAGTGGTATAAGCGAATGCGTGATGAATTTAGGGAAGAATGGAGAATTCCAGAGTAACTGCCAGCTTTGGTGGATGGTGAGGTTGAGTTTTTTGTATACCAGCACTTCTGCATAGGTAGATTTACTTTCATTGATGGAACAAAAAGGCCTTGGTGTAAACTACCATTTCCTTCATAGCACAATACTTTCAAAGTGCAGTCAATAGGTTCAAGGAGGCAAAGAAGTTCAGATTTTATCTAAGTGAGGTAGATCATGATTACCATGCACTACGCCAAATTCTAGTTTACCCTAAGAAGCGTGCATATGTGGAGAATTATGTCTCCCATGAAGTACATATGGTAAATCCAATGTTAATTCCTATTGCAAGTAATATAGTGGAAAGGGTGTATATCCACTTGATTCCCAAGTTCAAGAAGGGCACATACTTGAAGGATGATGTATCTATCCCGGAGGACCATACCTTGAAGAAGGGAACAAAGAGAGAAAGAGTAGAGACCACAGCAAGCAGGGCACCGAGTGTGCACACCGTTCAAAATACAGTAGCGTAGGAGTCAGGTGTAGGACCATGTACCTACAAAATGAGGAATAAGTCTCATGTTAAGGAAAAGGTACCAGAAAAAGAAGAGTCCCCTATGTTAGAGGAGTCGCTAGTGAAGAAGAAGCAGAAAGTAGCACAAAGCTCAGACTCTGAGGAGACAAAGAGCATGTAGGGTGATGACTCAGAGGAGGAGGATGAAGAGAATGATAAAGGTAAGAGTCCCCCTATTTATGATAAACATGAGTCCGATGAATAGAAAAATGACTATGAGGAGGGCGCTCATAAAATAGGAGGAAGTGAGGAAGTAGACATGCATGCTCATAAGACCCCGACCCTAACCAGAGAACAAATAGATGACACAGTAGAGAAGGGGGTGGTGGGTATTATTTAATATTTGGTGGAGAATGAAGAGGAGCGCAGTGCTGACAAAGTGCTAAATGAAATGGAGGAGAGTGTGATCGTATGGAAAGAGTATGGAAGCATGGTCGGAGATCCCATCCTAGCAGTAAGTTTCCCAAAGGTAGTGTGCATAGGTGGAAAGGGATTAGTAGCGGTACAAGAACATGCCATGACTTACATCAATGATCCAAATAAGGTACTATGCATGCATTTCCAAATCACAGTGCCCACGAACTAACTCCTCGCTTGGTATTCTTTTGGTGAATAGGGTGTGTAAATGTGCACAAGGAAAATGTTATCCTGGGATTTTGAGTCACATGTTGATGAGCTCGAGTTCGAGGTTAATAATGATTCATTGATGATGACAAGGGATTAAACCCTCTTATGAATGAATAGTAGTTGTCAGCTGAGCAAGTTTGCAGTGCGCTCAAAAAAGTATCGGTGGAGGTAGAAGTAAGACTTTTTTGTAGAAATGATAGAATAAGAGTCTTGGAAGATGATTTTGGGAAAAAGAATGAGGAGATCATTAAGAGGGACAAGGAGATTAAGCACAAGGAATTGATCAATGCGTAGTTAAGGCATGAGATAAGGGATGAAAAGGTGAAGGTACACAAAGTCTACAAGAATGTAGAAGTTATTTCAAATGTCATTATCTTAAATTACCCAATTATTTCAAATGTCATTATCTTAAATTACCCAAATATTATCTTAAAGTATACTTGATGCGCATACTCACCATAGAGAGACAACCACTTGCATTAGAGTCGGCAGAAGCGGTGATGATGTGCCAGAAAGAAGAATAAAATTTGAAGGTTGGGGAGAC
The DNA here is from genome assembly GCA_019776745.2 of Taxus chinensis. NCBI lineage: Eukaryota > Viridiplantae > Streptophyta > Pinopsida > Cupressales > Taxaceae > Taxus > Taxus chinensis. The sequence goes on along the minus strand of CM034154.1, from coordinate 14,364,355 downwards.
AATAACTCAGTACTTCGAGCTCCTTTCCTCAGTGAATACCATGGAGTAAATGGCCAAATTTGTGTATGATAATTGTAGCGACAAAGATAGTGTAGTAAGCTACTAGTTGCTAGCCATGAGGTAGATATGAAAGATTTTCAAGATAAAAACAAGGGCAATAGGGTGGATCGAGATAAGATCTTGGTAGAAGTCGAGAAGAAATCAGAGGCTATCGTAACCTTAAGAGTTTCAATTAAAATAAATTGAAGGAATTGTACCCCTAAGTCACTCGCAGGATGGACATGTTGGGTGACCTTAGAAAGTAGATGGAAAACATCAAAGATATGTTGAAGGCTAAAGGAGATGAGCTAAGGTTTGACGAGGTTAACACATTGGTGGGTGATTTACTTCAACATATACAGGGTGAGGTAGATGTTTGGGATAAAATTGAAACATTTGTGAAGAGATACTTCCCACCCCTCATGTAGCAGTAGCAGGATCCCTCTATTCTTCCATTTATTTATTCAATTGTAGATTATTTCATTTCTCCCATTCTTTATTATTTGGTGAAAGAGAATAGTGTTTCTGGGGATGGATGACATGTGTAGTGTGGGGTAATGTTGGGCCCTAAATTGATTAAGTCCTAAGGCAAAGGAGAGCATGCACACAAGGCAAGCGAGTAAGAAGGATCTCAAGGAAAAGCACGCAGGGTAAGAGGTTGGCGTGCAAAATCATAAGAGGGTTTGGGGACTTATCCACATTTCAAAGGCAGTGTCGTAGGAGAAATATGTGAGGGCCTGAGTAGGTGTGATGACTGGATAAGGTGTTATCCTAGATCCTTAGAGGTCAAGAAAATAATATTCCACATAGGGAATATTACCAGGAGGATCATTATAGCTAGTAGATGCCTTTGCAAGCTAGCATAAGCACTTGATCGATCAAGGAGGACCACATTTCCACTTGGCATGTAATATTCTTATAGGTGAAACTATGGTGAGATTATGTTTAAGGGAATGCTTGGGTCTGAAATAAACATAGTTAGAGAGGCAACGAAGTGCTACAAGAATGTTGTTACTAGGCATATATGTATGCGCTCGGGTCTGAACAAGGGATATAATGGGAAAGTATAGCTAGGATATCTCTCCATATTAGTTTTGTAGGGTTGTAATATTATTTCATGATGTATATGGTCTAAGATGACCCCATTTGATGTAATATGGCTACTATAAATGCTTATAAATCAATATATGGTGTGTTATTATGGATATCTTTGTTTATGGGTATAAACCCTTGTGTTATTCATGTTATTATGGATCAGATCGAGATTCTTTATGCTTATTACAATGTTTATTTCCATTTATGGTACATTTGTTCCTGAATCTAGTATTTGTACTTTCTACTTTCTAGTATCTATACTTTCTACTTTGTAATAAGAATAAAGAATCTCGATCTAATCCATAATAACATGAATAACACAAGGGTTTATACCCATAAACAAAGATATCCATAATAACACACCATATATTGATTTATAAGCATTTATAGTAGCCATATATATATATATATATATATATATATATATATATATTATATATATATATATATATATATATATATATATATATATATATATATCCTATAAGCCATCCTTCATTAATAGTAGAACATTCTCGTGAAGCTCACATAAAGGAGGGGACTGACATCATGTACACCTCGGGTGAGAGTCCATCACATACTGGGTGATAAGTCGACGCACTTGAGGTAGATAGAAGGTATAGAAAAGATGAATATACTCATGTTGAGTTCAATTTTCATGACCATTCTTGGTCCTAACCTATTGATTATGAGGTTTTTCCCTTTAGATGTGTGAATTTTTTTTAGCTATATAAGTTAACTTATGACTACTAGAGCCTAAAATGTAAAGGGCTTGACCAGGATTCCCTTCCCTGCCATATTTTTCACATCCTGTAATTATGTCTATTTGGCTGGTTGTAAATTATTGTCATTTTGGTGTACTTGACATGGATGTTGAACACCTCCTTGTTTGTATAAATTATAATTTCATAATCATACAATAAAATTGATCCATTGCTCTACTTTTTATTATTTTAATGTTTTGAAAAAATCATAGTTTTAATGTTTTGACTAATTTCCTGGTCATAGAAATTTGGTCATAGATCACAAGGTATTATAAAAATTATTTTACGCTACTAGGAAAAGGTTATGAAATGTTTTTGTATATTTCTTAGCAATTTTTAATAACAAAAGTAAAGATTTTTGACATACCGATTTGATCTTCATATAAAGTATGATCGTCATGGACCGTAAGCAGTATCGATGGCAATAAATAGGTCAAATGATGTATGTGGGTTAAGGTTTATTTTTACTGGTCATTGACTATCACTGCAATTATGAATTGATGGTTGTAACCTCCTCCTTGATGCTTGGCTAAATGAAGGTTAATTTCATTGTTCACTCATGTTGGTCATGGACCATGGTAAAATGATTAAGTTCAATATTTCAAATAAAAGGTCTTGAAACATAGTGAATTGGAAAAATTATTGTTTTATTCTTATGTTATCAAAGGTATTGGACCCTACCGTGATCATTGAAGTGGCATCGGGGTCATCGAACACCATAGGGAAAGGGATAATATTTAGTAAGGTTTTATTTTAAAATGGTCTTACACCATATGTATGGCATTGGTAATGTTTTATTTTTAATACGGTCATAGACCGACCACCATGCAATATTTTAATAATTTTATTAAATTTGTAAACTTTGTCTAGGACCACTCATTGGTAACTCCAAGCGAAATTGGAGGGAAAATGGGAATCAGAGAGTTGAAAAAAGCCACAGACGTGGCACTGCAGGAATTAAATGGCATTAATGCCTTGGGATTCAGTGAATGCATAGGAAACGGGAAGTTTCACTTGGAAGCTATTGCATGCAAATTGGTTTTTATTTTGTATTGTTTTTGGCTCGTCGTTTTCTTCTTCTTGTGCATGCAAGATAAGGGTATTTGCATGAGTCTTTAGAAAAAATCTTTAGAAAATTTAGCAAGTCTGTTATTATGGATTCAATGACATTGAAGATGAAATTCAAAGGGGAATTGTGTCTTATTTTTGTTGGAACTAATTTTTATTTGGAGGCAAGAGAAAGCAAGGAAATATCAAATCAATTACAAGCATGAATTATTATAACTTTCATCTGTCGAATCATTCTGAGATATAAAATATTTATTTCTTTTTCTTGTGTTTGAACATTTGGAAAATATACATGTGACAAATCAATTATTTTTGGTGAATAAACTTAGATTGGACAACTGTTATCATGTGGTAATTTCAGTATTTGATTTCTTCTGGTTGGAATTGAACAGGGTATGAATATTTGTGTATATTTGTGACATGTTGTTTTATTATCAAATTTTAACACCGACAGTCCATTCTAAGTGTTAATGAGATTTATTTTAATTGTATCATTGTTTGATCAAATTGACTACAACTCATTTGAGCTCTCTTGATCTTGCCAAGTAAATATTAAGTGTTATAAGGATGTATAATACTTTAAAATCATATTTTATTTTTTATCAATTGGTTTGTGCAGTGTAGAGCTCTCTTGAGCTCGCCAAGTAAATATTAAGTGTTCTATTAACTCATTCAAGCTAGGTGGAAAGTATTTCTTTTTTGAACTGTGACTTGATGATTATTTAGTTTTTTTAAGATTCAAACACTGTTATTAAGTATTTAAGGTTTGTTTGGCTTGGGTAACAGATTGCTTTGTGTTAGCTTGACCTTTAATGGTTTGTTATCAAACTTCTTTTGAATTACATATACTTCCATAGTATGGATGGTTTGGTGTTACTGTAGTAGGTTTATTCTGTTGGGAATTCAGGACTACAGAATAGTGCTATGATTTAATAATAAACAAAATCATGCACACAGGATCTAAAAAATTCCCTAAAATCTACAGTAGTGGAAATATAAACTAGGATAATCCAAATCAAGACAAAGTACACACACATAACACAACATGTACTGTGGTTCACCCAATGTAGGCTACGTCCACCAAAGATAGAGATCTCATATATATAATACAACAAGAGTATAAACGAACTCTTCAATACAAGAGTACAACGCATCTCTCCAAGAATATCTCCTCTCCTCCATATCTCTAAATGGATCTCCATGAGTGCACTACAAATGTGCCTCCAAACACCACTAGCATATCTCACATAACCTAGAACTACTGTATCTCTGAACTACTACCAAGTTCTTTGTGGATCTGCAAACAAGACCTCTCACATGGGTCTACCATATATACAACTATGATTGTGTACCAATAAGTAAGTATGTCTCTCCATCACTGCATAACCTATGCAAACATGAAGACAACCTCCTCTACAATATCTATATCTACATGGATCTATAATACAAGACTATATCTACATAGATCTATAATACAAGATCTCACCAACATGTGGATCTACAAGAAGAAACTCTATGTGCTTTGCATACTATGCAAGCCATTATAATGAGACAATAACTATATAGAGGAAATATAGTAGAAGATGTTACCCTCTTCTCACCATTCAGATGTACCTGCTATTTCCTTGTGTCCAGCTCCTCTCCATGGAGACTTTGTCTTCATGTAACATGTTCTTTCTTTCTCTTCTTCTTCTTCATCTTCATCCTCTCAATCTAGGGGTATCAAGGATCTAATTCAATGCTTCTCTTAATTCTACTTCTAACCCTAGCTTTTATACTTATATAGTTGTTTATAAACTTAAAGTACTTAGCCATGCAATTATAGTCAATAGATATACTTTAATGCTAAAAATAGATATAATTCCCAAAATTCAATTAAAACACTACCACACAGGTAACCGACGTCAGTTCACCCTGACCGATGGCGGTTCTTATGTTGACTAATGGCGGTTCTTATGCTAACCAATGTCGATTACACCCTGACCGATGTCGGTTACTGTCAGAACTAGTAACATGTAAAAGAAAGTTTCTTGTGAAGTAATTAAGCTCTATTCCCTGCAATGGGACCTGTAGAGTTGGGTTTATTATATGCAAGCTATCTGTGATATCCAAAAAGCCTACTCTTGTGAGCTGAGTTGTAGTTACTCAGTTATAGGAATTTGTTTATTATCTAAGTTTGTAGATGAATTTGTTATGAGATCACTTATTATTGAAAATGGAATTACATGAAATTTATTACTACATCTTTATACTAATGATTGTTTTTTCAAACTATAATAAGATGGGAATTGATTTCAGTTATGAATAAGATCCAATTCATTATTTGATGTTACTTAGCATGGTTTGTCTGATTTATATTAGATTGTTTGATGATAAATTAGTTATCCATAGTTGTTTGGAAGATGACTTGTTGATTATTAATATGATTTTTAATTTGAAGTATTATGTAGATCATAGGATAGATAACCTTTTAATATTTTGTATTTCATGAGGCAACATGATTACGAGTTGTTAATTCATGCCAGTTCGATAAACTGGCCATGCAAACTATTTTCTCTCTCCTACACCATGTAGGATGGAGTAACCATTAATAATTGATTGATTTGATTATTACGCGTGATTTTTTCATGTAATGATTATTTTTATTTATCCAATACGGATTATTGTACTTAATGGAAATGTGAAAGTATTACTGCGTAGATTGTTTAAAAAGAATTTTTTTCTTATGTGTCATTCTTGATTAAGATGATCGTTATTTTGTATGAACATGAAAGTATTTCATATGAATATTTAATATAAAATGCACTATTTTTAATATATGATTGTACTATATGAAAGTGTATAAAATATATTTTTACATAAATGTATAAATACCATTGAATCATGTTACTTACGATATTTAATATTTTTTCATGAATTCATTATCAATGAACAAATATGTATTGAATATTCATTGAATGACGATGAAATCTGAAATACGTGATGAATTATTATATTATGATACTTGCAGAAATGAATGCATTATTATGACAATATAACTTATATGTTTTTATAAGTTATCATGTATGAATAATATACCATGTAACAGTTATAAGTTATAAATTGTAATGGACATGTTTTTGTACTTTAAACAATGGAACACATATATTAGTGTAATAATTCTCATATGTTATGAAAACTATATCTATATCTATTGTACCTTGTTGATAAAAAATTACATTGATAGAAAACAAAGTACAAAAGGTAGATTACAATCATTAAGAGACATAATATAGATGTACTTAATTAGCCTGAGTATACTATTTTGATTAAGTGACAAAGAATTATCATAATTACTATTTATGTTATCATTATGAATTGTTCTACCTTTATGCTTAACTACGTTAATTCAGTCTTATTAGGCTAGCATAGTTCACCTTATGACATGTTGTATGAGGTACTTACAATATTCGATGACTTGGTGAGTTGTTGTACACCTCTATCGTGAAACAGATAACATAAAGACATTATGTAAAACCTATCCATGGGATGAAATCATAAAGAATTAACAATGAAATATAGGTATCATGAGAGTACATTCATGTCATATGAACCTTGTCCATGCCGGCTCAGGATGGCTATGGGAAGGATAACGAACAAGTAATGACATAATTCATTATGTGAGTGAAACCTTTCTCATAGGGATCTGAAGATGGGAGTGATCAAATTCATGTGACCCGAATATCGAGTCATTATCTTTGAAGCTTCATAACTATAATTTAATTTGTAATCAACAGAAAATAATCCTAGTAACTATATTGATACGGTTGTGTGGTGAATGGAATAGGTTTTCGTAGGCTAGTGTCTTATTAGGCTAGCATAGTTCACCTTATGACATGTTGTATGAGGTACTTACAATATTCGATGACTTGGTGAGTTGTTGTACACCTCTATCGTGAAACAGATAACATAAAGACATTATGTAAAACCTATCCATGGGATGAAATCATAAAGAATTAACAATGAAGTATAGGTATCATGAGAGTACATTCGTGTCATATGAACCTTGTCCATGCCGGCTCAGGATGGCTATGGGAAGGATAACGAACAAGTAATGACATAATTCATTATGTGAGTGAAACCTTTCTCATAGGGATCCGAAGATGGGAGTGATCAGATTCATGTGACCCGAATATCGAGTCATTATCTTTGAAGCTTCATAACTATAATTTAATTTGTAATCAACAGAAAATAATCCTAGTAACTATATTGATACGGTTGTGTGGTGAATGGAATAGGTTTTCGTAGGCTAGTGTGCAGTCTTGAAACTATCTTGCTAGTGTAATGATGGATAACTACGGCCACAATAGTGCAAATGAATGATTTCATTGTCTTTTCGCCATTTATTCTTTTAGTAGTGTATTGAGATGGAGGCTTGAATATTTTATTGGATGGCATTAAGAATATGTGCAGGTTCTCATGACATATAAAAAGTTTTAACCAAAGGTATACAATGTATACATGCTCATATAAAGAGATTAAGGGAGATTGGGAATGATCTATAACCCTTGCAGTTGCACATGGTTATTGTATGTTGTCAAGATGGATTATGTAATATTAATAATGTTGGATTTCTTAGTATTGAACTAAGTAATAATGTTATTCATTACAACTTAAAAATAATTCAGGGATTTTGTAAATATTATTATGCTAGATTTTATCTGTTGCGTGTTGAAAATCATTGAAGGCATAAAGAGGTAATTAAGGGTTCAATATTAAAAAATCCCTTAAGTTGGATTAATCATAACAAGGGTGTTACATTTTGGTATCATAGTTGAAGATTTACAACTCTTAGACTTAATGAGTTCATATGCTAACAGAACATCTTATTCTTGGAAAATTGAATGAGAAATATGGTCTTTATCATATAAGAATAATTATTTCCAAACTATAGACCTATGTTTGTCAACGCAGCATTGACATTGTTTAACTTCATCATGGAATTTGAGTTATACTTAAGCTCAATTGGGGACCTATGACTTATTTACTAACATTGATTGTCTCAATGTACGTCAATGGTTTATTGGTTTACAAAAACAAATAAACACCTTAAAGGTATGTAAAAAACAACAAGCATCAATGGCATAGAAAGGAACTTTATCTTAAAACGTAAGATTGATTTCACGAATGAATTCAAACCTAAAACTAAGTTGTTATTACAAAGGTATTATTTAAGGATGAATTTAATGATTTTATTATAATTGGCTATATACGAAGGATGAAGATATCTATAAGATAGCATGCAGAATAAGATGAGAGCATTGTAAGTTTCAATGTTACTCTTTAGACGTACTAACTCATATGTTGCATTCATGAACATTGTGACTAATATTGTGTAGAAATATTTGTATAAATTTGTGATTAGTTTATTGGAAAATGTTCTGATTTTCAATAAAAACTTAGAATAACACCAAGAACATTTGAGAATAGTGATGAATGTAAGAAATTGTTTAGTAAGAGCATGAAGTAGTCGTTAAATCAAGATAAAATATAGAAACGTGGGCACATAATAGACTATTATGGAATTTCAATTGACCCATTGAAATAAAAATCCACTACAGAATGACCAACATCTAAAAAAGATACAAAGCTAAAAACTTCATAAGGTTAGCTAATTATTACAGAACATTTCTCAAAGATTTCCTTTGAGTAGTTGCACCGATAGCATCCTCACTGAAAAGAACAAGAGATTCGTGTGGACTGACAAGTTTGAAATATAATTTCATATGATGAAAATAAACTAACAACAACACTTTTTTTCAAGATTCCAAATTTCAATGGGAACTTCGTCGTAGTAATGGATGCCTTAGGTGAGGGGTTGGGTGGAACACTTCTGAAAAAAAATCTTGTTATTGTTTTCAAAATCAGAAAACTAAAGGTGTATTATCTGAACTATGCTCCCCACCATATAAAACTTGTCATATTTCATGACTTGCAAGATTGGAGGCAGTACCTGCTACGGTAGCATTTAAAAGATTGGAAACAAACTAATTAGGAATGAAATATATCTTCATGTAACACGATTTTGACGCAAGATAGCATAGTTGGTTGGAGTTTTGTCCCAATATGAATTGAGAATGCTTACATTTAAGAAATTTAGAACTAAATGGTTGATATGATGAGTCACAGGAAGCATACTTCCACTATAATGACCTGTAGAACACAGTTTTTGAAAGAATTAAAGAAGAAATGGTAAAAGGATTGGTGTATTAACATATGAACTGCGTGAGAATAAAATTCTAATGAACTGCGGATGGAAGGAATAAAAAAATTACATAATACAACTTATTATGGGCATATACAAATAATGAAACTATTGACTAGTTTAAGATTTTGGAAAAATCTGAGTTTTTGGACAAGACTTTTCATGGGTAAAACCCGAAAAGAGCACTAAATTGAGCGGCAAGATTGCTAAAACTATCATTTAGATGTGTGTATTATTTTGAAAATTTTGGGACGAATGATTTCAGTAGCCTTTAAGGTTATCATTATCACCAAATTTCCTAGAATGCATGATGTTTCCATACTTCTATGTAAAAAGAAGTGTTTAGGATATAACACATTTCCTATGTTTCAACACTGGATTAGAAAAGGACCACAGAATTATCCTGGTAGAACCAAGATGAGAGATGAAATTCATTAGTTTCATTTCAAATTTTGACGAATTACATAAGGCAAGGTCTAAAAATAAAAATGTTCTAATGAACTACATAGCTTAGAAAAACTTGGATGAATTAAAGACTATACTTTTCTTATTTGTTTCAGTGATGAACAACCTTATTTGACTATTTGCTATGATATATTTGATATTATTTCATAATTTAATTGACTATAATGAAAATATTTTGTCATATTACTGACTATTTGGAAAAAAATTCTGATTGAAATGTTGTTATAGCCAAGAATTTTGAAGAATGATAGACCGAAAATTTGAAAAAAATTAAGTTTTTGTGTAAAAACGTGGACAGTTTTTCTTAGCAGGGTTGTGGGGATTTGTTTTTAACTGGTATTTTTTCTACTCATGAGTTAAATCATCACAACGATGATTATTTAATGGGGGAAGTATGTCACACCCCATAATTAAGTCTATTTAGGTGGCTGTAAATTATCGTCATTATGTTGTACTTAACATAGATGTTGAGCACCTCTATGTTTCTATAACTGATAATTTCATAATCATACGATGAAATTGATCCATTTCTCTACTTTGTATTATTTCGAGGTGGTTTGAAATAATCACAATTTTAATGTTTTGACTAACTTCGTGGTCATAATAATTTTGTCATAGATTGTAAGGTATTATAAAAAGTCTTTTACGCTTCTCGGAAAAGGTTATGAAATGGCGACAAGGTAAATGTTCATATTTGTTTATATTTCTTAACAATGTTTAATAACGCAATTAAATATTGTTGATATACCGATTTGATTTCGATACAAAGTATGATGGTCATGGATCGTAAGCAATATCGATGACAATAAACAAGTCAAATGATGTATGTGGGTTAAGGTTTATTTTTATTAGTCATTAACCGTCATTGTAATTATGATTTGATGGTTGTAACATCCTCCTTGATGCTCGGCTAAATGATAGTTAAGTTCATTGTTCACTCATGTTGGTCATGGACCATGGAAAAATGATTAAGTTCAATATTTCAAATAAAAGGGCCTAAAACATAGTATATTGGCAAAATTATTGTTTTATTCTTATGTTATCAAAGGTCTTGGACCTTATTGTGATCATTGTGAAATTATAAATAAGTAAAATTGGGGTCATTGACCACCATAGGAAAGAGATAATATTTAGTAAGGTTTGATTTTAAAATGGTCGTAGACCATACGTAAGGCATTAGTAATGTTTGATTTTTAATACACTCATAGACCGACCACCATACAATATTTTAATAATTTTATTAATTTTGTAAAAAAAAAATTGGGACCACTCGTTGGTAACTCCATGCAAAATTGGAAGGAAAATGAGCGGTGGCAAGTTGAACGAAGACATAGCGTGGCATTGCAGGAATTAAATGGCATTAATGCCTTACGATTCGATAAAGGCATAGGGAATTGGAAGCTTCACTCAGAAGCTATTACATGATAACTGGATATTTGTTTTAGATTTTTTTTGGCTAGCCATAGGGGTGTAGTGACGGTGGGAGGCATAGTTAAGGGTATTTGCATGAGTATTTGGATTAATAGTTGTCTTAGCATCTTTAACCATCAGCTCTCGATAGCTTGTCGGGAAAATTCATTTCGCAAAATTGGTTTGGGGTCTTGATCAATCAGGGATAAGCCTTACGTTTGGATGTTGTTGCCATACCTCCCACCTGATTACCTTATCTTTTAATATGAGAAAGCAAGGATGCCACATCTAACGAAATATCTCCATTAACCACTTGGCTTCTTCCAAAATTGATTCTCAACTATCCATGATGTTACTTGACCATCCTTCATGAGCATCTTTTAGAAAAAGTGAATCTCCTTGAATCCTTCTCAATACATGATAACCATAGTTACTAGGTCCGTGACAAATCCGAATCCGTTCAGGAGGGCAAAAAATCTGAAAATCCGGACATTCTTGAAAAAGTTCGGAAAAATCCAGTATTTGAAATATATATGAGTTGGAATTTTACTAAATATGAAAATCTATGACAAATACAATGAAAAGATTTTAATGATGTAATGGAAAATGCTTAACATTTTTAATTCGTTTTAAGTGTTAACAGTTGACATTTATTTTTACAGAATTACTATTTGAAAAAAATTTAAAATAAAAAATAATGTGTTATTCCCTATGATTACAGCCGACCTGGATCTCTTTGAATTTAGACTGGGTCGAGCTGAAGAATATATCGGATCCAGCCGGATCTATTGTGCGGATCTAGTTCTTTTGATTATGGTAACGACACTGACTAACATGTTGTTTGGATACACATTTTGAGCAATGCCATGGCTTCTGCTTGATTGTTAGTAATCTACGATGATGTCCTATGTGACAAACCAAATTGATCATGTGACAACGTGAGGATCTGCGCGATAAAATAAACATTTCTAAACTTACACATCCACCATCATGATCAAGGACCCATGGGTGACCCTTTGCAACAACCATCGAAATGTCACCTATATGAATCCCATAGAAGGGAAAGGGTCACAAGTGATCTAAACTTTCTTCTGCATATATGAGTGAATGGAATGGGTAATTTAATAGGGGGTGTTGTGTAGGGGCTGGGGGAGGGGTAATAGACCTCCACAAGTGGAGAAGCGGATTGACAGGGTTCCCAAAATAGGAGGTCGATATTGCCTTACATCTTTAACCAGTCAGCCTTTCCAGCTTGTCGCAGAAAATCTAATGATGACCCCTACTACACTTAAGACTTGGGGTCCTCGATCTAATTCCATAATGCCTTACACCACCTATTGTTGCCACACTTGAATCACACCAATTACCCCCTTCATCTTTTGACTATGAGGTAATGTTGCCACACCTAGTTTCTCCAATGAGTCACTTGGCTTCTTGCCAACAATATATCCATGATGTTACTTGCACCCATGGAAAACATAGCATCTCAAGTAGAATAAGTGAAAATAGAGTGGGAAATTCTTCCAATCCTTGATAAGTATTGTTTGGATAAAAATCTCTGAGCAATGCCATGGATACCTTTTATTGTTCAATTTTCTTTCCTATAAAGTCCAGGAGCTTGATAAGGTCAGCCGTGGTTGACAAAAAGGCAATGTCTCTGGAAGAAGACACTGTTATCCAAATGTGTCCCCTGCTCATTTTGTGGCTAACTCCCTTTCATTCTTTCCTTCTATTGTGCCTCAATCATAAATTTTTACTTTTTAGGCACTCAAAACCTTTTGGAAATAACACCATTGGATAGAGCTCTCTCTCAGCTTTCTAGAAAGGTAAAGATTTCCTCGTAACTCCACGTATTTTTCAAGTTATGGCTTGGCAGAGTTTTTGTGGGAAATTTTCCCCTTGCAAGGTCCACAGCCAATCAGGAAGCTACCATGTGTCCCAAGAGGTGGCGGAGCATGGGGATTTTTGAAAAAAAATTCCAAATGCAAAAAAGAGGTAAAATTCGAAAATTTTTCCCGCCGATCCGATTTTGGCCATATTTTTGCCCTAAAACTTCAAATCGGCCATAACTTTCGATCCAGAGCTCGGATTTTCGCACGTTCTTTATATCAATGGAAAGCTGGTGAAATGCTCTACAAGATTCCATGGTCAATTTTGAATTTTGGTTGATTTTGGAGGGAGAAAATCAAAAAACGCTTCTGGTACGCGCCCATGGACAGAACTGACTTTTCAACAACCAATTTTAATGCAAAATGGGTCCCATTCTTCTCCAGCATGGTCAAAAATGTCAGGGCATGGGTCTTGTAAGGACGTCACCCATGCTGTTTTTAATGCATTTTTTTCAATGGGGAATGGCTCCCACGTTTTTTCAAATTTTCTCTCTCCTGGGCTCAACCCATGCACTATAAAAGCTGGATTTGGCTCATTTCTCAAAGGGGGGAACACTTTTTTTGCACATTAAGCTTCTATTTTCACTTTCAACAAGTGATTTCGGCAAGTATCAAACCTTCCAAGGATTGTAACAGGTTTTTCTGCCTTTTTGGTGTTGGAATACAAGGATTTTGATGTTGAAAATCACAATGCAGGCTCTGTGAATGCTTTCAGTCCTTTGTATGTGTTGTTTGCTTCATTTCAAACCCTTGTTTACAGCTTATCAACCTGTGCATGATGTTTTATGTTGCAATTTCTGATTTGTGTCAATTTGCATGAGCAAGAAGTGCTCACCACTCCTTTGGTGTATCACCCTTATCAGTTTAGTTTTAATTTTTGCATTTCTTATCCCTGTCTCCTTGCAAATTAAGATAAAATTAGGATCTTAACCTCTGCAGTTGTGTAAATAATAGATCTAATCAGAGGAGTTTGAGGAACCAACCTCTAATCTAGAGATTCCTCTCTCATCTTGCAAGTCCCACACTTGGAGAGAGGTTTCAATGTTGTGCAATCACACTGGATGCCCTAAACATCAACTTAGAACCTTGATTTGCATCCAGGGGTGCTGCTGATTTGCAACAACAAGAATATGAGAGGAGCAGAAGGAGACAAGAAGGATGCAGAAGATTCCATAGATGGATCTAAACTCTACAACTCTACGAATTCTCCAAGAAGAGTGTCGATGACGTGGTCCTTAGCTAATGGACTAAAGAAGAACCAGCCACACTAAAATGTGTGTCTACCCTTAGGAAGGATATAAATGGAGTACTGGAATTCTTCCCACTCCATGAAGGAATCCGAAGATAGAAATATAAAGAACTACGAATTTGGTCCATGGAAGTGTGACATAGGTCTAGCAAAGAAGTGCACAATAACCGAAGGTAATGTCACTTGCATAGAACTGTCAGAGTGTGAGAGAGGAACATACGCTAAGAGGATTCCCAATTGAAGTGAAGGTAATGCAACAACCCCCACAATAGAAAGAGGATCTACAAGAAGAGGTAGATCAATGATGATCTCTAAAAGAGTGGAAGTGATAAGAGTCCCAGAAGGGGCATTCCCAAAGAAGGAGATGAAGGAATCCTTTGAAAAACCTATAGAAGGATGAGGAACTCCCTATACCACATCATACATAGGCATTGTGAAGAGACGATGAAGCTCTAGAAAATACTCCTCCTAAGGAGGGGGCTTGACAAATAGAAGAGTGATGTCTGACATGTTTGGATCATCATATGAAAGAGGAGGAGTGAAAACAGACTCATACACTAGAAGTAGAAATGAGTCATATACAATGACAGTATGAGGTTGGGAACAAGACTTCTTGATGTCTGATGGGAAGGGAGGAGTGTCAACATACTCTGGAAGGGTGAGAGAAGGAAGAGAGGAGTCCTCATTGGTACTCTTGTCATTAGAACTAGAAGCACAACCCTCATCATTAGAGATGGAAAGAAGTGATTCCATGTAAGTAGAATTGTCATCACATAATGAAGAATTGGAGGCAATTATATCAACAACAACAACATCATAAGTATGTGCAAGGTCTCCAAACAAGGACTGAAATATGTGCCTGGATGTGTGAGGAGGATCTAAGTCTACCACATGAAGGTAGAAAGGTCTTGAGACATGCAATAGTAAGTGAAAAACAACATGGTCGTATGTGTCAAGTTAATCCACAAGACAACAAGAATCGGTGGGTGCAAGAACTGGCCCATGTAGAAAGGGAGTAAGGCTTTCATGAGGAAAGTAAACTTCCATAGAAACACACCATGATTTATAGTTCTCTCTCCCAAGAATAAGTTGCGGAGGTTGTAAAGCAATCCTACGACGCTCAATTCTAAAAATATCACCCTCCATGATGCTTCCAAAAGAAGTGCAAGGTGCACGAGAAGAGTGTGTGTGGATACAAGTAAGGTGGCAAGACATCAGACTCAACCAAGAATGCATCTGAGTGAAATATAACACCTAAGAAAAATGATAACTCCCATGTTTGCAACACTTTATAAGTAGTGTGTGATTACAATAAGGTGTGTTCATGTGACGTGGGATAGTTGACCACTCACCTTGTAGTAGGTACTGAATTGCAAAATATTGGAGGCCACAATAAGTCCTAGTTAGAAGAAAAGGAATGATACACAATCAAGCACAAAAGGGAACAAGAAAGACAAGGGTACAACACTACTCAGTGTGAGTGAAGGTGTCTCACATCACAAAAGAGGGGATCTCTTGTCATAAGGTTGTGGTGAATGTGCTCACTATTTGTAAGCAAAGAGGAGCACTACAATAGACAAGCTAGAAAAAAATCCCAAAAAAGCTCAATAACCCTATAAATGATGCCCAAAAAAATCTACTCCCCCTTATAATGATGAGTTCTATTAATTTTTCCCTTAATTATAATTACCTAATGTGAAAAAGGGGGGAAATGTGAAAAATTCAAAAGGAGGGGTATAGGAGGTCTTGGGCCCAAGGGTGAGCTAAAACAACTTGGCAAGCTGCAGAAGGAGCTCAGTGGGCGAGTTGATGGGATAACTCAGCTGAGTTAGCTCAGTGAGTTGGGTTGTGTGATGCACCAAGTCGGGGGTGAGAAAACCGATGCACGAGTTGGTGAGCTATGTTCAGGGTAATACGCGAAGTGATGACTCTGTCAGGGAGGTCGCCTTATAAAGACCAAGCTAGGCATTGGACATGTGGCGGGATGTCAAGGATAGGTCTATGACGAGTCAAACAGATGAGGCAGAAAGATTTTCGAAAAGAAAGGATGGAGGGATTGACGAATACCACATGTAGGTCTCAAGAGAAGCTGACACACGAAGCAATTAAGTGTATTGGTTTCAAAGACAGTGATGAGGAATTAGACTGGTGTGGAATGCATAACTCGGTATGAAAGCAGTAGGGAGTTCAGAGATGACATATAAGGGATGAAGGGTGAGCACATCAAACTAGAGATAAAAAATAGTGAGCTCGAGGTAGATATGGAGTAAATATCAAAGCAGAGGATGGGCACGATGAACAAGCATGACATGGTGCTCGGAATACACAAGGTAGGAAGATTGGTCAAAGGAAAAAGCAAACAACACCGATGCAGGGTGATCTAAACACAGAGATGAACCAAGGTTCGCAAGTGAGCATAGAAGCCAAGAATGAAAGATGGAGAATGGGCATCAAACACAACAAGGAATCAAAGTCGAGCACGAATGGTCGAAGATGCAAGATCTAAAGCCAATACAATGGGTTTGCAAGAAAATGTGAGATTCAATGCAGATCCCGATGTAAAGTATGTAGAGAACCCAAGGTAGTTTAAACACAGAGAGGTTGAGAAAAACACGTAGGATTCAAGCGGAGAGGTGAACACCAATGCACAGGAGAGCTATAGTCAATGTATAATTCAGTGAGATGGAGTAGATCGATTCCCATCTCGGCAAGTTGGGGCTGAGTTGCACCTAAAAACAAAACTTCAAAAACATTAAAAACACACAAAACCAACACTTAACACTTGATCTAGCCTACATAAGGAGCCTACAGGACACTCCAAAACATGCATGCAAGGATGGTAAACCCTGAAAAACATGAAAACATGATCTGAGTATCTCAAACGATAGTTAAAACCCAAATCAAACCATGTGAAGCACAAATGGAATATCCATTACAACACTTACACATGAAATTTGTAGAATGCCAAACAGAGAGAAAGAAACAACTAAAAAAAGAGAGAGTAGCATGGATCCCAACAACATGTGCTCTAATAGCATGATGAAGAAAGTGAAAACGTGACAACACGAGGATCTACGGGATAACACGAACATCAACCAAGTTACACTCTAGTAGTGTGACGAAGCTCCATGGGGGAATGAGCATCAACCATGAAATATGCAAGCAAAGAAAGGAAAGGGCCACAACAATCTCATGTGCTCTCATAGATCTAAAAAGAAGGGGTAAAAATAGTGGGTGTTGTGTAACCCCCACTGCAAGTAATCATACCTCCTCAAGTGGAGAAGGGGAGTTACATTCCTAAAATGGAAGTAACTCCCATATGACGCACTAATACACACAGACACACAGAATATAATGATGACCCCTACGACACCTAAGACCTATGACCTCACCTAAGTGAGATGACTCGCCAATTGATGTGGAAAACAAAGTTCACACCAACAGTCTGTGTTTTATTTAATTTAGGGAGTTTTAAGATGTTCATACCAAGATTATTTTATTATCTGGGTTGAGTCGTTTGATTCCAAATATGGGTCGATCTGGGTAAATAAATATATATGTAGATACTACATGTTCCTAACGTTTGCATTTGTTAGTGGTGACTCGATAAACTTTGTAGAGTTTTTACGAGCTTGCCAAGATAGTGAAAAGATATTTGACATCTCTCATTCGAGCTGGGCAGAACATATTTTTTCTTTGAAAAGATATACAAAATAGATGACTATGTTATCAGGATGTATAATCCTTTAAAAGTGTATTTTATGTTTGATCAATTGGTTTGTGTAGTGTAGAGATCTCTCAAGCTCGCCAAGTAAATATTAAGTGTTCTATTAACTCATTCAAGCTAGGTGGAAAGTATTTCTTAATAGGGAAATTTAATATAAATTTTTTGAATCACAACTTGATGATTATTAATATTTTAAGATTCAACCACTGCTATTAAGTATTTAAGATTTGTTTGGCTTGGGTAACAGATTGTTTTTTGTTAGCTTGAACTTTAATGGTCCGTTATTAAAATTCTTCCATATGGTTTGGTGTTACTGTAGTAGGTTTATTCCTTGCAATGGGACCTGTAGAGTTGGGTTTATTGTATCCAAGCTATCTGTGATTTCCAAAAAGCTTACTCTTGTAAGTTGAGTTGTAGTTACTTGGTTATAGGAATATGTTTGTGATCTAAGTTTGTAGATGACTTTCTTATGAGATCACTTATCATTGAAAATGTAATTACAAGAACTTTATTACTACATCTTTGTAATAATTATTGTATTTTTTTCAAACTATAATAATATGGGAATTGATTTCAGTTATGAATTAGATCCAGTTCATTATTTGATGCTACTTAGTACGGTTTGTCTTATTTACAGTAGAATCTTTGATGATGAATTAGCTATCCATAATTGTTTGAAAGATCAAAACATGACTTGTTGATCATTAATATGATTTTTAATTTAAATTACTATGTAGGTCAGAGGATAGATAATCTTTTAATATTTTGTATTTCATAATGAGGCAACATGATTACGAGTTGTTAATTCATGCAAGTTCGATGAACTCACCATGCAAACTATTTTCTCTCTCCTACAGCATACAAGATGGAGTAGCCATAATGAAGTGACTGATTTGATTATCACGTGTGATTTTGTCTTGCGATGATTATTGTTATTTATCCAATATGGATTATTGTACTTAATGGAAATGCGAAAGTATTACTTCGTAGATTGTTTAAAAATGCTTTTTGCATTATGTATTGATCCTTATTTTGTAAGAACATGAAAGTATTTCATATGAATATTAAATGTAAAATGTATTATGTTTAATATATGGTTGTACTATATGAAAGTGTATAAAAAAATAATTACATAAATGTATAAATATCATTGAATCATGTTACTTATGATATTTAATGTTTTTTCATGAAACCATTATTAATGAACAAATATGTATTGAATATTCATTGAATGATGATGAAATCTGAAAAATACAATGAATTATTATATTATGATACTTGCATAAATGAATGCATTATTATGACAACATAACTTATCTATTTTTATAAGTTATCATGTATGAATAATATAACATGTAACAGTTATACGTTTTAAACTATAATGGACATGTTTTTGTACTTTAAACAACAGAAGACATACATGAATGTAATAATGCTAATATGTTATGAAATTTATATCTATATCTATTGTACCTTGTTGAAAAACAAATATATTGATAGAAAAAAAGTACAAAAGGTACATTACAATCATTAAGAGACATAGTGCATATGTACTTAATTAGCCTAAGTATACTAATATGATTAAGTGACAATGAATAATCATAAGTACTATGTATCTTATCATTATGAATTGGTCTATGTTTATGTTTAACTAAGTTAATTCAGTCTCCGTATGTTGGCATAGTTCACTTTACAAAATGTGGTACGAGGTATTTACATTAGTCATTGACTCAATAAGTTTTTTTACACCTCTATCGTGAAATAGATAACATAAAGAAATTCTAAATATCCTATCCCTAGGATGAAAGCATAAAGAATTAACAATGAAGGGTAGGTATCATGAGACAACATTCATGTCGTATGAACCTTGTTTGTGCCATCTTAGGATGGCTACGGGGAGGATAACAAACATGTAATGACGTAAGTCATTATGTGAGCGCAACCTTTCCCCTAGGGATCCTAAGAAGGGACTAACATGATTCATGTGACCCGAATATCGATTCATGGTCCCAACAGCTTCAGAATTATAATTTAATTTCTAAACAATGGAAAAGAATCCTGATAAATATATTGAGATGGTTATGCGATGAATGGAAGATAGGTTTCATATGCTAGTGTGCAATCTTGAAACTGGATTGTTAGCACGATGCCAAATAACTGTGACCATAGTAATGCAAATTATTGATTGCATTGTATGTTCACCATTTCTTCTTTCAGTAGTGTTTTGAGCTGGAGGGAAGTATTTTAATACTTTACTAGCTAACACTAAGAAGATGTGCAGGTTATTAGAACCTATAAAAAAAATTAACCAATGGTATACAATGTATACATGCTCGTATAGAGTGATTAAGGGAGATCGGGAATAATCTAGAACCCTTGCAGTTGCACATGGTTAATGTATGTTGTCAAGATGATTTTGTAATATTAATAATGTTGGATTACTTAGTATTGAGCTAAGTAATAATGTTATTCATTATAGCATAAAAATAATTAAGGGATTTTGTAAATATTATTATGTTATATTTTATCTGCTACGTGTTGGAAATAATTAAAGGCATAAATCGGTAATTTTAAGGGTACCATGTATATAAAAAAATCCCTTAATTTTGATGAATCATAACAGGGGTGTTACAATATTACAGTGGAAGGGAAAATGGATAGTCTCTCAAACTCAAAATCAACAGATCGGGATGATCCTATGACCCAATAAGATGTGACATGTTCCATAGAAAATGATTCATATTTGAACTCTATGAGGGTGACTCCTATAAGGCAGTGCACAGTGATTGAAATACCTTGTGTTGCTTGAATAACTGTTGGTCCCAAATTGGATGGATACTAAGAATTAGTTGTTGGCTAGCCCAATTAACATTTTGGATGAGGATTTTACCTCCAATTAGTTTCATAAGATTCAATCCTTGTAAGTTTTTATTCCTTGTGACTTTGTTACCAAAAATTTCCAAAAGGAATTGATTAAAGCTTGTAAAACGAAGAAGGATCCCAAAAAAATATGTGGAATGAACAAACGAATAGGGGTACAAGTTTACTGCAAGTTAGTTGTTTGTCATTTACTAAATTTTAGTTGGGTTCATTGTACTTATATTTATTGTCTTAGTCTCTCTTTGTGTCGTATTGTTATATCTTTCAGTCTTTTGTAAAAGGGTTTGGGGTACTTTCAAAATTCCCCAACTTTACCCTTATAAAAAAATATTGGTGTAGAATGACTCATCCTTGTGACCACCTTTTTTTAAAACAAAAAAATAATATAATTAACTAACGCACTATATGTTGTGCTTAATATTTTATTTTATTAATATTATATTAAATACACATGCTCTACTCAATTATAACCAATTGGAATGGTTTCATTTCTTCTACATCAATTCATACTCACTCTCTCTATTTTTATCTTCATCTTTTTCTAATAACAATATTTAATAAATAATAAGGTTTTTCTATTAAAAATTTCTTTGGTAATGTCATAAAAATTATAATTAATTTAATTAACTTAATATATACAAATATCACAACTAAACCATAACACAAAGATTGTATGTAAAGAGTTATAGTTATAAAACAAATTAAATCTATTATTATAATTACTCTTGTTGGTTGTAAAGGCAAGTTAATATCATCATCGTCTCTTCCATTGTAACTCCCCTAAATAAAATAAACCATTACAAATTGTATCTAGTAGAGGTGAGTATAATTAAAGGAAAAAAGTACTTAATTTTCTATTCTTAATTTTCTATTGTCCTTTAATGCATAGAGAATTCAAATCCATTTCTAATAAAATATATATTTTCTTTTTCTATTTTGCAGTAACAATTTTTATTGTTTATCTTTGTTTTCAATTTTATTAAGGCTAGGAATTAGTAGAGTAATGTTGTTATTGTTGGTATATTGGTAAGATTCATGAACTGCCATAAGTTAGCATATAATCGCCACAATTCTCATCCCCACTACAATAGATTAAGATTCCATACAAATCCTAAAATTTGTTATGCAAAAAAAATCTCCCATGCGGGAAAAAAATGGCTATACCAAAGTTTAAGTCATAAACATTATTCCAACGTTATAAAGGGGAAAGTTACAACAAGTTGTTGAGTTTGATAGGCAGGGAATTGACAACTCAAGGAGAAATGAGTGGTGGAGACGAGGGGTAATCAATGCTTCACATGGTTTAATCATTAAATTTTACTTTGAAATTTATAATGGTAAAATAAAACAATTCATAGCAACCATTACAATAATTTTTCAGTTACCAAGAATATCTACTTTAGAAAGGCCTATCAACCAATTATACAAGTGCCAATTATACAAATGTGTATATAATCCAAATAATTTTTTTAAATTATTAGACCAAACAAAACACGAAGAAACAAAAATAGACATTTACTATCCATATTAATTCTTTATGTCACCAAAAGGGAGGAAGAATCATAATCCTTATGACCATTAACTTACAAATGTCATAACAGCCAGCAAATACAGATAGTGGAGTAAAAATAATAATATAAACAATTACTATTATTAATAAGGTTATTCTAGACAATATTGACCGTGAATATATTTATATACAAATTAATATTATTAATGGGTTTGGTAGATTCATGAATGTTTTTCCACTCTATCATTACAAATTGACATTATGATGTGTTGCTCAGTGGGAGAAAAATGAAGTGCATTGGTAAAATATTATATATATATTTTTTTGTGTACGGTGCAAATAATTCTTGTTTTTAGAAATAATAAAATATAATATATTTAAATATTAAAAAATTAAAAATGAATATTATAATGTAGGATACAAATTTTTCTTCTAATATGATAGTTTTTTTAGTAGGAATGGGAAATGGTCAAAGACTTCGATGATAATTACCCACCGCTTCATTTGCTATAAATTATAGTTTAATTTTGTACAAGAATTTCAATGCGTTAATATATCTACAAGTGTATTTATATATGTATATTAATATTTAAGAAATTAAATTGAATTTAACGGGGGAATTTCTGGCCGGGATTTAAGAAATTCAATATCATTTTTCCTTTTCCATATTTGAGGGTATATTTAATAAGATTTTAATAATTCGAAGGATATGAAAACATTTTTTTAATGCAATATAGAAGTTTAAAGATGTGTAATCATTATACAATAGTCTTGAATAAATTAAGATTTTAGTTTTTTATCAATATAATTATTAATAAATGTTACACTATCATAACAAATAAAAATAAACATACACATGTGACAATAAACATATAAGTTTTTCCAAAGAAATAATTGTCTAAAAAAAAAAGTCATATATTTGATAATTAATTCATATAAATATAGAATGTAAGTTGTTAAAAATTGTAATTAATTCATCAAATAATAAATATTGATAAATATTATGCTTTCATTTTTTTAAAAATGAAGGTTGATTAAATTTTTAATAACTAGCTCATAAAAATGTGAGATATAAAATATTAAAAATTTAATGAACATAAATATTAGTGAGAAAAGTTTAAAATTTTAGACAAAACATTCTTGTAAGATTAAGAATGTCACATGTGTATATGAAAAAACATTAAAATATTAGCTATGATTGAAGAAAGTAGTATTAATTTACAAATAGGCACTAGCAAATACAAAATGTTATTAGTATGGCGAGAGGCATCTTCATTTAAAGGTAAATGGATAAATTTAAAAACCCATTTAAATAAAGTGAAATGGGTATTACACGATAAATGGATAAATTTAATTTCTTTTGAAATGGGTGTTGAGTAAATTTAATTTCTTTTTAAATTCTTTATTGATTGCTTCCCTAAATTTAATTTCTTTTATTAATTGATCTCTTTGGTTAGTACAGGGTATGGTATTTAATTAATTAATGAAATGGTGAAATAAGATTTCAAAGTAAAGGGTATTACACAATAAATTCAATTGTATTTTATTAATTAATCAATGGGTATTATATGGTAAATTTAATTTCACCTTTTAATTCATTGTTTTGGTAAATTAAAAATTTCTTTACACATATTAGTTACTAGCGGTAAATGGATAATTAGAAAACCCATTTAAATAAAGTGGAAATGGGTATTACGGGGTAAATGGGATAAATTTAATTTCTATTTGAAATGGGTGTCGAGTAAATTTAATTGCTTTTTAAAAATTCTTTATTGATTGGCTTACCGCTAAATTACAATTTCTTTATTAATTGGATCTCTTGGGTAGTAAAGGTATGGTCTTTCAATTAATTAATAAAATATGAAATGAATTTCACAGTAAGGGTATCCACAGTAAATTTTATTAATCAATGGGTAATTATAATGTATTTAATTTCACCTTTTATTCATTGTTGCTTTGGTAAATTTAATAATTTTAATTTTCCCTTTTAATTCATGTTTTGGTAAATTTAATTTCTTTAATTTAGTTCACCTATTAATTCATTGTTTTGTAGAAAGGTATTACACAATCAATTCATTGTTAGATAAGGGTATTACACAGTATTTTATTAATTAATCAATGGGTATTATATGGTAAATTTAATTTCACCTTTTAATTCATTGTTTTGGTAAATTTAATTTCTTTTAAATTTAGTTACGCGGTAAATGGATAAATTAAAAACCCATTTAAATAAAGTGAAATGGGTATTACGGGGTAAATGGATAAATTTAATTTCTTTTGAAATGGGTGTTGAGTAAATTTAATTTCTTTTAATTCTTTATGATTGCTTCCCTAAATTTAATTCTTTTAATAATTGATCTCTTTGGTTAGTTAAAGGGTAATGGTATTTAATTAATTAATAAAATAGTGAAATGAGATTTCAAAGTAAAGGGTATTACACAGTAAATTTATTAATTAATCAATGGGTATTATATGGTAAATTTAATTTCACCTTTTAATTCATTGTTTTGGTAAATTTAATAATTTAATTTCGCCTTTTAATTCATTGTTTTGGTAAATTTAATTTCTTTTAAATTTAGTTTCACCTATTAATTCATTGTTTTGGTATTAAAGGTATTACACAATAAATTCATTGTAGATAAGGGTATTACACCGTATTTTATTAATTAATGATAAGGGTATTACACTGTAAATTTGATTTCTTTTATTAAAATACATATGAATAAAATTAATTGAATAAATTTATTATACATATAAGTTCACTTTTTAATTAAAAAAATATTATATTTTGAATGTCATTGTGCTTTTAAATATTAGATGAATCGGAATATCATGGTGCCTTTGAATATTAGATAGATCTATATACAATTCATTCATGATTTGTATTTACTACATTTTGGAAATAATTATCTAAAATTGCTATACCATTTACACAAGAAGCTACGGACATTTGCCCAACTCGGAATCTAGCGTTGCATGTGCCTTTTTCGATACCAGGAGCTAGGATTTTTGAATGGGATATTTCCCTTTGAAACTATCCTAGCATGTTCAAATTTGGACGTCAGACTGTGTTCTTGAAAAGACTTTTAAAGCAACATAACGAGGGTGCCCCTAATGTATGTTAAACTTGTCCATTTTGGGACGATGTAATTTTTTCAGAAGTCTCGAAATTAATTGTCTGGTATTTTTGTAGCAAAATCATGTCCAATTTGTGTAGAATTGTTTTGTATGTTGACTTCTAATATTTAAAAAATTGATATTATATGATTGTTGTCTATTACATGTACATGAAATTTTTAGTTATATAAATAATTAAAAAATTCTTGAAAATACAGTATAGGTATGGCTCGACCAAGATTAAATTTTGAAAATGAAGAAGAAAGAAGATCTTATCAAAGAGAATATCAAAGACAATCTCGCATAAGAAGACAACAAGAACTGACAGATGCACAACGAGAAGAACAAATGAAACATCAAAATGATAATGATAGACAAAGACTTGCAACGCAGAGAAATGAATTAATAAATGAAGAATTAGGAAGAGTAAATTTTGAAAATGAAGAAGAAAGAAGAGGATATCAAAGAGAATATCAAAGAAAATATCGAATAAGAAGACAACAAGAAATGACAGAGGTACAACGAGAGGAACAAAGAAAAAATTGAAATGATAATGATGGAAAAACATTTGGAGAACAGAGGAATGAATTAACAAATGAAGAAGAGAGAAGAGCATATCGAAGAGAATATCAAAGACAATATTGCAGAAGAAGACAACAAGAAATGACAGATGCACAACAAGAGGAGCAAAGGAAACGTCAAAATGATAATGCGATAGACAAAGATTTACAGAATGAAGGGTTGAATTAACAAATGAAGAAATATATGTTGAAAGACGAGAACATGCAAATAACATGATGACAGTTCATGCGCGCAATTGTCTCAAGATGACTCACATGTATTAAGAACAAGGTATGCAAATACATGGATTCGTTCATATCAGTTGCTGGAGGAAGAAAGAATTCGCACAGATAAGAACTTCACCGCAAAGCATCTCAAAGGCATTATCATAGATTGGTTGGTAATGTTGAAGTAAACTATGGGGGATGAAATTCAACATTGGTGGATCATGTGCTCGAAACACGAGAAAACTTGGCCCAAGATATAATGGATGTCGACGTTAGAAATAATGTAGAGAATAATGGTGTGCAAGAGGAAACAACATTACAACCAATAAACATGACAACGAGAAGAAGAAGAATGCAAAATAATGATTTATAAGAGGCAGTTAATAAATAAAACTTAGAAGAAGAAGAAGAAGAATGCAAGAACTCACATATTGAGAGAGAACATAAATATATTTGATCCCAATGGAATGCTTGGGAGAGATTTGAATACCTTCCAAATGATTTTTCGATGTAGTCTTGATAACCTTGCTTCACCGATGATGTGTTATATTTGTCAAGAATGCTACCTTGGAATAAAAGTTTCTCGGACACCTAAAGGACCCGTGTGTACTAGATGTTGACAAGAGAAAGGACATCATTGCCAATTTTCAACATCGAATAATATGGATCTTGGGTCACAACCGCCAGAACTGGCAAACTTAACTCAAGTTGAGGAAATGTTAATAGCCAGTGTCAATCCAATCCTACAAGTGACACATGCGACTGGAGGTCAATACAAATTTAAAGGTCACACGATAAGTATTTCTCAAGAAGTACAAGAAATTGTTAATATTTTGCCACATAGATTGAAATATTTACCGATAATTATTGTTTGAGAGGAGAGATCAACGTGGAACAAATTACCATTTTACAGTCAATAGAGAGCGAGTTTATAATGCACTAAAATATAAAATAGAACATGATAAGTTCTATTCAGATGTTCAGATTGATGAAAATGCTCTAAATGAACTTCCACATCATTTTGATGAAAATGTATTCGAGAAGTTAAACTCTGTCCATATGGAGTTTGATTCTGACGCAAACGAAATTGTATTTGTAGGTCCGACCATTGATATAGACGAAGGAAATGTCATTAGTCACACAACATCAATGGCCTCTAAGCCACCCAATGCCCCAAGGAAGATGAAATTAATCCATGCATGGGTAAATAACCCTCATGCGGACCCTGGACTGCTAGTGATTGATTGACCGGGGATAGGAGCATCTCCTATCAATGAGTATGTGATACTAGGATTACTTGATATGGCAATCCCTACTTTGTTTCCCGGTGGAAAATGTGATTTGTTAGAACCACGGTTAAGAACAAGTACGCCTCTATGAATTTGTAAAACATTTAATTCGATATAGGGATCACAGGTTCAGCCGAAATCCCTGATTCAGGTATTACATGATCAAACATGATCATGAGACGTCATGCACAAAATTCATTTGCAGCGTTTGTCACGAAAACCTGCCAAGATTTGTCAATCACCGTCAATGAGTTACACGTGAGCATATGGAAAATGTTTCCCATTCTAATTTGGTTTATATCGAATTTTGTTTTTGCGGTTCAGATCATCTTTACAACCTTATGTTCTTCTTTCCCATTGGGATATTATATGTTATAGTGAATTCACGGACATGAACTAACATACCTATATCGGATGCACCTACTTGGCATATTTTACATACATTTACGCCGAAGGCGTACTGCTCAGTTTCATTGAGTACGGTTGTCAGCGGATCCGCGGTGTATATACGCTGGAATGCCAACGGATAATCCACAGGAAGTGTCTAAAAAATTCCACGTCGCAGGTCCAAAAATTTCATCGAATATCGCAGAGTTTAGTGGCATTGCATTCCTCTGACATCCGTGCGACATACACTTTTCAGAGAAGGAGATAATGAAGGCCGAACACGGGATTGGGAAGCTTTACAGATGAGATTTATTAGTGCTTGGGTTTGCCAACCTGGCAACATACGATGTTCGCCAGAAAACCGTTCGGTGCATGGAGTGGCAGTGGTGGTCACTAAGGTGCGCCTCAATATCCTCAATCTTGATTGAGAATTACAGATTTATCAACGTGTGAAATCTTTAGGGTTACTTCCATTCTATTGTCCGTGTGCATGGTCAATCCTCGGCGAGAACCTCTCCGACCAAGAAGTCGATAGAAATGATTAGAGAAGCCGATGTTGATCAATGATGGCCAAATTAACTACGAAGAATTTGTCACTGTTATGATGGCCAAGTGTTAATAATATTCTCAAAATATATCTGTGTATCTGCTTATGTTCTATGCTCTACAGTATCATATCATTTGTAATGTTTATGCAGTTTCCATGGTTTTCGAAATACAAGATATCTCTCATCTACTAATTCGATTTGGAACATGACTACGAATTAGATTCATTCAACAGTGTAGAACGACATGCAATCTTTTTTGTTTTTTCTTCTTTCCTACATAAGATAAGCTGGAACATGCTTGGTGGGGACCGGGCGACCAAAGTTTTTGTATAATTAAGTTGAAATACTTAATCCCAATATTTGGAAGATCATGGGTAATTGATCCTCCTTCCATTTTGCTGGTATAAATTCTGATTTAAAAGCCCTTTGAATCTGGCAATGAATCACATTTAATTATGCAAGTACTAAATATACGGTGAGTTAAAAAGTTGTGAAGCCACCGTAATGCATAGTTGATGACAGCGGTACGTTGACACTTTTATTCGCAGTGACATATTACAATGGGTTACTTTGACATAAAAAATATATTGACAACCTTAATTCTTGAAAAATACAAGCATAAATTGTCAGTAAAATCCATTGCAACGTTTCCAGGGGAAGTTTAATGTAACTGAGCTATTGTATATTTATCTTTCCATTTTTGATGCGGATTGCAAACATAGTAAATACCCAGGTGAAATGCTATGCGGCAGCTTACAGGATTTTTCTTTTTTATTTTAATCGTTTATAGAGACATTATCTCACAAGAAACTTCGTCACTTGTTGTTGGTTCTTCCTATATGGTAGTGGGTAGTAGAGTATTTGTCATGATTTGAATGATATACCGCGAGGTGTATCATGAAATTTTATCCATTTCAAAGTATGGTGACCACTGAACGGAACATGTGATATAGAAACATTGACGGGTACAAGATATAGGCCATTTTCCATGGAAAGTGTGACAATTATTAATGTCGCTAGATCTTCCACATCCATGAAGTCCAAGGATTTCGAAACATGACGCATAACAAGTGGGAGGTCCCAAAAGTAAATTAGCAACTATTGTGAGAGTGTAAACGGAGACTTGCAATAATTTCCCTTCGAATAAATAAAGCATAAAATGGGTTGACCTTTATATGCATTTAAACCTCAGAGTTGTTACTATATATATAGCCGTTTCGAGATAGTAGATGATAGATATCTCCACTTAATGTGTGTTTCGACCTCTTTCTTCTTAACTAACAATTGTTCAAATACTCAATCCATGATCAAATCCTTCAAAGTATTATCATAGTTAGAATACGTTGCAAATGAGGGGCGCCCCTGAACTCCACAACCGCTACTCAACATGTTCAATAGAATCCCATAGAACTTGATTCGCATTTTTTCCTCCGCCTCGTAGGCCCCATTCAAAGGGTGTCAAATTGCGTCTACCATGCTGACGGTTACTTTCCACATGTTGGGAATCAGAGATATCCTGACAGACAAACCACACCTAGTGTCCATTTTTTTTTTCGTCTGTTTAATGAATACATGTCATTATTTTTGTTGAAGAGATAGAACTTTTCACAAGGTCGCCACCTTCAAGAAAATGGGTCTACTTCCAGATGATCCACATTAGCTCCCAAATTTCATATTTATGTCACCTTAGGTGCTAAAACTACAAACCCAGTTTCACTTCCGAAAAAAATAATGTCGCATCCTATAATCAACGTCGATATAACATTCTCATTGCTAATGTTAGTTTCTAGGATCACCAGAAGACAACAACCCAAGTCTCCTCATATGATTGGTGCATAAATCATCAGGTCAATTTTTGTACGAAGGAGTTTCACATTGAACGTTTTCCTCTTCTATTGCATGCACCAAACTCGGACTTCTCATCCCTCTAACCCCTTCTTCACCTCAACGATCCTCTCCACATTGCTTTGAATCCCCCTCCAATACAGAATCTGTTGTAGGAAATAGAAGGGATCGAGACTATGCGGAATAATCCCTCACAGAGATCTGCAACAGTAGAAACTATGTATGCAGAAATTGATTACATGATCTTCAAATAGACAAAGTTTGCTAGAATAAAATGGACTCCCGACTTCGTCAAGCATTCCCTGAAAGAGCAGACATGTAGTTTAACGTGGTGTCACCCATGGTTGGGCTACGTCCACCATTTGAATCAAATTGCTCAAATTTTACTGATACAAGCCGCCGCTCTGATCAATACATATACGGGCAAATCCGTTATGGGAAGCATTTGGAACAGCTGTTACATTGGATAAGGTCTTTAGGCAAGGAGGATTCACACCCGAATTCCAAAACACATTTGCAATACATTCGCTTGTACATCTGTCATATGCATAAGACCATTACTAAATAGACAACTGCTTAAGCAACTTTGTACATTATAGACCGTGGGTATTTTGCAAATACTCATGGGCTTAAGAGACCCGGTCCCATAAACCTATGAGTGCATTTAAAACTCGTTCCATATGTAAGAAAAGCACGTATTTTCCATACTTTATGTCAGGTATTATTTTTTTGCAATTCCAAAAAATTGCTACTAGCATACCTATATTTATATAAATATATGTAATATATGCGGAGAGGCCCCATATACCCCGGCGATTTATACATGATATAAGTGTACAGGTACTCTTAGTGTACAGTCACCTCTCAACATATTTACACATGAAAAATAGGCTCCATTTACCTAACTATAATGTATCTAAAAGATCCCCTTCGACGATTTCATCGTTCACATTTCACCTATATCGTTGCTAGTAATATATAAATATAGGTATGCTAGTTTTATTTAACATTTAAACAGTCCAAAGATGGTTTACTTTACTCTTGACCTTTTCTATATGGTCATCTCAATTACAGATTGGATGGCTTTAACTAGTAAATAAATTTTAAGCTTAATTTAATGACATTACGAGCTGAAGGTTTGATTTTTCCTCACTTAAGTCTTTATTAATTTTAAATATTAACTTGCTTATTAATTTTTCAGTGAGTTCATTTCTTTATTCAATTCTAAGATTTTATCAACAATAATTATATTATTAAAAACAATAAATGACACTATTATCACTTTTGATTTAAAACATTATATTTAAACTGTTGTAATATTATGTAATGGAAAGTTGCAAAAGATATGGAATGAGGTTAAAGAACCTCAAAGCTTTGCTAACTCAACTATGCACCATGAGATAAGAGTTAAACAAGAGAAACTAACATGAAAGCATTATAACTTTGACAAAAACATAAAAAACTAACATGTATACTACTCTCTACTCCATGAAAGTTTAATGAAAGTGAACCTAGTTAGATTCTAAGCAGTTAAATTGTGTGTTATTTACTCCCAAACATAGTGAAGAGATCTCTCCAAGTTGGCTACATGGCCAAGCTTTAGATCTTCCCTTACTAACTATATTTGGAATGGACGGATGCAAGATTGAGGAGCTCTCAACAATGGAGTATGGCCAAGATCCAAATGTTCTATAGCTTAAAGCTATCACAAATGATTTCTAATGCCTTTCCAAAGTGCTTTAGAGAGGACTTGTGAGTGAATTTGTAAGGTTGAGAGGGAGGGGTGACCCTTCTATTTATAGTTTTCCAAATGGAAGAGTTTGAAATTTGGGTGCATGTGGGACTAAAGATTTTAGATTAGATTAGGATAAACATGCTTTAGGATTAGTTAAGATTGGTTTAGGCTAGTTAAATAGGGTTTAGGCTAGTTAAACTTGATTAGCAAGTGATTAGAGATTCATTGAGAGTTGGGAGGGGTCTGGATAACCAATTGTGACTAATAGATAGCCTACGAAGCCATTAGAAGTGGTCTAGAGAGAACTAGGGAGGTTGTGAATGGTCGAAAGGAGGAATGTTTAGCTAATAAGAGAGAAATTAGCTAAATAAGATGATTATAGGAGGAATACAACCGAGAAGGTGTCATAAATGGGCATCTGAGAGTGGAGCGAAGAAGGGGGAATCAACAAAGTGTCGTCAATTGGTTGAATTGGAGGAAATTCTAAGTCTAAGCATGTTTTAGGTGTCTACAGTAATAACATAACATTATTAGTTTTAAAATATGGCTATTAAAATAGAGGCTTTTCTAATAATAAAATTGTTGTTATTGTTAAGTAAAACCTTTCTAGTTTGGTAAATTAATGTATGATTAACAATTTAATATTTATTTTAAGTGTTAATTATTTATTTTTATGGGATTCTATTAGTGTGATTTTAGTAATTATCTAAATGACATAGATGAATAGTCATTATTTTAATGACATTTTTCTTTGTGTATTTTTTCATAACAATTGCAAGGCCTCATTTACATATTATATCATGTATTTTTTGTTAAGTTGATGGCTTCCAAAATTAATATAAATCATTCATAATGAGACAAGAGTAATCTATTAGGCACTATAACCACCAAAAATCTATGGCAATATGAAACACTATAAAACATAAGATGAAATTCCAAAAGGAAGGTGGTAGTTAAATGTTATTTAATATTTGTAGTTACATTTAATTATTATACCAATTAGTTGTTCATTTATTATTGTGTGAGTGTTCCCATATGGGGAGGGAGTTATTTTTGTAAACAACCATTGTTGGTAATTTGTGCATATTTTCTATATCATTTGAAATGCCATCACTTTATTCTTGATGGTGTTTTGAAATGAGGAAGATTGCAAAAAATCTTACATGAATCCATTTATCGGATTATGAGATATGAACATTTCTTAGAACTGAGACACGAAGTCATTTAGGTGAAAAATGAGCACGAAGCTTTGAAAAATGTAATTTTTGTGAGATATTTCTTCTCTGCAGTTAAGGAAACATGGAGAATGCAATGGAGGAAGAACAATGGATGCAAGAAATTTTGGAAAAATTTCACCAGATTTTCGAGAGGATTTGGAGCAAAATGGGGAAAAACAAAAAAATACACTAACTCCTTGAACTATTTTTTCTTTTATGCCTTGAGGAGGGGGGTCACATTTTATTTTCCTTGGAAAAGGGGAAAAGGGGACACAAAATGTTTCCCTTTCCCTATAATGACAAGTGGCAGACATGCATTGGCAGAGGCAGGGGCTGGAAAATGAGCAAAAAGTGCTTACAGAGACTTCCCAGGGTCATGTGGTGGGTCCAGGAGATCCAAGGTGGGAGGGATGTAAATTTTTCCCATTTTTCTCCTTCGAAAAGGGACAAGAGGGACACAAAAGTTCACTTTTAGCGTCATGTTACCATGTGGCACTGGAAAAAAATTCTAACTACGAGAGCATACCTTGGGAAGGTCCTTGAAAATGAAGTTGCCAGAGCTCCCGGAGGTCTTTTTGGGAACTTATTTATATTAATTTTACTGGAAAAATCATTTGGAGAAGAATGAACTGGGTCTAAAGTTATGGTTATTCCTAAAAACCCTTTAAAATTTTCCTTCTTCCTTGGAATCATAGAGTGTGATTTCCAAAAAAGAAGTCCCCTGAGAAGCCCCAAGGGCTTGTGAACTATTTGCATGTTCCAACTTGTATAGGATCCTCTTAGCTTTCCAATGAGTATTTTCTTTCCTCCTGAATCCTTACGGATCTCCCGCAATCATCCGTCGAAGATCAGGTACTTGTTTTAACTACCTTCTCCTCTCGGGGACTGAGACTAGGTCATATGAAAAACCATGTGGAAGCAAGAGGGAGGTCACATTTTCTTGTTTCTCTTATCCCCTTGAAAAGGGATAAATAGGACACAAAATTTCTCCTTACTCTCATGATGAAAAGTGGCACTTTGTGATTGCACGATGGAGGAAGCTAGAATGAGATTAAAAAGAGCTTAACTTGCTTCACGGAGCTTAACGGGGTCATGTGAGGGTCCAACTCCAAGGTGGGGGGGAACAATTTTTGTCCCCTTTTGCCCCTTTAAAAATGGACAAGAGGGACACAAAATTTCACTTTAAGTGCCATGTAGACATGTGACACCAAAAAAGATGATTAAGTACGGAGCTTGTACTTTGGGAAGTAACTTGAGAATGAAGTTGTTAGAGCTTTCGGAGGTATTTTTGGGAACTTATTTATATGATTTTAACTAAAAAATCATTATGAGAAGCATGGGATGGGTCCCATGATCTAATTATTCTTGAAAAACCCTCTAGAATATTTGTTTCCTTGGGACTGCAAGGTGTGCCTGCCAAAAATGAATTGTGGAGAGAAGAACCTTGTTCTTCTGACAAATATGAAAATATCATCATGTAGGGAATTGAATTATCTTTCCATTGGTATATTTTTTTACCTTAAAATAATTTTGGAGCTCCCATAATCATCTTCTGAAGATCATGTGCTTTTTTGCAATGCAAGCTCCTTTGCCCTCAAAAACCTGTTTTTGTTGAAATTTCTCCTAAATCTCCAAATATTTCATAAATCACTCACACAATGATCTTAGCTCATTGATATCACTCCCTGATGAATTTATGACTTCAAATCCACTCTGAATAATATGCACTAGCCTTAGAAAGGCTACAAAT
This sequence comes from Taxus chinensis, assembly GCA_019776745.2. Taxonomy (NCBI): domain Eukaryota; kingdom Viridiplantae; phylum Streptophyta; class Pinopsida; order Cupressales; family Taxaceae; genus Taxus; species Taxus chinensis. The sequence continues at coordinate 14,329,339 of CM034154.1, read as the reverse complement.
AGTCATTCCTAAGTCAACTGAAAATTTTATCTTGGAAGATACTGCGTCTGAAGAAAATTGTGAACTTGTTACTATCTTTCCAAAACATTTGCAAGGTCATAAAAATACACTAGAGAATCGAAAGGATGGGGGTATGCCTAACACAGGGGATGCACTAATCTGGAAGGGTGCTCGAGAAGGTTTGCAATCCAAAATTTTGACATTGGGGTTCATTGTCATGCTTGAAAATATGAAATTTTCATGTTGCACATTTGCATGACGATAATAGTGTTCATCATCATGCCATTACCATTAGCTCCAGGTATTCATGGAACTTTCAAATTTTGACTCCCCCTCATGTCTAACTCCTATATCTGCTAATACCTTCTATCGATATTCTTTGTATCATTTTCACTTAAGCTCTCAATTTTGTGAAGCATCCGTGTTGAAATCTCAATTAATCACACCCCTCCTTTCACAAACCTTTCACATTGCTCATGCATATAGGAATTTAACCAACTATGTGAATATTTTCAATAACAATATATTCCATGAGATTATTGATATCAAGTGATAGGTGCTTTAATTAGGTTTCACAGTGCTCACAAATAATTTGGAATTCCATTTTCTTAGGATCTGAGTATTTAGGAACAACATACTCTAATACGTAATTATGAATTTCTCCACTCTACCAAATGGTAATTTATGTGTCCATGTGGTGTCTAGCTTCATGATACTCTAGAGGCATCCTTCACTCTAGGGGCACTTTCATCCCAAGTTCAATCCTTGATGCATAGTATAAGCCACAAATCACGTGTGTAACTATGCAAGGAGTTACCTAAAAAATGTTTCATGCAGAACATCATACAAATGTCTCCTGACCCATTTCCTTAGTGAATAATTTTTGTGACCTCAGGGTACCTCTGTGAAAAATCTTCTTTGACCCACTCGAACTAGTACTCAATTTTCCTAACTAAGATGAAACATCATCCTCCAACACCTTCTTAATAAGGCACTGCAAATTATATTAGAACACAACAAAAATTTTATTATATTTTTCCCGACCAACAATATATAAGGCACACACATGGTTTCAGTACTACAATGCACACTTAACATATACAATTCCCTCATGTTGGCATATCACAAGAGTAGTCCTCGTTGTGCACTCACTTGAGGATTGAAAGAAGACCGATCCCCATTGGTTTTAGATGAATCATGATGGTTAGGAGGCACTCATCCATAAATTAATCAGTAAATAAGAACATGATCATCATAGAATACGATCAATAGTTATTAATATTCATATCATTAACCCCATTAATCACACATATGTAAATAATAGTAACTATATAAATCACTTGACAATCACAATGATTAATCCACAATATTAATTCAATCTATTCCAATGTTACTTGTAATGACCATTACAACCATGATCAACAAACCTAAAGCCAATGTAAGGAGGGGTATTTATTGAAAGGAATGATAAGAAGATTTTTCCAAGTCATGAAGATCTCATATGAAAATAGCACACAACATTTAATAATCTGAAAGGAATTTGATAGAATAACCTTACAAAATGATTTGCAAAAAAAGAGCTAAAATATCATATATGGAAAGAATCAAAGAAGAATTAATTAAATCAATAATAAATATGTACATATAGGAGGACATAAGTGCAATTATTACCAAGATCAGTGGTGAAGAAATCCCACCAACTGATGCTAGCAGTTAATTTAACTCCAGTAGACTAGCAAGCTAACTCCACACAACGGGTAAGCTAGCTAAACACAACTAGTAAGCTAACTCCACATAAGGAGTACACCTAAGCAAGCTAACCCAACAAGTGTAGGAATAACTATACACACCCAAAATTGCACGGTGCTACATTGACAGAACGGTAAAAATCCTCTATGATGATAAATTTATTTTCCAGAACAAATGATGAAGTCAGGATCCCATTTTATTCTCTACAACATGCCTATATGACTTATTCTTCATTATTTCTCAGTTCATTGGATTTTCTTACCTTCACAAATGCTTTTCACCCCTCTTCCTTAGTGTTTTATTATTTAGTTACATAACTTCCGCGACTGTTGAGTAACCATCATGGTGATTGTGTAACCTTCTATCTGTCAAGACCGGCGGTTACACAACTTCCACGGTTGTTGTGTAACCACCAGTCTGATTGTGTAACCGCTAGTACACAGATTGGCAGTTCTGTGTGCTTTAATATAGGACTCCAAACTGTGAGTTATGTACGTGTGTTGCAAGCTTCTCAGTGTTTTTCTCACACGTTTCTTGACCATTTCCCTGATTTTAAGCTTGTTGGATATATATGTAACCCCTCTTCCTTCCTTACTATTCTTATAATGCTGACTTCCCCTTCCTAGGATGATCTGGAATTTCTTGATTACCCAGTGTGTTGGACTTCTTTCCTATTATTTTTCTATAAAAACTAAGGTTCTTCCTGAAGCATTGCCTGGAGATTTTTTATTTTGATTACATTGTTACTCTACCAAAATCTTTCCAAGAAGTACATAAGCAACTCACATCATTTCCTTGTTCCTTCATTTCCTACATTTGAGACCAACTAACCTACAACCAGTCTTCTCTAGCGTCTTCACAATTTCTTCTATAATCAACCAACATTTCTCTCTATACCAATTGGATTCATCTCTCAAAAGGAAACTGAGGGGATAAAGAGAAGCATAGTCATGCTTGGGAATCCTCTCAATTCTATGATAACCAGGTTGGGGGTGTTATTGTCTTCAAATATTTTAATCTAGAATCAATATTTGTCATTAAATCAATAGAAGAAATATAGCTTTTTTTAAATGCGTAGAATTCATAGTTGTTCACTTACCTATAAGAATATTTCATTGATACTCCTCAACTTATCCCTATGGATTGGCCCAGGAAAGGATTTATAGGAATTTCCTCTACATCAATTTCCTTATTTCTTCATTTAAAATTGTTGGAGCTCAAATTTGCACCCATCCCAAATCAGAATTACCTGGGGCTTGAGAAAACATGGGATTATCTCCAAGTTGTGGGACTCAAACTGAGACATACCTCTGGATAATTTTGGCTTGCTCTACCTATTTCTAATGCTAATACTACTCATAGAAAGGGAAATGTAGCTACCTAACACTAACCTAAAACTCTAAGGGACCAAGGAAATAGAGAGATGCATGAAATCTAAATCCTAAACTAAGGGATGTGATAACACCAAGAACAAGGGGTGGAGATATACAGAGAGAGTGAAAATAAGAATAAAAAGAAGTAGGAGAGGGCAGACAGAAGTGTCATAGTATTAAAAAACATTCAAATCTCCATTTTTGTGGAACGCAAAAAAAATTGAATCTTGCAAGAAGAACAAAGTATGCACAATATACTTGTAAATGCAATGGAAGAAAAGAAATACAATATAACTCGATTAAAACAGAAAAATCCACAAAACATGAATTTTATTGCTTAAAAGGATGCACAATACATTACAAAGTAGAAACGAGGCAAGAATCCTTTGCAGAATGCTCAAATCTGAGGCTTACAACTCACAAAAGTATTCTGGAACAAATTCTACGTTTTCAGAACTCCCCCCCTCGCAAATGAGGAGAATTTACATTATATAAAGAAGGAAACTCAAATTACTTCCACCAACTGACAGATTGCATTAATCTTCTAAAAAGAGGTATGGGCAACCATGCAAATTTGTTTCCCAATCGTACCTTGCTTGCAGGAAGACATGAGCGCCATACCTCATTAAACTATGCATTGAGCTAATTTTTATTACATTCATTAATGCCTATCCCATCAATGTTGAACCTGTAGTCATCCAGTTTCAATATAGTATGGTGAGGGCCAGTATCAATTCTTTCTCATATCATTCAATTGTATTTTTCCTTGTGTCGGCTAGGATAATTTTCCCTTATGTCATCCGGTAGCATTTTGTTGGTCAGTAGCATGTGTCAGCCTTGTGTTGGTATGTATCATATGTCGTCCCTGTGTCGGCCGATGGCATATGTCATCCCTATATCGGCTGAGAGAATTTTGTCAGCCCTGTGTCGATCAATAGCATATGTCAGCCTTGTGTTGACCAGTAGCATATGTTAGCCTTGTGTCAGCCAATATCATTTTTCCTTGTGTCTGCCAAGAGCATTTTTCCTTGTGTCTACCAAGAGCATTTTTCCTTATGTCAACCAAGAGCATTTTTCCTTGCATCGGTCGGGAGTGTTTTTCCTTATGTCATCTGGGAGCATTTTTTTGGCCAGTAGCATCTTTACTTTCTACCAGATTATATTTAGTTCCTCTGCCCGCTCCAAACTCAGCAACAGACCACTTTCTACATCTTCTTCACTGAGACCTCATCATACTTTCCAAGTCTTTATTTTGAAAGTTAGATAATTTGCAAGGGATGTAAAATTGGATAATAATTTGGAGACTCATAGGGTAATATTCCTACTAGATTGAAAAGACCAGTAGCCTTGAAGCATCCATTGGGAATGGAGTTATCCTAATAATCGACAAAAAATGATCTAAAATTTGAAGAACTTACCCTTGGATCTACTCATTTTTCCACTGCAACTTCTTGCATGTTGATCTGTTGAAGCTAAATAAATGGACTTGAAACCTACCTCAAAAACACTACTTCCATCTTGAAACCTCTTCAGAAATGAGAATGTGCAAAAAAATATGTACAAACATGAAAAATTATACATTTCCCAAATGAAACATGCAGAGTGTGCACAACACTTATACAAAATTAGACCTAAACTAGCAACATAATAATGTGTTATAAGCACTTGGAGGCATTAAAAATCTAATATAATATGTACAATGATGTAATAAGATAACCTAATGGGAATGCTTAAGACAAATCCCATTGACTAGGATAGGTAGTGCATCTCCATCAAAGTCCATCAACTCAAAATAATTTGCTTCTTTAAAAACACTAATGATATATGGACCACTCCAAATTGCATCAAATTTGGAGTGTCTCCCTATTTTGGCTCTGTCAACATCCCATTTCAAGACCAAATCACCAACTTTGAACATCTAAAACCTGTCCTTTTTATCAAACCACTGTTTGGTTGATTTATGATGTTTCTCTAATCTAATCATGGAAGAATTCCTCAATTCTTCAAGCTCAACCAATTATGCCATTCTGATTTATCTTTGACATGCCCCTTCAAATTTCAGATGTTGGGCCAATTCAAGTGAAGGCAATTCTAGTGACAAAGGAAGTCTGAATTCTTTTCCATATACAAGATTATAAGGGGAAGTGACAATTACCTTCTTCATGGTGATCCTATCAACCCAGAGAGCATTCCTCACCTTGGTATGTTAATGTCTTTGATTTACATCCATTTTCCTCTTCATAATCCTAATCAAGTTCTTATTAGTGGATTCTTCCAAACCATTACCTTGAGGGTAATAATTGGAAGAAGTCCTCAAATAAACACCAAGTCTAAGATCCCAATCAAAAATCTTAGATCCTAGAAAAGCCTTTACATTATCAGAAATTATGGTTTGCGTAATGCCAAACCTTGTGACAATCTCCTCAAAGAAGTCGAGAATGACTGATTCAGTTGCTTCCTTCAACGACATAGCCTCGGTCTGTCATCACCAATCTGGCACTATGATAATTCTTCACCGGGAACTCCTCGTGCTATGATTATTTACTAATGCAAAGCCTTTATTTGGGTGGATGTAATTTGGAAGCAAAACAACAACTGAACACAAGAATACCATTGACTATGATAAGACAGAATGACGACAAATCTGAAATATCAAAATAAATTATAATATTAACATGAAACTGTTACAATCTCACCCATGAGATACTTCAACAAGACTATGGGAGAAACTTTACAATTACACCTCTTGATGGCTTCTTCAACACACCTTTAACTAATGGCTTCCTTCGCACACTTCCTACAATATTTCTCACTACTTCTTTCTATGCTAAATGAGGGGGGTGGCCTCTCTATTTATAGAACTTCCAGGCTTATCCATCCTATCTCTAAGATAGGATAAGAAATCCACTCTGACGAATCATATTCCATACCTTAACTCTTATCTGTACATGTAAGCTTATCTGTTAAGATAAGATAAACCTTATCATTTTACATGGGTTCCACATTTTTAGACTTTTTACAAATAAAATACACAAAATATTTATGACCTCACTCCTTGTCCTTATTACCAATATAATATTTCTAATTCCTAATCATGTAGACCCTACTTCTCTAATTACCCAAACTTTGACATTTTAACATTACCGGACCACTTACGACAAATATTTACTTTTTACAACATTCCTATTGTACTTTGACTGTTACCGTACTCCACATTATTGGCGGCACCATACTGACGGCGCCGTTATCTTCTATCGGACGCTACTACTAATTACACTTAACAACATCCTATTCCTAATACATACATTAATGAAATAGAAATTATGGAGGAAAATTTTAGTGTCGACATCTTCCCCCTTCCTAGCTTCTACTCCGTCCTCGGAGTAGACTATTTTGGTGCTTGGAAAATCTTCAACTTGTCGTGGTTGACCCATTTCGTAATGGGAGTGCCATCCAATTCCTCCAGTCGGTACGTACCATTTTCATGCACAGCTGCTATTTTGTAGGGCCCCATCGATTTTGGAAGAAATTTTCTCTGTCTTCTTTTTTTGTATCTGGAATCATATACTAGGACCAAGTCATTCACATGAAATGGAGACCATCGGATCTTTTGATCAAAGTATTCCTTCTGCTTCATTTTCTTCTTATGGCTTGTATCCTTTGCTATTTCCCTCATTTCCTCTAGCAAATGAAGATGTACCAACCTTTCTTTTACTGAATCACTTTCATCCACCCTTTCATTTTTCATAACTCTCACAGTGGGAATATCAAACTCAATAGGAAGAACTGGATCAATGCCATAGGCCAACTGAAATGGGGAGTATCCTGTTGCTGACTTTGATGTTGCCCTATATGCCCACAATGCTGCATGAATCCTTTTATCCCATTTATGTACCTGCAAGGCTGCATCTTTTGCTAGAATTTGACACAGCAAAAAATTTGTTCGTTCCACCTGTCCATTTGTGCTTGGCTTGTATGTTGTTGCCTTCCTGTGCTTGATAGAAAACTTATTAACTAGGGCTTCTACCACCTCATTAATGAAGTGGCTTCCTTGATCTGTTACAATTTCTAATGGAAAACCAAATCTGGTGACAATGTGTTCATATATGAACCTTGCCACTTCATCCATGGAAGCTGTTTTCAATGGCCTAGCTTCAACCCACTTGGTTAAATAATCTGTGGCAACTACAATATACTTATTTTGACGTAATGTAGTTGGAAGTGGACCTACAATTTCTATTCCCCATTTTTCAAAGGGACCAAGGGGAAGAATAGGACATAATGGAGCTGATGAAGTCTTACGGTTACCATGTGTTTGACAAATATCACATGTCTTACAATAATTATAACAATCTTTAAAAAGAGTGGGCCAGTGATAACCTGCATCCAAGATACTTCTTGCTGTAAGTTGTCCAGAGAAGTGCCCTCCACATGTACCATTATGGAATTCTTCTAGCAGCTCCTTTCCTTGATCACGTCCAACTGCCCTCTTGTACTGTCCATCAGGTCCTATTCGAAATAATGCTCCATGCATAATAGAATATGGACGACTGGCTTGAGTAATCTTTCTCTTAGTCTTTGCATTGGCACCATCAGGAAACTTGAATTCATTCAGATAATTCCAAATATCTATGTATTCACTAGGGATTCTGTCAAGGGAGAACAATGCTGCATCGAGAAAATCATCATCATCACAAGATGATCCTAAACCATCATAGGCTCGAGAGAGTGCATCTGCATTGACATGCTTCTTTCCTGGCCTATCTATAATATCAAATTCAAATTCTTGTAGCAAAATTATCCATCTTGCTATCCTCCCTGATGGGTTAGGCTTATTGACAATATATTTCAGAGCCTGATGATCCGTTACAACTATAAATTTCTACCCTAGCAAGTAATTTCTAAACTTCTTTACAGCAAAAATGATAGCCAGAGCCTCTTTTTCAGTTACAGTATAGTTTACCTCAGCACTGCTCATTTGTCTGCTCCCAAAGTAAATTGGATGTTCATTCCCATTTTCATCCTTTTGGCTCAAAGTACTACCTAGTGCTACATCTGAGGCATCAGTGTACACAATGAATGGCTTGCTCCAATCTGGATTCTTCAAAACAGGTGAAGACACCAGGGCTTCCTTCAGTTGTCCAAAGCTTCATGCGCCTTGTTTCCTGGTTCATAAGCAACATCCTTCTTCAAGAATTGGGTTAGTGGCTGTGCAATCTTTGAGAAATTCTTGATGAACCTTCTATAGTAACCCACATGGCCTAAAAATGATCTCAATTTACTTCTATTTATAGGAAATGGTAAATCTTTGATTTTTGAAACTTTATCAGGATCAGTACCAATACCATCTCTGGATACAACATGCCCTAACAAAACGCCTTTAGAACATCCAAAGATACACTTTGTAGGGTTTAGTGAGGCTTGTGCTTCATCTAACCTTTGAAATGTTGTCTCCATTTGGTGCAGGTGGTCCAACTTGCTCCCATAGATGCAAAAATCATCCAGAAATACTCTGATGAAGGTCCCAATGTAGGGTTCGAACACCCTATTCATCAAACGCTGGAATGTTGCTGGAGCATTACACAACCCAAAAGGCATAACTTTATAAGCAAACGTTCCCCAAGGAGTGGTGAATGTGGTCTTCAGCTGATCTTTCTCTGCTATACGAACTTGGTTGTAGCCGCTATATCCATCAACAAAACTATAGCACTCCTGGCCAGCTACTTCGTCTAAGATCTAATCTGAAAATGGAAGAGGGTAATGATCCTTCTTTGTTGCCTTATTGAGCTTCCTGTAATCAACACAAATGCGTAGCTTCCCATTCTTTTTTATTGAGATCACAATGGGAGAAACCCATTCTGAATTCTCCACAGCAAATATGAATCCTGCATTAAGCAACTTATCTATTTCTTCTTTTACAGTCTTGGAAAAATTAGGATTCATTCTATATGGCATTTGCTTTATAGGCTTAGCACCATCTACCAACTCAATACAATGTTCTACCCAACTTACTTGACGGAGTTCCTTGTAATCAAAAGTGAATAGGTGTATGTACCTTCGAAAGAGCTGGAGGTAGGATTCCTTCTCACTCTCCATCACAGCATCACCAATCTTTATTTGTTGGAGACGATCATCAACTTCTTCTTCAGATAATTTTATGGGGTCATGAGTTGGTGTGACTGGCAGGATATCCATGACTGAAACATCCACCTCGCTTTCTTCATCTTCAGTGTCCACTTCACTGGTACTAGAGTAATCAGAGGATGTCCAATCATCAGTTTCATCACTTGAATCCACAGGTTCTACTTTATGATGTCGAGGGATCACGTTTATCTTCACCCTCTCTCTACCACATCCAAGTGTCATGAAACCTTCATTCCAGTAGTTTCTTGCATGAACTCTCCTTAGCCATGGTCTTCCCAGCAGCATTGGGTACACAACAATACCATTTTTCATCACCTGAAAGTCTACCACACATACAACACCCATAACAGATATTGCCACATTTGAAATTACACCTTCTGGTTTAGTTTTTCCCTTATTTAATGACCTTAACATAAGTGTTGAAGGGCGATCAATTTTTAAACCCAACATATTCATTACAGACTCAGTCATTACATTAACTGCAGCACCTCCATCAACTAAGACATCATGAATTGAAATACCATTACATAATACCTCAGCTTGTGGAGCATAGGGATCTGCCTCTGCCTCCAAAACAGGGACCTCAACCTCCTTCCTTCTTCGAGCATTGAGTCCACCTCGCAACTCCTGCCTCTTCTCAGAAGACATAGCCAAGAGTTGACCATATGTAATATTTGCAGGCCTTTTGGACAGATCTTCCAAGATGGAGTATGGTCCTTGCCCCTGTGAAATCAGAAAATCCTGCACACCCAACTTTCTTCTCCTATGTTTCTTACTAGTTTCTTCTTTCATCTTCTTAGGATCATTTCCATCTTGATTATCTTTCTCTTTCTTTCTTTTTTTTACAAACACATCTACTTCATTATTTCTACTTTTATCTACTACATCAAAAGAATTCACAGGTGCTTTTCCTTTATCATTATCTCCCTTACCAGATGTAGAAGCTCTATCTGGACAATTATACTTATAATGACCCTTTTTATAACAACCATAACAAACAACTTCAGAAATATTTCTCTTTGGACCTCTATCTCCTCCCTGAGAACTAAATTCCTTTCCTTGAAAAAGATTAATAGTTAACTGACCCATCTTTTTGAGCAGATCTTCATACTCAGTAGATGTATTAGAAGAAATATTTGTGCTCACCGGGAGTGGTTGTGGATTCAGGACCAAAGGTGCTGGTGTAGGCTCTACTTTAGCAACAATTTCTTTGGGCTCCTCTTCCATGCTTTCTTCTTGCCTTCTTGCAATCTCCTTTGCTTGATCAATGGTAGCTGGGCGGTCATACTTCACTCGTTGTCTGATCTCCGGCTTCATCCCAAGAATGAAGTGCTTACAGAGGAGATTATCCACGCCATTCATCAACCCATCCGCTAGTCCTTCCTTCCGGATCTGGGCATCGAGCTTCCTCCTTAGCTCTAGAACACGAGCATGATAATCCCTTATCTTCTCCTTCTCTCCTTGGGATAGTTTTGTGATCTCGATCATGAGATCTGCATATTTCTGTTGTTCACCAAATTCTTCAAGAAAAATTTCGGTTAATAAATCCCATGAATTTTTCACATTATCACCTAGTGTTTCAAACCACCTAAGTGTTGAACCATCCAAAAAAGTAGGAAAAAATTCAGTCCATTGTTCCCTTCTTATGAGGCCATTACAAATACAAGATTGTTTAAACTCTTGAATGAAAGAAGAAGCATCTTCATTAGATTGAGCTGAAAAAACAGGAATCTTTCCATTTTCAAAAGTAACCACCGTGAAATACCAACCCACAAGTACAATTAACAAGACTTATGTGCACAAATAATTGGAATCACTATACTAGAAAGTGACTTTACACCTTTCTACAGTAAAATAGAAATGACCATGGTAAACTATGGTAAAACTTGACTTACTACGGTAAAAACTGACTTTACTGTGGTAAACACTATTCACAGTAAAAAGTGAAGTTACTACGGTAAATACTATTCACGGTAAAAAGTGACTTTACTACGGTAATTACTATTCCCAGCAAAAAGGACTTTAGCAGGGTAACTACTATTCATGGCAAAAATGACTTTAACATGGTAACTACTATTCACGATAAAAATGATTTTACCATGGTAACTACTATGCACAGTAAAAACAAGGTTACCCTCCAATTAATGTTTGCCTAAGTGGGAATATCTCTCCAGAAAATCCACCAACGAGGAATGGTCCCGGCAACGAAACCAAAATGTCATCACCAATCCGGCACTATGATAATTCTTCACCGGGAACTCCTCGTGCTATGATTATTTACTAATGCACAGCCTTTAGTTGGGTGGATGTAATCTGGAAGCAAAACAACAACCAAACACAAGAATACCATTGACTATGATAAGACAGAATGACGACAAATCTGAAATATCAAAATAAATTATAATATTAACATGAAACTGTTACAATCTCACCCATGAGATACTTCAACAAGACTATGGGAGAAACTTTACAATTACACCTCTTGATGGCTTCTTCAACACACCTTTAACTGATGGCTTCCTTCGCACACTTCCTACAATATTTCTCACTACTTCTTTCTATGCTAAATGAGGGGGGTGGCCTCTCTATTTATAGAACTTCCAGGCTTATCCATCCTATCTCTAAGATAGGATAAGAAATCCACTCTAACGAATCATATTCCATACCTTAACTCTTATCTGTACATATAAGCTTATCTGTTAAGATAAGATAAACCTTATCATTTTACATGGGTTCCACATTTTTAGACTTTTTACAAATTAAATACACAAAATATTTATGACCTCACTCCTTGTCCTTATTACCAATATAATATTTCTAATTCCTAATCATGTAGACCCTACTTCTCTAATTACCCAAACTTTGACATTTTAACATTACCGAACCACTTACGACAAATATTTACTTTTTACAACATTCCTATTGTACTTTGACTGTTACCGTACTCCACATTATTGGCGGCACCGTACTGATGGCGCCGTTATCTTCTATCGGACGCTACTACTAATTACACTTAACAACATCCTATTCCTAATACATACATTAATGAAATAGAAATTATGGAGGAAAATTTTAGTGTCGACAGGTCCACCTGGTAAAATAATTTGTAGTTGTCAAGACCCACTTGTGGCCAGCACTTGATGGAAGGTTGATCATGTCAATAAAATTGAAGCCCCACTGAGAAAATTATTGATCTGCTTGAATTGGATGAAGTGGAAGGGAATCCAGCCTCTACTTTCCATTGGCAAGATATAGTAAATTCCTTGCATTTTCTGACCCATTTGTGATAATCAGCAAATAATGCGGGCCAAAAGTAACATGTCTTTACAATTTTCATTGTTGTAGCTTTTGCTGAGAAATGACCACTTGATAAGCCATCATGAAATTTTATTAAAAATTTATCTTCTTGTTCACCTTCAATACACCTTAGCAAGACTCCATCAATGTTTCTTTTAATTAAAAATCCATCCACAAAAACGTAAGGGATAGACTGCAACCTCAAATGTCTCTTTTTTTCCTTATTTAGACCAATAGGGTATGCCCCAGTAGATTAAAAGGTGATCATATCACTCATCCAACTATGATTATTTTCTGCATCATATTTATTCTTTTGAATCTCCAGCATCATGTTGGAAGTGTCTTCATTCATGAAGGAGGTCTCTTGATCATCTTGACCATCCAAAACAAGTTACTCACACAAGTCCTCTACCCCCTTACCAACTTTGTGGCCTTAATACTCACATCATACTCTATTATCTTAGTTACATATTTAGCTCTTTTCTCACTAATGTATGATCCCCATAATTAAGTCTCTCACACTGGAATCTGAGACTAACACTTTGATATGATTAGTGGAAAGCATGCTTATTGAATATTTTAAGAGTCCTCGTGATGGGTAAAACCTATTTTTTAATGTGACTATATTTTAATTCATATTCCTTTAATGTTTGACTGAAAAAATCCAGTGGTTGTTTCATACGTTCATCATTTTGCTATGTAAAAACAAAAACAATACTAGCATCAGATCCATATTCATACAAAACAAAATCCTTACCATAGTTAGGATTGACAAGTGTTGAAGCTTGAGTAATTTCCTTTTTTACCTTATTAAAACTTTCTTCCTTTCAGATGTCCATTTGAAATTTGAATGCTTCTTTAACATCAAAGTGATGTCATCCTGAATAATCTTGCAAAATTAGGAACGAATCTCCTAAAAAATTTAATCTTTCCAAGAGAATGATTAAAAGGATTTATTATGAGTATGGAAAGGATAGAGAGAGGATGGTTGGGATTCTTTCTGGATCAATGGAAATGCCATCCTTTGAAAAGACATGTCCCAAAATCCTACCCCTACGAGACTACAAATTTACACTTTTATTGGTTGAGAGACACCCTACATTCCCATCTTTCAAATACCTTCTCCAAATGATTGATATAATCCTTACTATGTTTTCAGAAAATGGTAATATCATCCAAGATAGACAAGGATGAACTCATTGATGTAACCTTTAAAAGCAATATCCATTTCTCTCTGGCATGTAGCACATGTACATTTGATAAACCAAATGACATATTTTGATAAGCATATGTTACCCATTTGGTGGTAAGTACAGTCTTAAATTGATCTTCTTCCCGAAGCTTAATTTGATTAAAACCTGGATACCCATCCAACATTGAGAACCATTCATAGCCTACAATAATTTGAAAAATTAGTTCCATAGAAGGTAAAGGGTAGTGGCCCTTTAGGGAAGACTTGTTCAAATCTCAGGAAATCAACACAAATGTTTGATTTCCCCATTCTTCTTTCACTAACTAAGACAAGATCGGCCACCCATGTAGTGTACTTGATTGGAACAATTATTTTGGCCTCAATGTTTTTGGATAAATTATTCCTCATGAGGGGATTTATCTTATGGTTAACTGACCCTTGTTATTACCTAATTGGATTGACAGTGAAATCAAGATCTATGGAATGTTACACAATATATGGATTAAATCCCTTTACATATTCATAATCCCAAGTAAAAACATAAATAGATTTTTGACATAAGGAAATGAAATCTTGCTTCTCATTGTCATCACATACCTTTCCAAGCAAAAGATATTTGCCTTGTGCAATGGTGACTAGTAGACAATCCTCTTTCTTTGCTTTTATATTATTTTCATTACATTTGACTTTGTCATCCAGACTAAAAATATGCTCTAGGGTGACCAATCCCTTTAGCAATTTATATTTCTTTAGCTGAATAATTTGGTCACCATAGCTATCATGCAAATCATATTACATTTGTGATGATAATTAAGCCTCATTTTGGACAAACTAAACAATTTTTTCATCACTATCAAAAACCTTCCAATTGGTCTCATTATCCGGAATGGATGGTCTAATTATCACCTTGATATGATGCTCATTTTCTTTGACAAAATCCTCAGTGGGTGAGAATTAGGATCCAAGGGATGTTGTTAGATCTTCCTCTTTGTTTAGCTTCCTTGGCACCACTTGTAAGTTGAGAGCATCAAAACTATCTAGTAGGTCCCAAAATTTGTGCTTATAAGTTTTCAACAACTTAATATTTGTGGCAAACTTCCCCTTCACTTGGTGGACAACCAATTCAATGTCCCCTAAAATCTAAAATGTTTTAATCTTCCTCTTTCAGCAATCAATAGACCATGTACTAATGCTTCATATTCTGCAACATTATTGGAACATGCAAACTAAAATATGTGAGAGAAGAAAAATTTCTCATTTAATGTAGAAATTAGTACAACACTTGCCCCAACTCCATTTTTTGCTTCTTTAACCATAAAAAAACATCTTCCACAGTCCAGAAGGACTATTCTCTTCTTGCTTTAGTGGTGCAGATAGAGTAGATCCTTCTTCAAGAATGCAATAAGTCCCAAGTCCAGTTTTCAAATTTTCATCATAAGGATCCCACACATAGCGTTTGTCCCATTCATAAAGTATAAGATCAAGAATTGAAGGGGAAACAGGTTGCTCTTCAGAAACTAACTCATGTTCTTTGTTTTCTTATACTAGGCAGTTTTCTTGTAGAGGGGTGGGTTCATATGACTCAATATGATAAGTAAATATGGGCTCAACCTGTATGGTAAATATGGTACCATACCTAGTCCTTAAGAGCATATGCATCCAATATGAAGACAAATAACCACCTACTTTGGCAATAAAATCTCTTGATAAGAAAATAATAAACATAAGAAGCAAGTGAATTACTGATATGTCATGGATTATGGTTAGGTGTGGGCAAGCATGAAGGGTTAATTTCAGATATTTTATGACTCCTAGGACACCAACGGTTGAACAATCAAGTTGCAAGACACTTTTAGCAATAGCGATGTACTCAAGACCCAAGATATCAGAAATTTTCTTTGGCATAACAAAGGTAATATCCCCTAAGTCAATCATATAATTATGCACCAAGTGTTTACCCACAATTAAAGACATATAAAATGGCGGGGTCTTGATAACTTTACTTCCTTTATTTTTCCTTTGCTTGGCAAATATTGACTCCAGCATGTGTATTTTGAATCACTGGGTCGGCTAGGGGAAGTTGTTTGAGAGATTTACATAATAGGTCTCTTTGTGATGGGATAGCCAAAGCATCCAACATTGTCACATTGACATTCATCCTATTCGTTTTCTCCACAATGTTAAAAGGGAGGCCTATGGATTTCTACAATGGTGGTACAAGATTCTCCTTTCTTAACTGTCAGAAGGCTGAAATAGGCATCTTTGGTTAGGGAGTGACCTCTTTACTAGGAGCCTCACATGCTTTACTTTTATCTATGGCAAATTCATTCTCTTTGTTAACATTATTTCCCTAATTAGAAGAGGATGCAGGTTGAGATTCCAACATCCTTTTCTTAGACCTTGTATTATCTGCAACATTAATCTGAGGTCTATTATAAACCTCCCACTATTTTATTTAAATAACAGAAATCTTCAGCTCTAAAGAACATTGGATTTGTGTCTTGGTTAGCCTCTTGAGCTCCCTCCAAATTAGGATTGGGTGCTTCTACCAATGGATCTTGTTGATTGGAAAGATTTTGAACCATGAGGGTTTGGTCATGCAATGCATATGCACAACCATATGGACTATGCATTTTATTGCATGAGAAACACCATTCAACCTCTTGTTTTACATTATTTTGCATCAGGACCAATGCTCGACTAGAGCTAGTGACATGAGGTGGCTAAGGAGGATCAGTTGTTACTAGCGGAAGAGGTACATTTTGACTCTGCCACGTATTATTCTGTTGATTTTTTTGTACCTCTAATTAGGTTATTCATTCTTGTATGGATGATAACCTTCATTAAAGCCTTGGTTTGAAGACTTGCCCCTAATTACAATAATTCCTATAGGACTGGGCTTGCTGCTTCTTTAAAGATATAACTTTATTAGACAAATTTCTAATTAAGGCTTTCATGTCTTCATCCTCTTTTTTTGTGCAGGAGTAGAAGATGTGGAGGTATTAGGTTGGGTGTTATGCTTGGGAATAGGAGTAATGGAAGGTTGGGAAACTTGAGGCAATTCAGGGTATAAGGTCATAGGTGGTCTAGGAGCTAACTTACCAGCTTGGATCAGACAATTTTCAGCCCTAATGGCTATTGCATAGGCACAAGGAAATGTTGTGCCCCCATAGACTGAACCATGACAAAAATATCAAAATTTAATGCTCTTAAAAAGTAAAGAAAATAACCTTCCGCAATTGGTATTACAAGGGATGGAATTCTCTCCCAGGTCTTTTGGAATTTGAAATTGAAATCTACCATGAGCTCATTGGGAGATCTCTTTATTGTTGTTAATTGTTCAAGAAAGTAGAGTTTATCTTCCTTTTCTCCAAACTGATTGCAAAGGGCTGACCCCAACTCATTCCAGTTAGTAATTGACCCTGTTGTCAAAATTCTCAACCATTGCAAATGTTTTCCCTTAAATGAAGAAGCCATAAGCTTTACGGATACATCATGTTCAACAATTTGATGAACAACATAGACATTGGCAATATCTTGAATGTGGTCAACATGAGTACTATGATTTTCCCCAGTGAAGAAAGGGGTACTCTTAAGTGTAGATGTCGGAATAGGATTATGGGTATTAAGAGCAAGAGGATTGCTACCAGTAAAATTAACAAATAGTTGATTTCCCTATTGTGCTGTCATAATAGTAGGTATGGGAACTCTAGTAGATTTCAAGAAAGGCCTACTTTGAGGTGGTGTGGAAAGAGTTATATTTGGCATTGAAGGTTATATTTAAATTGTTCTTCCCTTTCTTCCTCTTCCTAGTGATAATTGCAGGTACTCAAAAGATCCTTATGTTGTTCTGGAGCTTATTTGAATTCTTCTCATGAACCTGAGCACTAGTATTGTTGAAAACATTTGATTTAAACAATGGAGTCACCATATGTGTAGAAACAAGCCTCGTAAAGCTGGGAATTATTGAGTCACACACCAAAACTTGACAAAGATGAAAATGAATCTTTTACATTATCCCACCAAGCGTGCCAAAACTATTGGAGCTAAAATTTACACCCGTCCCAAATCGTATTAACCTAGGGCTTGAGACAACATGGCACTATCTCCAAGATGTGGGACTTGAACTGAGATAGACCTCCAAAGAATTTTGGCTTCCTCTACCTATTTTTAATGCTAAGAATACTCCTAGAAATGGAAATGTAACTACCTAACACTAACCTAAAACTCTAAAGGACTGGTGAAAGATAATGATGCATGAAATATAAATCCTAAACTAAGGGAGGTGATAGCACTAGAACAAGTGGTGGAGATATTCAAAGTGAGTGAAAATAGGAAGAAAATGAAGTAGAAGAGGGAAGACAGAAGTGCCACATTACAAAACAACATTAAGATATCTGTTTTCATGGAGAAAAACATATTTGGGTCCTCCAAGAAGAACAAAGTATGCACAATATACCTACAAATAAAATGGAAGGCAAGAAATGCAATATAACACAAGCTAGGGCAAAAAAATCTGCAACACATGAATTTTATTGCTTAAAAGGATGCACAATCCATTAAAGAGTAGAAACAAGGTAAGAATCCTTTGTAGGATGCTCAAATATGAGGCCTACAACTCACAAAATTATTCCATAACAAATTTGACAGAGTTCCTATGCATTTTCAGAACACCCCCCCTCACAAATGAGGACAATTTACATTATATAAAGAAAGAAAACCAAATTGCTTCCACAAACTGACAACCTGCATTAATTTTCTAAAAAGAGGCATGGGAATCCATGCTAATTTGTTTCCCAATGGTGTCGTGCTTGTAGGATAAGACATGAGCACCATACCTCATTAAACTAGTCATTGAGTTACTCCGTACTATATTCATTAATGTTTGGCCTATCAATGTTGATCTTGTAGTTAGTCGGTTACAATATAGTCTATTTAGGGATGGTAGCAATTATTTCTCATCTCAGTCAGTTGCATTTTTCATTATGTCAGCCGGGAGCATTTTCCATTGTCTCGGTCAGTAGCATTTTGTTGACCGATAGCATATCACGGCCTTATGTCGTTCGGTAGTATTTTTCGACCCTATGTCAGCCAGTAGCATATGTTGGCCATATGTCAGCTGGTAGCATATGTCGGCCCTATGTCGGATGAGAGAATTTTTTCAGCCCTCTGTTAGGCGGTAGCATATGTCAGCCATGTTTCAGTTGGTAGCATATGTCGGCCCTATGTCAACCGATAACATTTTTCTTGTGTCAACCAAGAGCATTTTTCTTGTGTCAGTCAGGAGCAATTTTCCTTGCGTCACCCAGGAGAATTTTTCCTTGTGTCGGCCGAGAGTATTTTTTCAGCTAGTATCATCCGTACTTGCTACCAAATTACATTTGGTTCCTCTGCCCACTCCAAACTCAACAACACACCACTTTCTCCAGCTTCTTCACGAAGACCTCATCATACTTCCCAAGTCTAGATTTTACAAGTTAGATAATTCACAAGAGATGCAAAATTGTATAACAAGAATATCTTTAGATTTTATTTTCTTTATCAACTATTTTTACGTGCATACGAAAAATCTTCCAATGAAAAACATAATCCCTTCTTATCCCTATGAATCTTCTAAGAAAATAAGCTTGACGAAGCTTATGTGTTTATGCTTCTTATTGCATTTATTCATTGTTAGTCTGTTCTATACAAACAATTATTTTACCAAGGAAGTCTAAGGGGGAGATGAAATTTCTTCTGAGAAGCCTTATTTTTTCCCATGATTCTTAGGTGAAGCAATTAGAAGAAATAGAAAATTCACCATTACAAATTGGAAAATAATTTTTTTAAAGTTAGATTAAGCTTCACATCCTGCAACAGAGGAATAACCACATCAGGTTATTCTTTGTTTATTTTATTTTCGTGTAGAAGTATATTTTATTTTATTTAGAAGTAATTTGCCTTGTTTCTATAGATTTATTTCATTTCATTTACAAGTAGATAGAAAACTCAAACAAACATATAGTAGAAGTTAATTAGATTTATTTTATTCATTTACATTTAAAAGCTCATTCTAAAATACAAAAAAAGTAATTAGGTAGTTTGTTTTGTATTTCTTTAATTAAATATTTGTAATCATATTTAATTAAAGTAAAGGGGAAATCAATCAACTTTATTTAATTCATATTTGTTTGCTTTGGTTATTTAAAGGTAGGAAATTATATTAATTAGATTTGGAAGGAATAAATAACCCCTCATTTCCATAACAGCCTAAGCTACTAGACTTAGCTTCAGTCCCTTTGGTTTCCTCTATGTGTGTTTGTTTCCGTATTTACTTAGTTTGTGCCCACATGACCATTTAGGGTCCACGCACAACCAAGACGTAGAGTTTGTGACCCAACTGTTCCACAACCAAACATTAATACACGCTTGATAGACATTGACCAAGGGTTACGTCAGCTTATCTTCAGAAATACTCTGATCCCACCCAATATTATTCACTGGCTCATTGCTTTGAATGAAAAGGTAGATATTGTTGAAGAGTTATGGGAAAACTAGTCGAGTAGAGATTATATTTCATGATCTCTAATTTTCTCCTACCCCATCTTTTGTCATATCTTCATGACCCTCTTCAAAGAGGAATTCACAGAGGAAGAAGGGAAATTTCCCTGTGTTCCATAGCCAAATAGAGTCTTGTTAGTGCTACCGATATTGACTGTAACTTGCACGGTGATCATCCTTAATTGTAGCATCACCCCGGAGTAAGTGAGATAGGCATTTATTGCACTCAATGAACAAATACCCATTTTCCCCATTGAGAACATTAGGTTTCCTTGATTTCTTGTTGTCACTTCCATCTATTCCACCTATTTACCCATCATACTACCATCCCATTCATTTCATTCTGGCTATCCCAACATGACCTCAGGAGGTCATGTGCGTCTAGGAATCACTTGTTGATTCTCAGATGTACAAAATTGGTGAACCCAACGTGAAGGACTAATTCCTTTTTGTATCCCCTTTATTTCCTTTTCTTTCATCCATCCTTCCCCTCTCCCATTATTTTGTGGGTGTTTATAAACCCCTCGAATATGTCGAGTCAGGAGTGAAGAAAACCCATCTTGGGTCTTGAATCCTATTACAACCAAGTGGGTATGCAACAGTCACACGCATTATCAAGGTGGGTTGATAATTACTCACATAATATTCTATCTCCTCACATGCCTCATCCTCAAGTGCTTAATACCAACTCAACTATTAGGATTAAGGAGATAGACCAACCTAACTAGAGTGCACAACCTGAATTCTTCAAATCCAATAACATGACATTCATGAGAGAACAAAGTTTTTATCCATGAGTCTTTTCCAGACCTCATATTAACATGCAATATGATTCCTTCTCTTCTTATTTACCACCAAATGATGAGCTTCTAGTATGACTCACCCAAAGTGGTGATCATCTTAACGCTATAGATGAATCCTTAGATAGTATGCAAGGATATACAAATGCTCTTCTTCAAAACAATATTGTCACCCCTCCTCCCAAAATAGAAAACACACCTAAAGAGGGGTGGTCTAAAAAAGACCAATTTATAATGGGGTATAATGTACCTAACCCAATAAGGCTTGACATGTGTCTAAAAAACTCACAACCTTCACCTGGAAATGTGATCTCAACATTGGTGGGTAGAATTAAGGAATTATAAATTGCTCAAGCCTCACAACCTACACAATTTGTGGGTTCAAACAATACTTCCCATCATATGAAAAAGTAAAACTATGTTCCTTCCACAAGTTCCTATCAACAACCACCATCTCAAGCCTACTTGGGTGCTCCTAACCTAGGGTGACCTCCTTATAGGATCGGGCACATTACGGATGGACCCTCATCCTTCATATATGTATCCAACACAAGGGTCGACCAAAAGTGCGTTCTCAAATGCCACTCCTCCAGGAAATGTATTGTTCCCTGGTTTTGCACCCATAAGCCCATACCCTAGTGTTGTTCCCCCCTACATACACATGTATTCAAAATCTCCTCATATGGATGTTTACTCTTTCCCTTTTCATTTATCTCACCAATAAGGAGTTCCTTATGCCCCGACTAATGCCTACATTATAGCGTATCAAACTCCAGTCCCACCTCCACCTCCCCATCAAGGATCATTAATGGCTAAGTCATATGCAATGGGAATATACTCTAAGTACCTAAAAGAACCTATAGACTTCACCATACAAGGTTTTATGCTCCCACGGCCATTGTCTGGCCTCCCAAAATTTAAGGGGGAGGGAGATCCAAATGCCCATATTAAGGCATATGTCACTGACATTAGAGAGTTACTCCCTTGGGATATGGTCATTGTAAAATATTTCCTAAGAATCTTGAAGGGATTACCCTCAATTGGTACTACATAATCCCAGAAGCCTATATCCATTCCTTTAAGGAACTCGTATCTAAAATCGTTAAGGCATTTGACATGAACAAGTTATTAAGAACAAGGATTATAGAATTCCTACATATCAAACAAGAGCACAATGAGTTTGCTTCCCACTTCATTCAGAGGTGGTGGAAAGTCCTCTATTCACTTTGTGACTTGTTCCTCCATTCTCTTAACCAAGAGACCAAGGAGGAAGTCCAAAAGTTTCCTCTTTGAAGCTATGAAGAAGTCTTAGAGGGTGCAATTTTGCATTGACCAAGCAGCGATAGACAGTGGACGCAAGACTTATGGCCCAAATGGGAGGTTGGTCACCCCCACTCAGAACAATTATAACTATCAAAATGGTTCAAACAACAATCAAGGACCCAAGGTCCTCAATCAGAACCGTGGTGTCACAACAGATGGCGTAACTGACCAACCCAAGAAGCCAAATGTTGCGAACACCAAAAATGTAAATAATAACAATGTCAACATGAAAAATCAAAGGAACAATAACCTTACTCCTTTTATTAATTCTGTTGAATTTAATCTTCCTTCTATTTAGTAGGTTCATGCCCAGGGCCTGATTCAATACCAGAACCAAGGTCAAAGGCCTCTAAACTATAACTACAACAACCAAATCAGAATGAACAATAAGAATTATGGACCACAAAAAGATCAGAACTAGAGATCTAGGAATTATGATCCCAAATTTTATTGTGGATTCCATAGAGTTATAGGTCACGATGCTCCAACTTGTAGGGACTATAAAAAGTTCATACAACGTCTTCTAAAGGATCAAAGACAAATCTTTATTGAGATGTTCTTAGTCAACCCCACAAGAACCCGCAAGGTACCCACATGGGACTTGTTTCTTCATAGAACGCTACCTTTGGAATTTATAGAGATCCTTTCCCAAAGCACCCTGAAAAAGAGAAATTTAATCCTCATTTTGAAAACAAGGGTATTCCTATAGGGACCAATGATCATAAATCCTCTACATCTACTGATCCACAAGTTATTCATACCTTGGACCAATGGAACAAGACTAATATCGTAGGCCTAGTAAAGTTGGAGACTGAACCGGAAATCCACAACCTCACGACTACATGTCACAACCTCTCCCTGTTTACCCCTTCAGTGTAAGATGATGCACCATTATTCCCTAAACCATTGGGGGCTTATAATTCAATTATAGACCTAACCAAGACATTTTCTCACATCTTCTTCTTGGATTTGTTGAAGAACTCCCTATCGCATTGATTTTATTTATTAGAAGTGTTAGACCTTGGTCACTTAGTTCACATTACACCTCCTCTAGAGGCCCAAATTAACCAAATGGATTTTGACATCTATCCTCCGGGCCAAGCATGAGAGAGGTGTTGGGTTTGTTTTTGATATCAGTAATATGCCCACAGATGTTGAGTTAGCACAGAGAGGTGATCATGCATTGTATTTACAGGTATGGATCTACAACAATTATGTCAAGAGAGATATGATCGATGATGGAGCTATGCAGTTAACATTGTCCCCTTTTCTTTTTTACAAAAGATAGGTTATGGAGAAATGAATTGTTCTTCAACTCGAAACATGCTAAGAGGTTATGATAGCCTTAAGGCTACATCCATTGGGACTATAGTTCTCCCAGTCACTCTTGGGCCTAAGACCATTTTAACTAAGTTCTATATTATAGACAAGGAAACCAACTATAATATGATCCTTGGTAGGCCATGGATTCATATGATGAAAAAAATTCCCTCTACTTTGTTTCAAGAAGTCATATTCCTTCATCTGGGGAAGATATTTGTGGCTCAAGGTGATCTGAAGCCATTTGACATTCACCTAGATAACCTTAAGAATAAACCTAGGGTCCATTCTAAATTTGAGCTCCCAACAAATCAGTTGAACAAGCCTATTCCTTCTAGAGGACTAGTTATCGCATCAAAACTTGTTCCAACCATTGAGTTAGAGCCACCCAAGGTAATTGAAGGGGTGGATATTAATGAAAACAAGGCTACTATAGTAGATATTATTTCAACAAAAACCATAGCAGAAATAGTGAAACTCTTAGAGAATGATCTGTAGATTATTCTCCCATTTGATTCTTTGGGCATAGGCCATGCTCTTGGGATAGCCTCTCTTCAAGAAAATGACCTTGGATATTTTTGCATGGTTGAGGTTTCTAAGGTTCAGGAAGAGGATTCAAATAATGATGAAACATCTATCTTTCCTGAAAACTATTAGACGCTTAACTACGATGGAGCGAAATGCCACTATGGCGTAGAGGAAGGGGTGATTCTCACTTCTCCAAAGGGGATATTTATGCCCTTTGATTTTAAATTGAATTTTAAATGTATGAATAATGGGTCAATAATACAAAGCTCTACTTATTGGTCTCATTGTGGCCAAGAGGATGGGTGTGCACAATGTTAGAGTCCTAAGTGACTCACAACTTATTACAAATCAAGTTTTAGAATTTTATGAGACTAGAGCAAAGCACCTTCAACTTTACAAGTCCATTGTGCACAAACTATGTAAATATTTTGATTTTATTTCCATAGAATCTATTCCCTAAGACCATAATCAACTCATTGAATTCTATGGCTACTTATTCCTCTCAGTTTTATCCTAACGAGGATTTAAAGGAAATGGAGTTCACCATTTTGGTCTGATCCGAACCCTTGGTTCATAAGATGCCTAGTAATGAAATTTTGGCATATGTAGAGACTGGAAATGATCCTATTACATTAGATTTTGTGGAGAATGATGAGGCAATATTAGGATACCTCCACACATATGCAAATCTTCATCTCGCACATCATAAGAAAGGATTTTCCCTTACCCCTCACCTTCTTTCTATTTTGGAGATATAACGATGAATCCTTCCTCATCAGAGGACTTCAAACTATATGAAATTGAGGAAGAAGAATTGGAGTTACCCCCAGCTCCTCCTAAGTTTAAAGAGGGTAATGCTTCCTTAATCAAAGGAACCATTGACATTAACATTGGAATGGAAGAGGAGCCTAGAATTCTGAAGCTTGGTTCTTCGTTGTTGCCTGAAGAAGTAGAAGTGCACACCAAGGTGCTCAAAGAACATTCCAAAGCTTTTGGTTTTAGTTATAAGGAGATGATAGGTGTCACTCCCAATGTGGTAGTTCATAACCTAGTCACTAAACATGATGTGAATCCTGTAAAACAAAAATTGAGACCTATGAAGCCTAAGGTCACTTTAATGGTCAAGGAGGAAGTGATGAAGCTCCTTTAGGTAGGGTTTATTAAACTAGTGGACTACTCTATGTGGTTATCCAACATCATCTTGGTCCTTAAAAATAATGGGAAGATATGAATACTCATTTACTTTAGGGACATTAACAAATCCTACCCCAAAGATGATTTCCCATTTCCTTCTATTGACATCATTGTTGATGTAACAACTGGTTATGAGTTATTGTCTCTCATGGATGGCTTTTCTGGATACAACCAAATAAGGATTTCCAAGGAGGATCAAACTAAGAATACTTTCACTACTCCTTGGGGGACCTTTTGTTATGTCATCATGTTGTTTGGTTTGAAGAATGTTGGAGCCATGTATCAACGGGCCATGACATATATCTTCCATGATCTCATTCATAAGATTGTGGAGACATATGTTGATGATCTCCTAGAAAAAGATAAGAAACGATGTGATCATCTTGAAGCTCTTTGTATTATTCTTTCATAATTAATTGAATACAACGTAACCTTGAATCATGAAAATTGCATGTTCAAAGTCAAAGTGGGTAAATTTTTGGGTTATATCATTTCATCTTGATGCATCGATGTATATCCTGTGAAGATTAGGGAAATCTTGGAAATGACCCCACTAATGGATGAGTCAAACATTAGATATTTCTTGGGAAAGCTTGGGGAAATTCATATATTTGTCCCTAATTTGACATATGTCATTCACCCTATTAATGGCTTGCTAAAGAAAACATGTTGTAAAATCTAGACAACTAAATGTCAAGAGGATTTTGAGTTGGTAAAGTGTTTTCTCATGTCACCACCTATACGCTCATGCCACCAAAAGTTGATCATCCTCTAATTTTGTATTCTTAGCCACATATGTCTCAATAGTGTGCATGTTGGCACATGAGGATGATGATGATTGTGAATGGGCCATTTATTTCATTAGCCACACTCTCCTTGATTACAAAATGTGGTATACTCAAACAGGAGAAAGAGTTCTTGGAAATTTTATTTACAACTAAGGGGTTAAGGCATTATATGCTTAACCAAGAAACACGGGTAATTTTTAAATCAGAACAGTTGTGAAGATATTTTTGACCCAAGTAGCCTTATCTAAAAAGCTTGGAAGATTTATCACATTGATGAGTGAGTTCAAACTCAATTTCATCAATCAAAAGTTTGTCAAGGGACAAAATATCACTAATTGGTTGGCAGATAATCTTATAGACTACAGAGAGATATTTGATCTAAATTTCCCTGATGAATGTGTTTTCTATATAGAAATAAAGCCTCACATTGCTTCATGTTCATTGTATACTGACATAGTAAATCACATCATAGATCGGTCATATCATGAGGGAGTGAATTTGCAACAAAGGCAATGGTGTGTGTCATAGCCACAAAGTATGTAATCATATAGAGAAGTTATTCTATCACAGAGCCTTCGATGACATGTTGTTGAGATGCATCGATGAAAAAGAAGCGGAAAATATTCTCTTTGAAGCCCACATTGGAGTATGTGTTGGCCTCTTTGGAGGGAATTTGACTGCTTGCAAGATTCACCGAATGGGCTAAGTTTGGACCACATTAGAACATGATGTTGTAGAATATGTGCATAAGTGCCAAAAATTCCAATAGTTATCACATGCCATACATATTCCAACACAGGCTCTATATCCAATTGTTACACCCTAGCCCTTCTCTACTTGGGTCTTGGATCTAATAGGGAAATTCTCTCCCTCCTCATCAGATGGCCACAAATTCATCATCACAGCCACATAATACTTTACAAATTGGTTGATGGCATGCCTCTAACCATTGTGCCTGGGTTAGTTATCACTAAGTTCATCTTAAACCATATCATTTGTAGATACGGTGTCTCATAGGTCAATATCTTAGATAACGAAACTCCTTTTAAGAATGAAGAGGTGCGTGAGTTGTGTGCTAAGTTTAAGATATCTCATCACATAGCCTCTTTATACTACCCTTAAGACAACAAATAGGCTGAGACTACAAATAAGAATTTGAAGTTCATCCTCCTTAAGACAGTTAAGGAGAATAAGAAATATTGGCACTTGAAGCTATTTCCATCCTTGTGGGCTTATACAACCTCAGTGTGAATGCCTACGGGGGTAACCCCCTTTTCTCTATTTTTCGGTGCTGAAGCGGTCTTACCACTGGAGGTATAACTACCAAGTCTTTGTGTGTCTCTACAAGGTGTTCTTGATGAAGATGCGTACTGAGAAGTATGACTAGAAAGAATTAGAAACCCTAGATGAAAAAAGGCTCAAAGCCAAACAACATCATCGGGTCTATGCTGACAAAATGTGTCATCAACAGTACAACAAGAAATTCTATGAACAATAAATCTAGGTAGGAAACCTTGTGTTAAGACTTGAAAGCTAAATAGATAAAAAGGTCAGAAAAGGAAGAAAATTTAGGCCGAATGGTTAAGGCCTTATTGAGTAATGGAATACTATAAGAATGGTGCATATTATATATGTACCTTAGAGGGTGAGGATTTTAGTGAATCTGTCAACTCACTTCACCTTAAACGCTTTTACATATAGTCACTTGCATTCCCACATTGTACATTATTGCATTCATACCACTTTGTCATTTGCATTATCATCTTGTGATATTGTAAACTAGAAACTTACTTTTCAAGTAACTTTTAAAATTTTCAAACATGAGCGAATACATTAATCATGGATAATTTTAGTGATGATTATGCATAATATGAAAGAATATTTCAACTTAGATACATTGTTTCTCAAGGTGAATATTCTAGCACAGGTCAGTGACTTCATTAGCCTAAAAGGTGTTGAGTCTGGTATAATGAAAATATTAGGGGTCAGCTTTGCATAACCTTGAAACTATCCCCTATGATAATCCTAGATTAGGATTTAGGTAGAACAGCTACTAGCTCACAAAAACCATCAAGGGGCATAGGTTTTATCAAGTACAATAAACGTGTGATAGGAGGGCGGAGGCTACATACGCATGATAGGAGGGTGGAGGCATCAAATGTGTGACAAAGATTTTGTTGGCGTGCAACAAGGAGAGTTTATTGACGCACGATAGGGAGAGTTTGTTGACGTGTGACAGGAGTGCGAAGGAATTTAGATCCCAAACAGAGAGTTTTTTGCACCTGTGACACAGAGATAATGTTATCGCACGGCTAGAGGGCAGAGGCTACAGACACACGACAAAAGATAATGTTATCACGTGTGAGGAAGGTTGTTATCATAGCATCCTCGTTGACACACATCAACAAGGTTGTTGACACACTTATAGCGATGCTTTTATGATGCATGACAAAAAATATCCTATCACGTGTATACAGCCATCTGTCACATTATTGTAAATCAGGTGAAAATTGTGTTGTCGAACCCCCATAAAATTATCATCTTCCCGTGAAACCGGTTCCAAAGATGTAAACCAGGTACTTTTCAACCTCTGACTTTCTAAGATTTCTCTTAAACATTGAAAAATAACATTTATCATACCTCTTTATCATTCCATTTTACATCTTCAAGTTATCTAATCTCTGTTATCATCTTTAGTTCATGAGACAAAATTTTGACATTAGTACTACAAGGAATTGTGTATGTTTAGTATTATTCATGGTTCCTCCCAATTCTGGGTGTTTCTTACACATAGTTTTCTCTAGAAGCTTCTTAAAGATAAATATTCTGCCTAAAATTATCTCTTTATGATAGAAATATTCTAAAAATTTCACCCAGAAATATTTGTCTTGCCTTTCTCAACCTTCAATGGTGAGCCCTCAAATCCTATTAGTTTTACGGGGTTTATTCTATGGGTAAAATGTTCCCTCCTAAAAGCACAACCCAAAGTCAATTAAAAAATAAAAAAGGATAAACAAATAGTAAACACAAAGTTCTTTCATTTAAAAATAAAATTATAATGATTATCCCCACTAACCTTTGGTGATGAGCCCATGCTTCTTACTGGTAGAATGATATTGGAAAAGGAGGGAAGTCCCCTTACTGGGTAAGTGCACCAAGATGGTGGATAATAAAGTGGAAATAAAAACCTGAAATTTAGGTACCGCGAGCACGGTTTATAAACCACACTCACGCATCTTTTTTTATAGGGCTCGGTGATTTTCGAACCTAAAACTATGATCGCGGTTTACAAACCATGAGCGCAGTTTAAAACAGTGCTCGTGGTTTCAAACTGTGATCGCGGTCCTCTGAGACAAAAAATACAGACCCGTGACTCCTCATTTTCCCTCATTTTTCCTTTCCAACCGTAATTTCTCCTACACCTTTGGCACTCACGCTTTGAATACCCCTTAAAAATTACTCTTCAGACTTGTGGATCGCGATAGTTTCAACATGCCGCCAAGACAAAGAGGTAAGCCCTCGATTTTGATCAATTTGTTTGCATTTTAGGTTTTTTGTGATTTTCATGGGTTTTTCAATTTTTTGTTTATGTATACAATTTTTTTGTTTTGTCAATTGCTCAGCAAGCTCGTAATCCTACAAACCGTCAAAATATTCCTCAAAACCCTCCAAACAATCCTCAAAACCCTCCAAACATTCTGCAAAACCCTCCTCAAAACATAGATCCGCATCCTGTGGCTCCTTTTTTCCCCACGGAACCAACAGGAACACAAGCTGATATCGTTGGAAAAATCTGACAAAATAAAATTGCCATTGAGAACCTTATTCAGAATATAAGACAAAATTATGCCAAAAATCCGTCCCGCGTGACTTTAGCCAACACATTACAAACATGGATTGGTGAAGTTGACTCCGCAACCAACCAAATAGATAGATGGAATACCTTTAGAGGTGATTGTAGGCAGTGGTATGCAAATAAATTATCCCATGCAACCATAAAAGACAAAAAATGGAAACGACTGCATTTGTGCATTATTTATTGACCTAAGAACCAATGCCCCCTAGCAGTTACTTGCAAACGGTTCGTGCCACGATGACCGAATCAAGAACAATTTTTGGGACCAATGGTGGATGGTTTTTGATTATCCACCATGCAAAAACAATGAGGTTCCCCTCTATTTTTTGAAGAAATTATATTGCGAGTTCGTGCTTAATGAGGTCCCAAATTATTTTGACTTTTCTAATTTTTATGGGTGAGGTGGTGGCTCTGCACAGAGTATACCTGGTGCACGCATAGGTCAACCAAGGATCCCCCATGCCCCAAAACCCCCACCACCTTAAATTATCCCTCCTACAGTGAAGGAGGTTGTGGAGATTGATACACTACATGCATTGAGGGAGCTCACTGACACTCTGACCTAGCATAGTGAGCAAATTACATCTGGTGATGTTGGTGGAGGTGCCATTTCTAGCACATCACACCACTATGGATCATGTGGTGCCATATGCACTACGGGAGAGACATCATTTGCTAGATCACATGATTTCTTTTCTCTAGATGAGATGATGGCGGATGTTTTTGGAACTAGTGCAATGGATCTTGATCTTTCACAGGTAAATGTCAAATAAATATTTAATATATATATATATACACAATAGTTTAATTCATGTTTGAGATTTTAATATATATGTATTTCATTGTACGTTATGTACATACATGTAAAAACTATTTTTTTTTTAAATTTAAATAGAAAGAGCCGGTGAAGGAAACATCCGGCATCAACATGCTAGCTAATGCAGCTGGGCATGTTACAAACGTAGGTTTCAAGTTGTACTTAAATTTCAAATTTCATTTGATTATGCACTTTTATTATTATAATGTTTCACCTGTACATGTACATATTAATATATGTTTGTCTTTTATACGTGCAGGAACCTGGTGGGTCATCATCTGCTCTAGGAACTGAGGCTATTAGCATGCCTCACGTGACTTTTACACATGTTACTTTCTCTTTACAATTTGCTTCTAATTATGGAAGTTCGTGTGGATTATGCTTTGGCTTTGTTATGTGGCAGCCATGTAGATTAATGTTGATTTGTACATATTTTTTGTATAGCTTATGACTGCCAGAGAGACTCCTCCATATATGTAGACTGTGGAGGCTACTGTAGATACTGCCATAGCATCTACAAATCCACTAACTGAGGTACAATTTTTCAAATTTGTTAAACTTATTTAGGAATTATTTCTTATTACTTAAATCTACAATCTCAAATTTTGTACATGAAATATCTAATTTGAAATTTAATTATTTATATGTAGCTTACCTCTCATGAGTCTATTGTTATCCATGTCATGCGTCAACGACAAATTGATAGGGATTATGACATTACGGTAAGATTTCACATGCATTTTAACTAAATTATAAGTTTCTAAATTTTGAATGTATTTTAAAAATATAGGTGTTAAAAACTACTTGTTAATGAATGTGCAGGTTAAGTTGCAGGCCTGCTTAGAGACGCCTAGGACCACATAGATGAAATCCGTAGTGGCATCTCCCTCCACTACATCCCTGGGTTGTGGACATGCTACTTCTAGCAAGGTGAAGAGAGGGAAGATGTTTCATGATTAGATTCATAGGACGTGGATGTACATAGATATATAT
The DNA here is from genome assembly GCA_019776745.2 of Taxus chinensis. Lineage (NCBI taxonomy): Eukaryota > Viridiplantae > Streptophyta > Pinopsida > Cupressales > Taxaceae > Taxus > Taxus chinensis. Next base: position 14,297,425 of record CM034154.1, on the reverse strand, counting down.
ATATATATATATATATATATATATATATGGGCCAGCTGGTCCTAGTTCATGATTCTTCATAGGACTTTGTATATAGCCTTATGCAGCTACATGTGGTCTTATATGTATGACACACTTGGTTTCGAGATGTACACATGTTATGAACTTATATTTTCAGAGACGTGCATTCAACACACTTAATTTGATACATTATATATCCATGTGTTGGTTTTCATAACAATATTACTTATATGTTTGATTCAAATTCATTGCACATGATATCCTTTTATGTATGTATATTCTATGTATATTAATTCTATATGTATGTTTGATTTAAAATTTAAAAACTATGGTGCAACAATAAGAATAAAATAAGCATATATCTCATGTACCATATTCTAGTGCAATAATAATTTTTATGTATGTTATGACATGTACATGTCAAGGACTGAAATTTCATATTTTAGGAAAATCTAGGTAGAGAACATTGTTCAGCAGTGAAGTGGGAGTTTCACTACTTTTGAGGAAAAATAAATTATTGCATCACCTATAAAAATATTGGTGATTCAATTTGTGGATATTTTGATTCATATTTTGTAAGTGATTTGGAAAAACAAAGATCAACTTCTAGTTATGCTATTACACTTGTAACTGGACCTATCAATTGGATTTTAAAGCTTCAAAATATTACAATTTTTTCAACAACTGATGTAGAATATTTAGCTGCCTATCATAGTTATCAGGAGGTATTTTGGGTAAAAATTGTATTGGATGAGTTTTGAAGATATTAATAGAAGATGAAGGTATTGTGTGACAATCAAAGTGTTATTTAAGTATCCAAGAATCTAGCTTATCACAATAAGACAAAGCATATTTTCGTTAATTATAATTTGTTTATACATGTTATTGATGAAGGGATAATAGCACTTGACAAGGTACACACCATAGAAAACTTTGTTGATATTCTCACAAAACTAGTACTATTATAGAAGCAAAAATGGTGTTTATCTTCTATTCATTTGCAGAAAATGCGATGAGTTGGTCGCATAATATATAAAGTGGATTGGTTATCAAGGTGGATATTATAAGATATGTGACAACAAAGTTAAATTTTAGATCCCTTTACGACAACATTTTTAGCTTACTTTCCAAAGGGGTGTGGGGGGTTTCCCCCACTCATGTCACAGGGGGCAGTGACAAATTCAACCAATCTCTATTTTTAGTAAATAAAATCCTAATGTTGTTTTCCTAGTCTATTTGTAAGATGAGGAATCCTAACTATACTTGGAATAAGAGAATAACTATTGTTGAAAAATTTGTAATTGTTTAAAAATTTGTAATTGTTAAAAAAAGTTGTAATTGTTGAAAAAGTTGAAAAAATTGTAATTGTTGAAAAAGCTAAAAAAGTTGTAATTTTTGAAAAAGTTGAAAATGGTGGGTCATGGCACCTAACCGACAACGCGGACATGTTCGGGTGGCCAGGTGAACACTAGAGGAGGAGTTATTTCGGTGCACGACAATGTCGTTGCTTCCGAGCTACCTCATTTGGGTGAAGTCCCTTAAGAGCCCTGAGACCAAAAAATTATTCAACTTCGACAGGTGACTACGCGCACTCCGTGGCACCTAAACATGTCTTGTCTGATCTGACACCTTAGTGTAGGGACCCTCTACAATATCATGTCTCAGTTTTTTCCTTCTCTAATTGGTGCTCTCGCTGCCCTATTGTTTGCAAACACGCTGAATAGTGTAGTTTGAGACAGTGTAAGGTTGTTAAATGGTATATTGTGTAAACGGTAGGTCGTGGTACCAAACCAACTGTGGAGACATGTCTGGGTGGCTAGGTGAATGCTAGAGGAGGTGTCGTTTTGGTGCGCAACAATGTAGTGCCGACCAAAATCATGACCAATTTTTTTTTTAAATGACAATGTGTGGGGCAGGCTAGGAGGAAGGAGATGGGTCTTTGAGTGGTTGTGGGGACTTTTAAATTAAATAATGAATTCTTCTCTCTTAAACATTGACACTTACCTTTATTATTTACTGGGTGCACATGCATTACTCCTTAAAGCATTGGATTCCACGAGGAAAAAATGCAGACTGAAGGATTGGGAAGGTAAGGCATTGAAACTCCTAGCTACTACTTTTCTCTGGCTAGAGATCTCTCCTGTGTTTTACTCCCAGAATGCACCAAAAGGCTTGAGATTAGGAACATGGTATAGACGTCCAACCAAGCACAAGGGCAGAGGAATTTTTTGGTGTTGTGGTTGTAGGTGCTCTGGCTGACATTCTTGCAGAAACGAGATGCATGCATAAGGCATGTGAACTGTGCGCCAAAATGCCTAGAAAAAAAATGTGGCTTATTTGAATGCAACGGCTGTGGGATACACGAAATGGGTTTGTTAAAAAGGATTAGAAACTTTCTTGCTAAAGCACTCATCAATGTAGGGTCTCCTGCCACTACCACGTCCTCCTAGCCTACGTCAAAAGGGGACCTCTGGAGTAGTTGTGTTCATTCAAAAAAAAATTTAAAGGGTAGAGGAATAGTGTCAGATGTTGTAGTTGTTAATGCTATGGCAGACTAGTATGTGAAATGGGGAAACTTGCACAAGGAAAGTCGACTATTTGGCAATGCTTATCAAGGAGATGGGATCTAATGGGTCTGGCCATGACCATGTAAGTTTCATTTTTGTTTATTTAAAATGCAAGTGGGAAAGCTTACTAGAAAAGGTAATTGAAAAAAAGGGGGGGATTAACTTGTCTAAAGGTCTTGTCTAGAATAAAACAGCTTGAGTCAGATACAACATGTGTTTCCAATCAAATGCTTGCATTCCTTTTAGTTCAACTATTATCATCAAGAAAGGAATTAGATGCTAAAGTGCATCAATTGAACTCTAAAGAACGTAGGATCAAAGAACAAAAAATCATTTTGGATAGAGGAAGAGAACATATCAAGGAACTGAAAATTCAATTGAAATTACCCACAACGAATCTTGAAAGTAAAAGGGTCTAGCTTCTCAATTCAATTTCCATGAAGGAGGAACATAAATCTATGTATGAGAGAAAGATTCAAGCTGCAAGGGATGCAAATTCAAGGTTGGACCATATTGACCAAGTTATGCAAAGTTTTCTAGAGAAAGTTTCTTACATTATTATGCAAATTGAATAGAAGCAAGGAGTTATGAGTAGGATTCAGAGTGAAAAAAATGGAGTTTTGCTCAGGGCAGCGAACTATTTGACAAAATGCCTAAGTGAGATGCTAAACTAAATCCTGCGGGTTTGACTGACTTCATCCCTCCAGGCATGGTTCATCTCCCCTTATCTTTCATAATTCGTGTGCTTTAGTTTTCTTTTACAACTTAATAGAATTTTAAAATATTAAGTTTATAATACATTTAATTGTTTATATCAACTCGTTGTAAAACAATGAAATGTTGTGTCATAACTCACGAAATCAAAAAAACTCTTTTACATTAAACCATGAACTTCCACCCTCATTCTGAGGTGATTTAGAAAACTTCCTACCCAACTAGATCACCACAATATTGTTTTATCAACTAGAGGAAATTGACTTCCCAGTAAAAATGTTGACCATCTCCCTATTTAAATAGATAATTTTTGCATTTTTTTGAGACTTGTTGAGTACCCTTCGTAACTCTGAAAATGGGATGTTAAGTTTCATTTGTGTACCTGGTTATGTGAGGAGTCACCTTACCCTTTGGTTTGACCTCGAATGAACATTTTTGATCTTTTTGACGCCCTTATAGGAGCCCTGTTACACTATTTCGCAGTGGTAGGAAGTTGTTAAATCTAGAAAGTTGGCTTTCATTTTGAACCACCATTTGAAACCTGGATAGAGAAATCATCATCCATTTTTGCAAACCTCTAGTGTTCTTACTAGACAATTACATAGAACATTCAGTTTAGGGAAAAACACTTTTCCATCTAGTTTGGCGAAGCCATTTTGTAGGCCTGCGGTCGTAGTTTGATGAGGTCAAACTGGACCAATTACAACTTGTCACTCTAGAAAACTTACCTCTGTTTGAAAATGGTCTTCTAGTTCTCATTCCTGTCGACTCTGATGAATTCTCCTTATATAGGTGAACTTGTAGGAAGTTTCTCATTGCGCGTTCATCCAACGAACGTCAGTTTTGGACATAGTTTTATGAGCCCTCGAGCTAACTTTTGTTCATTTGCAACTGGGTCAATTACGACCAGTGGCCCAAGAAAACTATCCGCCAAATGTAAACCGTTATTCAGTTCTAAATTTCGTCAGTTGCTATGAACTCTTGGTATATAAGTGGACACGTAGAAATTTAACCGTGGTTTGTTTGCTCATCAGAAGACAATGTTTAAAAGTATTTTCTTAGCCTCCTAGCCCGTTTTGAACATTTTTTGTAGTTATTAAGAAAATGTAAAAATAGAAAGTTGTGGGACTGTCGTTGGGTTGCCAAACCACCTTGGAAAATTTTGACACATGTAAATAACTATTTAAAAACTCTGTAGTGTAACTTGTTGTTTGAAATAGAACTTTGGACAAAATGGTGTTTTCTCTCTCTCTTCCCTTCTCTTTCTCTCTCATGGGTTACGAAATGAAGTGAAATGAAATGTAATGAATACATGTCTCTAAACTTTTTCTTTTGATTGCAAATTGTAATTATTATTATATGTAAATGGGAAACTGAAAAATGTTAATTATGTTAGATTAGGGAGGATGCCATGCCAGCAATTTATCACTAATTTCATGCTCATGGGTTTTGCAAGATGCAAGAATAATGGCGAAAAGGCGATGTGTAATTCATTAATTATCATTGTAATTTATATAGTTCATTGTTAAATGAATATATGTATAATGTAGTCTCATGTTACAGAAGGTTATATTTGATAATTTGTTGATATGTATGAGATGCTAGTTTTAGGGATATCTAGGAAATGTGTATTTAATCATAGGTTCAATTTGATTCACAGTACGTATGGTAAAAAGGTTTGATACATATATAAGGTAAATGAATTTGAAGTAATATTTTGTAGTGCATATTCAGTGTTCAAATAATGATTAATGAATCATCTTGTGCATTCTTACTTGGTAAATGTAATAAAGAAATTTAATCGAAAAAATCTACCCTTATATAGTATCGGAGCATAACTTGTCTTCATGTTGATACTCTTTACCGTAGAAGACATTGAAAACCGTAGAATGAACTTAAACTATGCAGTCGATGGAACCCTCGAGTTTGGGTAAGAAAGAGCCCAAGAATGGGTTTATCGTCTTAGTCAGTATGTTTAGTGACATTTTCATAAACTTTTCTGATAGGAGCGACACAGCCAAACTTTATTTGGAGTAAGTAGAGTTATCTCATCCTTTGTATCCTAGTGGACTACCTTGTCTTCCGAAGATAGATTTAAAATTAAATTTCTTCATCGAATAAAATCCTTGTTAGATTCAAACAACATAAATGGAGAATGGGATATAGTTGTTCTATGTCTTGCATTCTTGTTAGTGAACTCTTTAGTCCCTTGCAGCTAAATGTCTTATCTTTGGCTTGTGACAATATAGTTCCTTGATCTCTCATGAAGGGTTTATAGGGTAAATATGTTTTAACCTTAATCTAATCTATAATAGGGATTAAAGCCCTGGGTGAAAATTAGAATTAAGCTAAACCTTAGTTGATTTGGAGGTTATCATGTGGGTAGAAAATTATAAGTAAATCCTTGTAAAACAAAGTTGTTTTGAAATATGTTGACCTTAGAGAACCCAAGAAACCAAAAACTTGTCCCGTGAAACCTTGTTATGTCCATTTATGACAGTAAGAAATAAATAATATTTCACATGTGGAATCATGAAATGCAGAAAGATGGGACATTACCTTGAACACAAATCACTTGTGGTTCATGTGTAGTTTATAATTCTTCTAACCATGTACTTATTTAAGATGTCAGGACAAGTACATTCATAACTCTTCTGTTTTTATGTGATGATAAAAATGAGACCTTAATGTGATGAAAAAGTAAAGCATAGCAAGAGTAAAAATAAGATTTGAGGTTAGGAATAATACCACTCTTGGAGTCCTTATAACTTAATTCAACATTTTCAAGAGTTACAAAGAATATGAATTTCCTTGGTGTGATCAAAATTTGAGAAAACAAAAGATATATATATAAATCAAAATGGAATTCCACAAGACATTGAATTAGAATAACTATGGTAGGGAAATAACTATGCCATGATTGAAGAATGTTTTTGGGAAAAAAGCTATCTTGTATATAAATCTTCCTTAAATCCAAATATTACTTTCTGGACATCAAGTCAAATTCACTTGAGTTGCAAGGGTAAAAGGTAGACATTGAATAAATGTTCGAGAAGAATATTCTTAACATAAGAACAAGATAATTAAACACTTTATATGCAATTTGAATTATGCCAAATAAGTATGTAAGTTATGGAAATTTCCGTAAAGGATAAAAAGGCCAACTTCAAATGGTCAAACTATAAATTAATTGTGGAATGAACTTAAGAATCTGTAGATGTAAAAAGGAGAAAGTTTTCCTTGCACACTAATGTTCTTGGAATGTTGATCGTAACTAAAATGTAATTGAAGAAACTATGTGTTGTGGGTTGTCAATCCTTGAGTCCTTTTCTTGTGGTTGGGTCATTACTAGTATTGATTCATTGAGAAAAGTGTGGCATCGACATGTCTATGGTGTTTTCATGTGTCTATGTGAGTCGATGACTTATGTAAGTTTCGTATGCGTTGTCGAGTTTCTGTATTGGAACCCTTGTGGTGTTGTGTAGTGAGCAATGTAAGTCAAAAAAAAATTATCCTAGTATTTTACTATTGTTTTTGTGTGTGTAAAATGGGGGGCGTTACACACAACGTCGTTGCTTCTGGGCTACCTCGTTCAGGCGGAGTCCCTTAAGAGCCCTGAGACCAAACAATCGTTCAACTTCGACGGGTGACTACGCACACTCCATAACACCTAGACATGTATCTTCTAATCCTACAACTTCACGTAGGGACCCTCTACAATAGCATGTCTCGGTTTTTTCCTTCTCCAATCGGTGCTCTCGCTGCCCTATTTTTTGTAAACGCACTGAATAGTGTAGTTTGAGACAGTGTAAGGTTTTCAAATAGTATATTGTGTAAATGATGGATTGTGGCACCAAACCAACTATGCAGAAATGTTTGGATGACTAGGTGAACGCTAGAGGAGGCATCATTTTGGTGCGCGACAACGTCGTTGCTTTCAGGCTACCTCATTCGAGCGGAGTCCCTTAGGAGCCCTGAGACCAAAAAATTGTTCAAATTTGACGGGTGACTATGCGCACTTTGTGGTACCTAGACATGTCTCGTCTAATCCTACACCTTGGCATAGGGACCCTCTACAATATCCTGTCTCAGTTTTATCCTTCTCCAATCAGTGCTCTCGCTGCCCTATTGTTTGCAAACACGTCGAATAGTGTAGTTTGAGACAGTGTAAGGCTTTCAAATGGTATATTGTGTATATGGTGGGTCATGGCACTAAACCAACTACGTAGACACATCTGGGTGGCCAGGTAAATGCTTGAGGAGGTGTCGTTTTGGTGAACAACAACATCATTGCTTCCGGGCTACCTTGTTTGGGTAGAGTCCCTTAAGAGCCCTGAGACCGAAAAATTGTTCAACTTCGACGGGTGACTACGTGCACTCCGTGGCACCTAGAGATGTCTTTTATGATCCTACACCTCGGTGTAGGGACCCTCTATAATAGCTTGTCTTAGTTTTTTCCTTCTCTAATCGGTACTCTTGTTGCCCTATTGTTTGTAAACGCATTAAATAGTGTAGTTTGAGATAGTGTAAGGTTGTCAAATGGTATATTGTGTAAACGGTGGGTCATGGCACCAAAATTACTATGCAGACATGTCCAGGTGACTAGGTAAACACTATAGGAGGTTTCATTTTGGTGTGCAACAACGTCGTTGCTTCCGAGCTACCTCGTTCGGGTGAAGTCCCTCAAGAGCCCTGAGACCAAAAAATCGTTCAACTTCGACGAGTGATTACATGCACTCCATGGCACCTAGAGACATCTCGTCTAATCCTACACCTTGGTGTAGGGACCCTCTACAATATCTTGTCTTAGTTTTTTCCTTCTCCAATTGGTGCTCTTGATGCCCTGTTGTTTGCAAACGCACCGAATAGTGTAGTTTGAGATAGTGTAAGGCTGTCAAACGGTATATTTTGTAAACGGTGGGTCATGGCACCAAACCGACTACGCATAAACATTTGAGTGGCCAAGTGAATGCTAGAAGAGGCATCATTTTGGTGTGCAACAATTTCATTGCTTCTAAGATGCCTCGTTCGAGTAGAGTCCCTCAAGAGCCCTAAGACAAAAAAATCGTTCAACTTCGACGGGTGACTACGCGCACTCCATAGCACCTAAAGACGTCTCATCTAATCCTACACCTTGGCGTAGGGACCCTCTACAATAGCTTGTCTTGCTTTTTTCCTTCTCCAATTGGTTCTCTCGCTGCCCTATTGTTTGCAAACGCGCCGAATAGTGTAGTTTGAGATAGTGTAAGGCTATCAAACGGTATATTTTGTAAACGGTGGGTCATGGCACCAAACCAACTGCACAAACACATCTAGGTGGCCAGCTAGATGATAGAGGAGGTGTCATTTTGATGTGCAACAACGTCGTTACTTCTAGGCTACCTCGTTCAGGCGGAGTCCCTCAAGAGGCCTGAGACCAAAAAATCGTTCAACTTCGACAGGTGACTACGTGCACTCAGTGGCACCTAGAGATGTCTCGTCTAATCCTACACCTCAGTGTAAGGACCCTCTACAATAGTGTGTCTCATTTTTTTTCTTCTCCAATCGATGCTCTTGCTGCCCTATTGTTTGTAAATGTGTCGAATAGTGTAGTTTGAGACAGTGTAAGGCTGTCAAACGGTATATTTTGTAAACGGTGGGTTGTGGCACCAAACTAACTACGTGGACACGTCTGGGTGTCTAGATGAACAATAGGAGGCATCATTTGGGTGTGCAATAATTTCGTTGCTTCCGGGCTACCTCGTTCAGGCAGAGTCCCTCAAGAGCCCTGAGACCAAAAAATCATTCAGCTTCAACAGGTGACTACGCACACTCTGTGGCACCTAGAGATGTCTTGTCTAATCCTACACCTCGGTGTAGGGACCATCTATAATAGCCTATCTCAGTTTTTTCTTCTCCAATCGGTGCTCTTGTTGCCTTATTGTTTACAAACGCGTTGAATAGTGTAGTTTGAGCCAATGTAAGGCTGTCAAACGGTATATTTTGCAAACGGTGGGTCATGGCACCAAACTGACTGCACATACATGTCCAAGTGGACAAGTGAATGCTATAGGAGGCATTTTTTGGTGCATGACAATGTCGTTCCTTCCGGGCTACCTCTTTCAAGCGTAGTCCCTTAAGAGCCCTGAGACCAAAAAATTGTTCAATTTTGACAGGTGGCTACGTAGAATCTGTGGTACCTAGAGACGTCTCGTCTGATCCTACACCTCGGCATATGGACCCTCTACAATAGCCTATCTCAAATTTTTCCTTCTCCAATCGGTGCTCTCGCTGCCCTATTTTTTGCAAGCGCACCTAATAGTGTAGTTTAAGACAGTGTAAGGCTGTCAAACGGTATATTTTGCAAACAGTGGGTCGTGGCACCAAACCGACTATGCACACACACATAGGGATGGTCTTGTAAACACTTGGGGAGGCATAATTTTGGTTCTCTAAGCTCCAAGTCCTTCTGGGCTACCTCCTCCATAGCCAAGAACCCCTTCCACAGGTACATAAATAATTGTTAATTGCTTCTCTTTTCTTGTAAAACAATGAAAGCTTCTCTTAGCTTCAAGAATTTATAATTCTCTACTAACAATGCCAACCACGTGAAGGTGGAAGCTTTTCTGGCACCACTAACCTGCATATAAAAGTGTTAGTTAAACAAATTTAAGTTCCAAATCAAAACCATACTAGATATATACAAAATACACAAATTTAATAAAATATATAAACTTAAATTTATCTAAATAACAAATTTATATATACCAAAGAAATTATATATACCAGACATGAGCATTGCAAATTCATTCCAATGAACCATCAGGATCAGATCTACTCTGAATAGCAGATAGGATTTCTTCATGATTTGACTCTCTTACCTTTCAAAGAATCTTGTTATTAGGCCTTCCTCAATTTCTATATAGCTGAATATTTGTCACTAGAACTAGATGCGAATATAAGAGTATTTTCCTATGTATCTCAAAGTCTTCAAACACCCAAACAGAATATTTTTTTAATGGATATCACCGAAGCCAAGTTCCAGCAACTACACTGACCCTGTAGGGTACTCAATATCTTCACCATCTATAACACGAGAATTCAATTTCTTTGTTTCCTTGATGCAACGACATAAGAAATATTTTATTTTTTCTTCATTGTCTTTTATCACAATAACTGCAAACACATGTCCTACAAAAAAAAGGTTTCAACTCAAATTTAAATTGTACATATTAAAATTTCAATGGAAATAACTCAATACAAAAATTGTAAATAACCATAAATACCTTGTCGCATCAAAATCAAAAAAAAATTCAAAGTCCTTGGATGTTGCAACTTCATCTGTAAAAACAAGTTGTAATGCTTGTGGAGGTTGATAGCTAGCAAGCGGAGTTAGAGGCCTACAAATCCATCCATCGAACCATTCTTGTGAGTCACAGTCAGCAATGAAAAATTTGATACAAGATGCATATAAACATGTCAACTTTCTTGTCCATGTGGCCCAGGAAGTAACGTCTGAGCTACAAAATGAGTGCATATCACTGGACCCAGTGAGTGTCATACAATCCTCGTAGTTAACAATTTGTTGTTCTTCTATCAACCAAAAATATCTGTGAATAATGGAAATTTCTTGAGAACCTCAGGCTATGTTGTCAATACACCATTCCGCTATGCTCTTTGCATCTTTCAATTTAGCACCATCTTTGTACTTCAACTCTTCTCTTGCAAGAGCTTTTTTCACACATGCCCATGCACCGTCATGCTCTCCTTTTCCATGTCTAGCCTCAGTGAAACTCCAAATATGTTGCACACCCATCTTGACGTGCATCCTGCTCATCCAATAAAACATTCGTGTATTTTTAAACTGAGACGTGCAATTATCTGACCATATATAATGTTGTTTGAAGTAGATGTCCCTATCAGACAAGTTTCCATAAAATAACTGGAAACACCCTTGCACAAATTCAGTAGAATGAGTATGATCATCACTGATATAAAAGTGGTACTCTCTTTAAAAAATTGATCATTCTCTTTACTCGTCAGGAGAATGTATAAATGTCTATATGCATAAAAATGGCAACTTGTACTGAGTTGTAATATTGTGATTGAACCTCCATTTTGTGGTTGCAATGTGTAATTCTTTGCAAAATCGACCACTGAAACAATAGTACCAATAGGAAATGTGTCTTTGCATATCTTGAACTATTCATCCAACCATCGAGCTTTGTGTGTATGCCTAACATACTCATAAAGAATTTCATCCTTAAATTTTCTCATAAATTGAAAAACAAGCATATGTTCTGTAACTAGCTCACACCGTTTAAACTCTTTTCCATCTTTCATCTGGTATGCAATTGATTTATATTTATCAAACTCAACTAAATTATTTTCTATTGCACCTTCATTTTACTCATGGATGCAATTTTCTAATTTAGGTAATCCGCCACATGTACCATAACTTCCATATAAACAATCCTGACTATAAGAAATTTTCCAACTTCTTTTTCACAAAATATCGTAGGAATGAAATCCCTAGAAGATATTGGTGGAACTTGAACACCACATTCCGATAACATAGTTTCAGAATGAAAAATAGAACAAATACATAAAAATTTAGCATAATGCATAGCAAATTCAACATGTTGCCTACAACAACAAGTGGTGTGAGCGTGGTTGATTTTCATATAGAAAGGTTTTAACATTTCAAAAAAACGTTGACTAATTTTAGTTTCCAGATGCTCTTGTTTAAAATTACGAAAAAACGAGTTTGAGTCATATCTAAGAAATGCTTTTGATGTGGTTTGCGATTAATAAAACCAACTCTCTGTTTTACAACATCTCTTGTATTAGGTGAAACTCTAGTGTTATCATGCCAAAATTGAATAACAACTTCTCTTATAGCATCAATATTATATTTGTCCTTACACGGTGCTCTAGCAAAAAATTCCCAAAAATCGGTGTTATTGAGTGATTGAAGGATATTATGTCTTTCAATTACTTTCATTAGAGTTTTTCGATTAATTTGCAACATTAGACTTGTTTACGTAATCAAATGTTATTTTTTTATTGATTCACTTACAACACTAGTAGCAAGTACACGATGCACAATATTACTATCCCTAGTGCATCTCTTGACACCAACAGTGTGATATCCATCATGAAGGTTTTCAACAATTGTAGAGATTTGACCACGTATATTAGATGTTGTCAATCCTAAGGGGTTTAATGTAGGTCTCATTTTATTCAATTTCATCAAACTAACCAACAACTGACATTTTTGGGAATCATTTAAAATTTCAAATGATTATCCCAATTTCAGTGGCTTTTCTTCTGATTTGCCATTTAGAAAGTTTGTCACACATTGGTTTCAAAATGTTTTCATCAATTTCAATAAAATAATTAGGTTTCTTACAGAAAATCTTAGGAGGTGTTTTTGTCAAATTTTGTTTGTCTACAGTTTCAACCTGAATTTCTTTATTCACATTTTCATTGTCTCCTTCAATTTCAACATTTGCTACATCACAAGTATTTAATTCTTCTTCAACATTGATAGTAAAAACATCTTCATCACGAGTATTTAATCCAACTTCAACATTGACAGTAGAAACATTACCTAGTTCCTCATTGCTTACAATAGTAGGGGTTGAAGATGAACCTCTTCTTGATTCATGAAGATTCCGCATTTGCTCAGCATTTTGAAATTTATTTGCCTCTAATTCGTTTGGTGTTTTTTTACTTAATGACTTCCTTTTTTGACTTCGTTTCTTGTCTCCCATGATTTTTTACTTCTGATGATAAGAAAAACATCCAAAAAATGACAAAAATTTGTATTAATTCATACGGTAAAGTCAAACAGTAAAAATCACATGGTAATTAGAACATCGGGATGCGTATAAATATGATTTATGAACTACGGTCACGCTTTATAAACTGCACTCGTGGTTTATAAAGTGTGATCACGGTTCTTATTTAAAAACCCATGATCGTGGTTTGTAAACCGCAATCATAGTCCTATCTATATCATCAAATCTGACCCTAAGGCTCGGGAAATCTTTGTTTTGCCCCAACCAAAGCTATGGAAGGTCATTATGAAGTGTAAAGGGTCAAAAAACTTCAAATTCGCTCTTCCACAGACTTGAACCATGCTAAAAAGCTGAAAATATTTCACAAAAATGGTTCCATCGCGTAGGGGAGACTATTAGCTTCGTAGATATATTGATTTTAAAGTGAATAGAATAAGATAAATATCATTTTATAATTTTTTACTAACAATAGGTCTTTAAGACATTTTTTTCCGCGAATGTTCATGTCTGCGTTTAAGACTGCAAATTTTGTTTCGCTTATTAAAATCTGTCAAAACTTATACCATCCCAAGCATGGAGAAATTCTATACACGTTAAAAAAATATTGATTTCGATATTTTTTTATATAGTTATGGCGGGCAAATGGAAAGCACTCTGTTTTCTAAATCTTTTTAGACCACTTTCACGGAAAAAATCATAAAAAAAAATATTTCTTGAAAAAATACAAAATAAAATCCATCCCAACATAGACAACTACATCTAACTTTTCACCAAAGGAAAAAAATATATCAAAATTTGGTCATCCAAATTGCGGGCAAACGGACTACAATCTTATAGGTTTTTTCAAAAACAAAATCAAGTCATATAATTTTAAGTGTTTAATATAGTTAAACTTGTCCGTTTTTTTTAAAAATTAGTATTTTAGAAACTAGATTCTGGATGCTACGATTCATATTTATATAAATTTTTCTAATTTTGAGTGCGCGTATTGCTAATAATCCCTACAAGTTGAGATTTTGTTGTTTTTACAATATGACCTCCACTTATGACCCCTTTTTTGTCCACCAACTTGGTGCACTTACCCTACTCGCCTATGTCTTATCCTCAGTGATGAGCCCATGCTTCTTACTAGTATCATAAGAATGGGAAAGGAGGGAAGTACCCTTACTCACCTATGTATTTTACTCAGTGATGATCTAATGCTTCTTACTAGTGGCATAAGGAAAGATTTAGGGGCTCATAATAATGAATCAAAAATTACAAATAAAGAAATTAATGAAATTGATTCTAAAAATTCCATGAAAATGAATTATATGTGTATTTTAGGAGATAATTGTTCGTCAAAACAAGATTTTACCAATCAATGGACCATCCATGAATCTAAGTCTAGTCAAACTTACAAGTAGAATTCATATCAAGCTGGGTAGTTAATATTTGTTAGGACTGGGTTACAAGTTTCTAATTGGATATTTTTAAAATTCTTGTCTCTTGGTCATCATTCACATTCACATTCTTCAAGTCATATAACTCACATCCTTATTGACTCTCAATGACAAGCTCTTGCATCATACTAGTTACATGGAGTTAAGTATGGAGTGAATTCATCTTTTTATCGTACCACATTCAACACATTTTTCCAATGAAATATAAATTCTAAATATTAATTGAAAAACAAAGTAACTAAGTTACAATCTTTTATCGTATACATAGTCATACAAAATCATTTTGTTTAGCACATTACATTATCATCCATAACATACATTTTAAAACATAAAAACATTAGAAATTCTGAACCATCTAAGAGTACACAGATGAAATGAACCATAACCAAGTCAACTCTTTCAAGGAATTGAAAACCAAAAATATTTCTATATATGCAATGTCAACTTGTTCATGTACAATGTTGTCACACCATAGAGTAAGTGTGGTAAAAAAATCTGAATCATGAGCCAAAAATTAAAAAAAATTGATATACGTGTCAAAAATGTCTCAAATCAATAAAGGTCCTTAGGCCTATCCATTTCTCCTAGACCCCTGTGAAGGGGCAGGAGTGACGCGTAGGAACTCTTGCTGCGACTCCTATGATGAGAACAACTCAGTGTAACCTAAGAGCCTCCATGTGTAGATCTATGAGAATGACAATGCAACTTCCCAAGTGAGCGACCAGTGGTGGTGGCTTCCACTGTGTGAGTGTGCTTGCCGTCATCTCTCTGTATCCTCGTGAAAAGTGATGTCTAAGTCCTCATCTAGGTCATCACCTTTGTGGACATGTTAGGACCATGGGAACACATCAGTATGATGACATGTTATCACTAGATGTCTTGTGTTGACAAATAGCTGATGTCAAGTCATGTTTTTTGGGATCGCAAACATGTCCAGGAGTGTGCACTGAATAAGATATCACCATCCATTTGAAGTAGATGCAAAGTGCAAATGAATAATGGTAAGTTAGAAAAAAAATTTAAAAAATAAATTAGAATAACTTACTAACATCTAATCTAGGAAGTGAGTGTAGAAAAAGAGTGTTTTACTTACTTGGGTCTCTAAGAATCTAGCTCGGATCAATAGTTGGTGCTAGTGCAGGAGCTGGTACATCCTTCTCCTCAGCCCTTGCCTCCTCCTCCACCCTCTATGGGTGTATGGATGCCTCATCTATATCCTCAGGATACATTGTCTCCTCCTCTGCATCTACCTCATCTCTATCCATTGCTGATGCCTCTCCTATCCCCTGCCACTATGAGTTTGTCTCCTCTTCCAAGCCTGAACTCTGTTTCAGCCTCCTCCTCATTCTGTGTTGGGATACCAAAATCTGGAGCACATGTATCGAGGCCTAAATTCCACCCCAACTACTAGATCTAGTGTAACCTGTAGTGTACTAATAGTAATCCTAAGAATAACCACCCTCCACTCTATCTTTCCTCTATAGGTGGCTCTCGACTCTCATATGCCCCTATACACTATGGTTATCACTAGGAGAGAATCTACATAAGGGAACCCAACTATTGGGTACCTTGAGTACTGAATGGGTCTCTACTCTACTAGTCTGGTCAACCAACTTGAACTGTGTTGTGAGCATGTGGTTAAGATAATGCCTTCCTGACCCCATCATCCAACCGTATCCTGATGTGGTTGAGCAATCATATATGTTATGGTCAATGTAGAAAATAATTGATATAGGCGCCTAAGTGGAGCCATATACATCAATCTCACTACTTTGACTGCTATGGAATCTGCTATCAAAACCTCCCTCTGGTAGGGGATCATCCTCTTATACACCCAAGACATAACCAGTGTGGGATGGATGAGGGACTTAGCCGTCAATTTTAACAATCCTATATAGGTCATGATAATTGGTCCCCAAAATGTCTACTCCCTATGCGTATAATCTGTCCATATATCTCTATACTCTGAACGATGGGGGCCCAAGAAAACAAGAAACATATCTTCGACCCTTGTCCCCAATCAAATACAAGGCCAAGATACTAGTGATGGCCTTGTGCAAAGTAGGGATAGGTGTAGTATCAACTGAAACCAATCTAACACCCTATTTGGCACTAGTATCAGGTGTTCCTATGCATCTCCCAGATAAGTGGACCAACTACGAGCCTCAACTGTCAAACTAGCACTCTTCAGCACTATCTTCCTGTCGGTGACAAGAACTCCAAGAATTTGGTAGGTATCCTCCAAGATGATAGTCCACTCACCCCTAACTCCAAGAAGCTGGAAATTTTTCCAGTATGCATCTCAGTAACTCAATAAGTCATAAAGTATGTGACTTTTAGGAGCAATGAGTCATGTCTATAAAATCCTCCAAAGACCATCCCTCCCCAATAAGTCCCTCTCTCCTTGGGTCAACTCCTATAAGATCTGGGGTAACCAATCCTACTCGCAAGATCTGCTCCATCTAACATAACCTCCCTTCATCCATAAATAGCAAGAAAAGAGAAAGTTAGAACCTCATATGCATATAAAAATCTCACAAAAATAATATATATGCAATTAAAAACAAAAAAAATCCATACTTAGTTAATAAATTGAAAATTTCCTTAATGGTTATGGAACCGCCACTTGCTAGTAGAGTGGTGATTGTGTAACTACTACGACAGGTTGTACATTCTGTCACTCTGCCACCTTAGTGGTGAAGTTACATAACCACCGCAATGGTTGTGTAACTACTTGCTCTTGTAAAGCAGTGGTTGCATAGCCGTAACGCGATCGTGGAGGTTGCCATTAAAAAACTTGGGCAGTACCTTAAAAGCTAAAAATACAAAAAAATGAGTAAAAATGCATCAAATTCAATCAAAAAAATTACATATCCTAAGTGGTGCCCCCCTTGTGATCATTTTTGACTATAAAAAATTTAAAAATTACCCCCTATAATTAGTTTTGACTAAATCCTACATTTTAGGGAAAAATGAATAAATGTAGATAACTTACCTGATCATGACCCTCTGCTCCTACCATTGGTTGTGCTGCCATCATCTCGAATGCTCATCAATTTGGTTGTACTCTCACGTGAAATGGTCACAAGTAATCCATAGCTCTAAAAATCACTAAGCGGGTGGGTAAAAATGATTTCTATAAATGGTAAAAAGTGGTATGTATAGTGTTTTCTAATGTCATTTTGAGTGTGTGTATGTAGGGTTGGAGCGCTGGCACAGGTATATTTCTTATCCCCGCAGATATGGTAAGTACTCTTATCATTTTAGTTTTTTTAATTTTTGATTATGTTTTATATCTACACTTGATTCCCATCTTCTCTTGTAGGTGGTGGGAAGCTTGGATTGGTGTGGTTTCAACACATGGATGAATGAGGTATAATTTATAAATTTTCCATTTGGGAGCATCATACTTGAAACTTGCATTTTATGCCCATTCATGGCTAAAACAATTCTTTGAGGGGGCAATATGTACACACCCAAAATTGTACGGTGCTACATTGACAGGAACAGTAAAAATCCCATATGATGATTTTCTCTTTTCCAGAACAAATGATGAGGTCCAATCCCATTTCCTTGTCTGTAACATGCCTATATGACTTATTCTTCATTATTTCTCAATTCCTTAGATTTTTATTTCTTTCACAAAATGCTTTTCCCCTTTTCCTTAGAGTTTTAGTCTTTAGTTATGTAACCACCGCGATGGTTGTATAAATGTCTATCTACTGGTCTTCCTAGACTGAGGTTCACAATTGTGTGGTTTAATCCAAGACTCCAGACTAGTAGTTCTATGTATTTAATCCAAGACTCCATGTTGTAAGTTTTACATGTGTTATTTCTCACACATTTTCTTGAACCATTTCCCTTGATTTTAAGCTTGTTGGATACGTATGGAACTAATCTTCCTTCCTTACTATTATTATGATGTTGACTGTCCCTTCTAAAGATGATCTAACATTTCTTTATTTCCAAGTGTGTTAGACTTCTTCCCTATTATTTTTCTATAAGAACCAATATTTTTCTCAAAGCATTAGTTGGAGATTCTTGATTTTGATTGCACTGTTACTTCGTTGAAATATTTACAAGAAGTAAAAAAGAAAATTAGATCATTTCCTTGTTTCTTCATTTCTTGCATTTGTGACTAGCTAGCTTGTAATTAGTATGCTCCTATGTCTTCACTATTTCTTCTACAACCAACCAAAACTGCTCCCTAGACCAATTGGATTCATCTTTGCAAAGGAATTTGATGGGATAAAGAGAAGCATACCCAAACTTGGGAATCATTTGAGTTATACGATAACCAGGTTGGGGATGTCATTTTAATTTTCTTCATAACTTTCAGTCTATAATAGATATTTTTCATTAAATTAACATAAGTAAAATAGCTTGTTTTAAAGGGGTAGAATTTATAGTTTTTTATTTTCCTATAATTAGCTTTCGTTAATACTTCCCTCTTGGCTTACCCCTGTGGATTTACCTGGGAAAGGATTTGGAGGAAGTTCTTGTGCATCAGTCTTATTATTTATTCATTTAGAATATTTTTATATTTTAATTCCTTTGTTATTAGATTAACGTGCATACGAACAATATTCCAGTGACAAAATTCTTCCCTATTTATCCTTATGGATCTTCTAGGGAAAGAAACTTGAGCAAGCTTTGGTATCTATGATCTTGTTGTGTTTCTTCACTATTAGTATTCTTTTGTGTAATCCATTGCTCTACCAGGGAAGTCTTAGGGGAATATTCGTGAAAAGGCGAATATTAGGAATTTTGAATTTTGAATTTGGTGAATTTTGTACTACCGTACGGTAGCGCGTTTGCCAAAATTTTATGGGGCCTAAAAAAATTTGAATATAATTTCGCCTTCGTGTTTCCACCAAGGGCCGACTGATGTTAGTATATTCGCCTTCATGTTATAACATTCTAATATATATAGGATTAATTCACCATAATATAGTCATATTATTTACATTATAAGCATGTGAAAAATCTGAAAGTATAAGACCAGAAGCTGAAGGATTCAGGAAAAATTGAAAGACTCAAGAGGTAAGTGAAAAAGAGAACTCTGTCTGTAGACTGGAAAGTTTCTTTATGTGTTGACAGATGGTAACAATTATTTGTGTTATCATCCAACAATAAATTATGCAATGACGAACAACAAGACAAATGTGCAAAGTTAAACGGTAACAACAAAATGTTACCGACCGACAACATGTATATGTGTTACCCGGCAAGTAATGGTAACATTAACATTATATGTGTTACCGGCTCGGTAATAGTTAACTGTGTTACTGACCAGTAGCAGTATTTTTGCTGCTGTCCTACAACTTGCTTTGTCTGTTCGACTGCTCAGGTTGTGTTGTCGTTCGTCATTGTTAAGTTGTGTTGCCGTGCGGTTGGATAAAGCTGTGTTTCCATCAGTATTTGAAACTTCTATATTTTTGTCACATGTGCAGACTTCAAAATCACCCATTCGATGGCCCCTGTTACAAATGAGAAAAGAACTCAAGGAAAAATAAAACATGATATGGACATTTCAAAATATTTCAGTCAACCAACAGTAACCCCAGTGGCAAGAGGTACTTTTGACTCTTACTATGATATTGTTACTTTATTTTTTGATTTACTTAGGGAATTCTGACAATATCAAACCAATTTCTCTCAAATGCAGAAAACCCTAGTAGTGACCTTACTTAGACTAGATGAAATTCCACTAATCACCAGAGTAATTCAATTCAAATTGACAGTACACATGATAATCCCATTTCCTATCCAACTCAAACTTCTGATAAACATTCTATAAAATCACATCAAAAACATAAGAATGGGAAGTGGACTATGGGAAGGACTTATAAATTTGAATGGTCAACCAAATATCCATTCATTGAACCTGAAAACAATACTGATACTCCTACAGAATGTAGATGTACTATCTGTAGTTGGAAACTAGGCAGAGACCACAAAATGCAATTGAAGTTGGACACAATAGAGAAACATTGTGGGAAGGTATATGAGTCTAAAAAGTAAGATGATGGAAAAATTATAAAAACAACTAGATGGAAAATTGAGGAAGATTGTTTGCATATGAGATATGTTACAAAATATGATAATAATCATAAACATCTTTAGGACCTAGTTGAGAAAGGTGGAACAATAAAGGCTAAATTTGAAAAACCTACTGACGTAAGTCTTCAATAAAAACTCATTCAATTTAGAACAATATTTCACATTTTAAAGAAGGGCATACCAATTTCATATCTCATTGATTATAAGATATTGTTTCAATCTAATGGGTTTCCAAATATTCCAACAACACACTGGTCAGATACCAGTGCATGGGAAATGGACAAAGTGTATGGGAGAAATTGAAATCACTGATTTGAGAGAGAAGGTAAAAAATGCAAATTTTATCGCATTGTCGATTGATGAGGTTACAACAGTAGACAATACATCCTGGGTATGCATGCATGTCTACACTTTCAGTTTCAATAACCATTTCAGGGAAAATCATCTACTAGCTATGCACAAAATGATGGAGAAATACAATGCTGAGAACCTCTGCAAACTTGTTATTAAAAGTTTGAAGGAAATAGCTGGTATGGATGATCAATCAATCTCTACAAAGCTGATTTGTGTAGGAGATGATGGTGCATCTGTCATGCAAGGTCACAAAACTAGACTTTGTATTCATCTGCAAACAACCGTAGCCCCTTACATGATACCTATTCACTGTATGGCTCACCGAATGAATTTGGCTTACAAGATTGTAAGTAATTTTGAAAATGTTGCTAAAGTGGAGGAGCTGATACGAGGCTTGCATTCATATATGTCAAGCAGTCCTAAAAGATTTTTGGAGTTTCAGAGATTTTCTGTTGGAATAGCAAATGGTAAAAAATTGCTAAAAGATGTTGACACAAGATGGATATCATTGTATGAACCAACTTGTAGGATTTTTGAGGAATACAGGTCCTTAGCAGGGTATATGTTCAAGCATCAAAGAGAAGTGGACAAGGCTAAAGATATGTTGTATCGCTTGACAGATTTAGAGACATTATTAACTTTATGTGGTATTTTGCCAATGTTGAAGGAAATAAACATCTTGGTGAAACATGCTCAGGAAAGATCCATATACATTGTTGATTTTATAAAATTAAGGAGACAAGTATGTATGATTTTGGATACCTTATATTGCACCCAAGACTGGATTCAGAAGCCAATTTTCAGCAGCTTCAAGGTTTTGACAGATACAAAAGATCCCAATAACTATTTAAAGTTCAATATCAGTGGTCATCTTTGTATTTCTATTGATGGGAAAAATATTCCAATGCACACTTTATACAAAGATCCTTATATAATAGGTTTTGAACTTGAGGAAGTACCAGTCACAAGCTCTCTTTTTACTACTGCAATTTCTGATACACGTAAAAAATTGATGAAGATATCTAAAAAATTATCTTCTGAGATCAGAGAGAGTTTTAAAAATATCGATCTATTTGAGGCCATGGGACTTGTGAATCCCATTTTCTGGAATCCGATGATTGATGAAGAACAAAGAGCAAAAAACTTCGGGAAATCCATGACTACACTTATGGAACAGTTCTGCAAATCTTCAGATGTTGATGGAGGGGAATTAAATGGTATACTGGACAGAAACATTACTCATATCATAGTCACAACAAAATTGCATATACAATGTCTGATCAATATAAGTCTATTACTGACCTAACAGAAATGGGAGCTATCACACTATTGTGGAGAAAGATGTATCAAAGTAGCATTCTGAGAGAAAATATAAGTGAATACTTCAAACTATATGAACTCATACAGATAATGATTCTTGGGTTTGTTGAAGATGAAAGGGTATTTAGTGCACTTACATTTGTGAAATCAAAACTTTGCAATAGATTGGACAAGAATTTGGAAACTTGTTTGAGACTCTATGTTTCAAGATATGGAGTGGACACATTTCCATATGAAAGAGCACTAGCTACATGGACATCTCTTGGAGACTGCAGATCTGTTAATCAGATAGCGAACAATGAAGTCTCTAATAATGGTGAAATTGACTTGGACCCTGCTAGACAAGAAACTGCAACAAATATAAGAAGTGATGAAGGGCCATTTAGGATAGGGTTGTTTCAGCTACCAGACAGTTGATTGTATTCATTTTCTGAAATATATATTGTTACTCGATATTTATTTTCATTTACATGTATTGCACATATAATGTTTGGAATTTTTTTAATCCCTTCTAAATTTTTAATAATGTTTACAAATAACAGATGGTAGATAGTTCATATTTGTGCAATATGCAAACTGGATGATGTAATAAAAGTTTGTTACTAATAAATTATGTTCAATCTTTAATTTTTCACTATCAATTCCACAGGCACAAATAGTCAAAAATATATTATAATCCATATATGATATTTAACATCATGATTATTAGGATTAATAAAAAACATAGCAGTCTACGACTACATCCCCATCATGATTATTGGAGACAATCTTCACATGATGAATCAAGATTCAACTATCAAGATCGACAACAACATGCACATTCAAGACATAAGTTTTAATTATTGAGTTCATACATGTTTGAAATTAAATTGAACAATTTAAATCTAGATTCTAGAATCCATGTGTACTATTCATCAACTGTAGAAGCTTGAAAAAAATATACAACTAAAGTTTTTCATTCGACAACACCCATGAGAGAAATAAAAAGATCAACAAATTTCACATAAAGATAATGTTTTCAAATTCCATTTGTCAAATACTGAATACATCAATAGTAACATAGTTTAAAGTTTTAATTGAACTTTAATTGGACCCTTGTCCTTAAACAGATTCAATAACAGGACAAAATTTGGGGACTATCTCAGCATTACACTGATTTCTACTAATTCTTTTGTAGAAACATTAATATTTTCTAAATTTTCTCTATCTTCAAAAAGGGGGTTTACATATCCTATCTGAAAGGATAGAAGGATCTGTGATCATTTTTTTCTTCAAAATAATTTATAGATCCAGATATGGCTGGAGGAATCCTCCATGTTGAGTATCTTTGTAATTGTTTAACAGAACAAGATTTTTCTATTTAAAACCAATAGCCCTATGGTCACTATCTCTCAATTTTCTAAGGTGCCAAATTCATCTAACACATGCACATGGATCTTCAAAGTCTTGGTATTTTGAATGCAACTAAAAAGTCCCATAATTAGTATTTAGGGGGAGAATTATGGAGTTATGTGACGGATGGCTATCAAAAAAAAATTAGCATCTATTCCTGAGCCCTTTCACTGAGCATTAGCAATAGTGATGGTGGTAAGGATACCACTTACTCTGGAGGGGAGACCATTTGTCACTCATCATTCTAGATTAGCACTTAATTTTCCTTCAATCACTATCGCAGGAATCCTTACCATAAAAATTATTGGTGACTCATTATTTGCTAAATTCCTTGAGAGATAATCAATCGTCTTGAGGTGCATTTTTAATCAATACAAGGGTTGTTCCCCTGTCACCAAGGGTTGACCCTATCTCATCCACCGCCTTTGCTTTTAGCCTGCTCCCGCCCCCAACCTACTCCCCCCTGCCTTCATTCCTCCCCTAATGCTGATAGAATAAAATTGACATGATGCTACCCCCATTATCAGGAATAGGAAAGATCAAGTGAAACCTAAGGTCCTTCTGCCATCTTCATAGAGGGTTTCCCGCGGCTAAGAAGTTGGGGAAGGAGATCTGGAACTTGCAGATAATTTACTTCACATAAGTAAACCGGTGACATGATTCCTAAGGAAGTGGACTCTGTGATGCTTCCAGGGTTGAAAAGATGGTCAAACCTGAGATTCATGACCTAAAGAGTGCTATTAGGGATTTGGATAAAAAAAAGGGCAAGAGGAAGCTCGCAAAACCAACTGAAGAAGATTGGGGATACTCAGATGCTGTGAATATTCAAGAAGCTTCTCTCTTTAATCATTCTAGGCTTGGCAATGCAAAAGGGTGTAATGACTATATTCTCTCAGCTCTTAAAAGTGACTATAATTTTATAGGAGGTCAGACATGAGTGAAGTATATGCAGTCTCAGATGGCATTACCGAGAGAATATGGCCGTGGGATCAAAGGAGAATTTCGAGATCTTGCAAAATATCTACCCAGCATCAATATTTGACAAGATTGGATTATCCAGGCCATCGGCCATTGCGTTGAAAATTTGTCTCGAAGACTAAATGATTAAGGCCAAGATTGATCGAGTTGTCAAGTGATTTCGGTGCCCTGTTGCTTATTTACTGGCGGTGAAGTAGACTGTTGTTTGGTGATTTTGATGATGTTTTTTGGCTGGGATGACCAGTGGTGGATCTTGAATTGTAATGAAAACCATTTTTTATCTCTTTTAAATCTCTTAAAATCAGATTCACTGTCTAATCTTGATCCTGTTTTAAGCTACCTATATTGTATTATCTGGCTGTTGTAGCCTTCTAGTCTATGAAGTGTCTTGGCCTATCTATGGTTTGGTTTCTCTTCTTGCTTGATATTATGGCATTTCTGCAGCCTTTATGTAGCAAACAGGGTATAGTCCCGATTCAAATATTATTTACACATGATAAAAATGACATAGTTATAAATATGTCATTGTCAATTGAAGCATAGATTGGACTAATATTAGTCCTTGAAATAGATTCAACAACAACTGACAACATTGTGAACTATCTTAGATTACAATCAGACTCTACTAATTATTTGTGCAATAACATTAGAGTATTTTCTAAATTTTCTCTATGCTCTCACGAGCTGCATCTCCTTCTGAGCAAGGATGAATTCAAGGATCTTCATAATCCGTTTGTCTGGTCTTAACTCTCAGCCAAAGAATTTCCATGATCCATGTTCACGATCAATTGATAATCCTCCACAAAGTATTGTTCTGCTTGTTCTACATAACAAGTTTTTCTTTAAAACCAATAGCTCTGTGGACACTCTCTCTCGCTTTTCTAAAGTGTTCATCTAACACCTGCACCTCTATCCTCAAAGTATGGTATTTTGATTGCAATTAAGAATCCCATAATTAGTATTTAGAATAAGATAAATGATAACTGTATATATTTATCAAACAATCTACAAAAAAATTAGAACTTCCTGCGAATAAGTCTTTATCTGCATTAGCAATAGTGATAAGGATCTTGTAATGATTCCATTTGTTGTAGTAAGACCATGCCTCGGTATACAAATTAACCAATCTATTCAACATTATTGTCAAAACTTCATCCATGTTGTAAACATTATTGGTGACTGCATTTCCTTTTTTTGCTTGAACAAGTATAACATCAATTGTCACTAGTTCATTTTTAACCAATGAAAAAAGTTTTTCTCTGTTTTCAAAATTATGATATCTATCATTAATTTCTTTTATCAGAGCTTTCGAACTGATCTCCCACATCTTCAGCTCATTAATGTCAGGAATAACATTTTTGGGCCATGACAAGGGCTGTAGCATTATCTGACATAAGGATGTCAACTGAAAATTTGTTCTTTGCATCATCATCCATGTTTTCCTACCCAGTTGTGGAAGGAGGATCTGAAGAGCCCACCGGTTGTGGCACTTGCTTATGAACATATTGCGTTAGATCCTCCGCATGCCTCCCTGACACTGCCATGTCAAAACAACTATCAAACCCGATATAATTGTCATCCATATCTATATTATTTAAAATAGAAGTACCTTTCGTACTCGACACACTGCTAATTGAAAAATTGGGGAACTCACATGTTGTGAAATTATGAGATTCCCTGCTCGTAGTCATTCCAGGGTTAGGGAACACAAGCCTATTTCCCCTACCATAAGCAGCCGACGGAGGTGGAAGGGGAGGTCAGACTGATGTAATCCTTGTGCATTGAGATGGATTTAGAGCATAGAAGGTGGTTACCGTGGGCATGGCCGCAGGATGAATTTCATATTGCAAAAGATTTGCGAGAATCAATACTTTAACAATATCATATTCAGTAATCACTACGTTGAAAATTTTAAATTAAGAAGACAAACAAGCGAATAGTAAGAACTTCAAATTAATAAGATTGAAATCAATAATTATTTCTTACACTGTGAATGTTTTTCTGTAATCAACAGATTGTGGCTATGGCACTAGGTGGAAGGGTGGTGGTGGCACTGACACAAAAAATCCTGAATTTAATGAAAACAAATTAAAAATAATGATAAATTCGTAAAAGAAATTCAAAAACCTAATATAAATACAGTTTAAGTCACTATTTATTAGTTGATTTGCACTAGAACTTGAAGGGCCTAGGCGATGATATGTTGCAGACTGAAACTCTTCATGCTCAGGTATGTATGTCGTGTCTGCACTAGTATGAGAAGACACTCGGAGATGTCGATCCAGATATGCATAGAAAAGGTTGCACATTAGGATAATGAAATTAGAAATATGTAATCGTTAAGAATCAAAGATTCATATTATCATTAGTCTATAAAATAATTTAATAAAATTGAAACGATTGTGTAGTATGTAAAACTTAAAACTTGGATTTTCTTGTGCCTTAGAAGCAAAACACATTCTCTCCTTACTTTGAGACCAGGCCGAGCAGAATGAATCCAAAGAATCACACATCTGCTTGTTTGGTCTTAACTATGTAGAAAAAGGGCAATTAGACATGGTGACATCAATTGTATTGTTGTCACCAGACCCCTCAAGCACAACAGGGTTATGTGAGCGAAATTTTACATGACTGCATTCCAATGTTTTGTTTGCTTTAACCTATTGAAAATAGAATTACAGACTTACATATTTATAAGAATTAATTTAACAATTGTTTTGTTTGTGAAAGGAATCAAGATTAAATGCTTTTAAAATAAAATACTCACCAACTGTTGGTTCAGAGTAATTCCATGTTTATCCATCTTCTCGTGAAGATCAATTGGAATAACTGTGTATTTGAATCCATAAAAACCCTCATAATATAAAACAAGAACATAACAAGAAGAAGAAATAACTGCACAAGGATTCAATTAGGATTTTTCAAGTTCATAACTAATCTTTGATGTAAGATATGTGAACCAATCAAATCTAATGCCAACAATGGTTTGAAGAAGGTAGTACATTGCCCACTGAGGAATTTCGGTTTATCTTCCTTGTAACATGATACGAGACTAGAAAAATTCCACCATGGCTAGGAGAAAGGTGTCTTTGATAGATTGAGAGTTAATGCCTCTTTTGGCTGGAGTATTAACCTCAGCCTCAATAGAGAGATTGTAATGAGACTTTAAAAAATTCTTTTTCTCATCAAGAAGAATGACTTTGGTGGTTACAGGCAATGCGTCTTCATGGGGCAGACCTGTTAGCCAATAAATATCTTTAGGTGTTATTTTGATGAGAAATTGGTGGGATGGTAATTGAACTGTGAAAGTGCCATTATAAGTATTATACACTTGCATTAATTTATTTACTAATTTGTGGTCATTCTAATATCGGGGCATGTAAATAAGTCCATGGAAGATTGAGTTACCAATCTAATCAGATTGACTGATTATTTTAGGGTCTTTGAGCAGTTGTAGCAACTGGGGATATAAAATGTTTCGGTAAACATAAGAAGTTGATTTAATGGTCCTTTTTCTTGGGGACATTATTCTTGAATGTTGATTGCTTGAAAAAAGAAGAGGTTAGAAAATGAAAGATTAAGATACTTTTATATGAGCCTTGAGGATCGTAGAACAAATCGTGTCACAGGTGGCACTAGCTACTATCTAATACTGGAAGATTGGAAGTGGAAGAGAAGGCAAAAACTCTCTAAAAACGTCTATCTCAGAGAAAATTGCACGTGAAAATGGGATAAAATGAATGAGTATGGGTATATATATATAGGAAAGGAAAGTGTATTAAATGTGGAAGATACGTGAAATCTTAAATGCCAGACGAAAACTAAATCGTGTTCCCGAATGACAAAATAAAATTGGAATGTTAATGGTTATCGTCTGGGAACACCATATATGTTACCGTCCAGGAACACTATATATATGTTACCATCCGATAACACCATATATACGTTATTGTCTGGGAACAACATCTTGGCAATAACTCTGTTACCTTCTGGTAACAAAAACATCGACAACAGGAAACAATACATGTTACCGACTAATAACACAATGTCACTAATTGAGAACACCATGTCAGCGGTCAACACACTATGTTACTGGCTGGTAACACTAGGGTGCCAAACGACGACCATGTGTTATCAACCAGTAACACTTATATTTTGTTGTCGTTCGGCTGTATACCGTACTTGTCAACCAGTAATATGTTTTTGTTCTGTACTTGTCGGTCGGTAACAAAAAAATCTAGTTCCTCCAGCATTTTAAAAAAAATCTCTTCATTTCATCGCCATCATGAAACCCATTTTCATACATTCGCCCATTGTGCGAATGGATTTTTCGTCAGATTCGCCACCCATTCTATAATTTTTTGGGGGGGGGGGTCTTAAAATGAACCTTGATAATAACACAAGTGCAATAATTATCCTAATATACAAATAAAATAATAAATAATAACCTACACTAAGATTTATATCAATGGGAAATTTCCCTTCACCATATTATTCATTTATCACACTAGCCATGATGTACCAATTTACAAATATTATCCTAAAAATATGAGATAGACATACATGTGTATAGACTTTTGTCTCCTTTTGGTGTGCAAAATGTGTTCAAAATTGATCTTCTCTCCATATGCCACATTTAGGTCCTCATCTTACACCACAATAGTCATGCCAACACTTCCAATTGCGCTCCCACTACTTACTTGACCTAGTTGTTCATTTTGGCATGCTCTAAAATACTTTTGGTTCATTGCATAACTTGCTCCATTGAAATCTGAATCTAGTGCAATATTTGTGGACACCATGTTGATTTTCAAGCATTATTAGCCTTCAGTTTCATCCAAGGCTCACATGTGTCAGGTGTCGTAGAATTTCCCTTATGTTATACATACTAAGTGCCAATGATCCTTCTATGTTTTATGCACACAAGATGACATGGATTCATTTACTCTATGCACATGTGAGTTGTCAACCCCTTACCCATTCTGCACGAGAACCATTATAAGAGATCCTAAGGAATCCAAGTCTCGTGCCTGACCTAAACTTAAACCAAAATGTATTATGTTTCACCAAAATTGATATTTAGCTAAAATATGTATATGCTTAGTCAACTAATAAGCTTAACATCATATTTGGAGGATGAACAAATGAGTGGATGTTTGTTCATACCTAGGTAGTTTTTGTATCCATCTTTGAGAATACAACTTTGTCGAGTATGTGTACGAGCTTGATGTTGTACATTTATAAGTTTATATGTGTAAGCCCAATGTGGCACATGTATGAGTCAAGATCATAATCAAGCTCGGTGGCGGCACTATACACTTCTAAAGTGTTGTGTTTCTCCCATGTTTGCACTAGATGAATGTTAGGAATATAACATTTAGTGCTCCATATGAGTGTGATAATATACTTCCAAGAAATTATTATTGAGTTGTTTTGAAACAACTCATAATAGTTAGCGAATATTATTGTTAGTTTCAGTGTCTTATGAGTTATTACAACAACTCATGTATGAGTTATTGTACGAGTATATGTTGTGATTTATAGTTGTTAGGTATGGCTCCTAAAATTTAGGAGTCCACTTGTATATATTGTATTGTGATGAGTTAAATAGATTACAAAATAAATATTTATTTTGTGTGAAATTATACTTGCAAATTTGATCCAAATAACAAAATCCTATAAAAATCATTGAGACATTTCCTAAAAATATGACTATGACATTTAGAAAACTCTCTCTCTCTCTCTCTCTCTCTCTCTCTCTCTCTCTCTCTCTCTCGTTATATATATATATATATATATATATATATATATATACACACACTATTTAAGGTTTCCATCAAAAAAAAATTATGATTAAACGCTTTTGATCGAAGCTATGAACCAGGGGGTAGAGGGCCCCAACCTTATAAAGGAGAAGAGCAATGCAAGAAAAAGAATTGGAAGAAGAAAAGAGGGAGAAGGAGAAGAATATGACAAAGACTAAAAGTCCCGACGTCTAATAAGAGCGATGAGGGGCGACGAACGCACAAGAGCATCCAAACCATGCAACACAAACAAAGATATCTGTCAAACTGAGTAGTTGCATGAGTATTGGCTTCCCTGAGAAGAATCATGAAAGCCTCGCCGGTGCAGTCTCTAAGTTCGATCAGGTTATCGATAGTTGAATGAACCGAAAAGAGAGCAGCATCAATGTCTACCAGAGGAAGGAGTCTGTGGTCCAACCGACCATAAACAAACAGAGAATTCACATTTTGGGCATAATGCAGCAAATGGCATTATTGACCACAAAGCCATTAAATGCCCCGACCCAAGCCCAAAGCTATCTCATCAACTTCTTCAACCCACAACAATGGATTGGGTAGAGAGAAGTCCAACAGTTCTTCATGCAATACCACATGGTGAACAAGATATATCTGATCAACAGCAAAAAACTCCACGACCGACGGATCCAGATGAAGAAAGAGGTAGAAGAATACAAAGGCCGCAGTGATATCCGATTCAAATCTGGCTCGATGCGAACAAAACCGATAGGAATCACCAAGGATGGTTTCAATGGCCACAACTTCACTATGGGACGAATACTGAAAAATTTCAGACAACCGGTTAGGGTCAATTTCCTCAGAAGTGGCCAATTTCTAATGCTTGTTATGGAGAAAAACGAAGGGAAAACCCACAAATGCCATTGGAAGAGAAACTGAAAATCCACATAGCAGGCCAAGGCCGAACCAAGCAACTTAAAACAAAAGAAACAGTGCGAGGGAGCATGATGGCACTGCAATTAAATGTCCTTCCTTTCATTTGAAATGATAGATGAGAGTCCATCCCAGACCTTCAGGTCACTTGAAATTTTGACAGCGGTGGGAAAATCAATCGCATAAAGGTTTCCATCAATATTAATTTCAAACTATGTCTCTTTTTGTTACAATTATATATGTCTATCTTTGTTTTGTTCATCCAAATTGGAAAAAAAAAAGTTTGAAACTAGGTCTACATTTATACACATAAAAAAAAACAATATTTTTTGAAGTAGTTGAGTGGGTGGGGTGGGGTGGGATGGGGGTGTTACACAAACAGGCATCCATTATTTATCAAATTTCAAGTTCTTTTTACATGGAAAATAATTTATTTATTTTTCCGATTTAAAAAAAATATGTCCCAAAATAGATGATCTTATCTAACTTCCCACCAAATGCTTTTAAAAAATACTAAACAATGTTAAAACAAATGTGGGGATGCACAACCATCTTTTATGTTTTTTGAAAAAATAAGAGTACCTCTTTGAATTTTAGCTCTTTGGCCCACTTGTTCTTGACCAAATTTTTAAAATATAGTGGTTTATAAACTACACTCGAAATGCTAGATTTCATATTCTTATTGAATTTTTAAAATTTGAGTGTAGCCACCTCAAATAATTCGTACACGTTAAGGTTTCTCATTTTTCAAATAAAAATGTCTACCTAAGATCCCTTTTTGGGTCCCCAATCCCTCATACTTACCCACAATATTCCTTTATCTCTTAATTCTCTGAGTTTTATTTATTGTTATTATGAGTCAAAGTTGAGAGTTTTCCTTGAAATTCACATCTCTTACATGGTTTCAGAACACGTAGAAGCTTTAAGCTTGTTTGATCTTGTTATTGTTTGGATTGTGGATGTTCTGTATGTTATTCTTCAAATGTAGTTGTAGATGCTACAAGAAAAATTTTCACGAGGAAGTGGATGTCAAATTGAGAGCAGTTGGATGCAATTTGCTCAAAGCTCCACGGATAGATTTACAAAGGAAGTGGCTTGCTTTTATAGCTGAGGGTAGAGCCATGAAAGGTGGATTTGACATTGACTAAGCTCCAGGTTAATGGTTGAATCACTTGGGTTAGCAAGTAGACTCGGCAATAGTAGTTGCAAATTTAGAGGGGCAATAAACATTTGGAATAGCAAAAGTTACATCCGGAAATTGAATTGCATGTACAACTCTATAGCCCCCTCATTTCTAGGAATCTAGAAGTGGAGTTCAAGTTGAGTTGACTAAGGAGAGGAATTGATTACATAAATAATTTAATTTGTATTTAATTGTGAGGGAATAATTAACTATTTATTTAATTAAATGTTTAATTATATTAGCTAGAAAGTGTTAGGAATTAATTTAATTAATTTCAACGGCATGTTAAAATTAAATTATTTTATTCCAAAGGGTAGGAATATAACTTAGGTAATAGAATTAATTTAATTAATTCTAAAAGGGTATATTTACATGGCAGAATTAATTTAGTTAATTCTAAAGGGGTGTATTGTGGCAAGATAGCATTAATTTAATTAATTCTAATTGGATAGAAGTGGGATACAAATATGTATGTATTTTTAGGGTATCTACAATACCTTGGTGGATGACATGATAAACCTCACTTTACCATCATCTACACCAGTAAGAACACAACCCTTTCACCAATCAGACTCTACTCACAACACGATATTAGAGGTTGGGTGGCTAGGCTTAATTAACATCAAACTCCAACACTCGACCCTCTGCATCAAAGGAATTATAAGAAATCTTGAAGGAGACGAGGCCTGCAAAGTTCTTCTATACCCATGCATCTCTCATAGCAACTTCCCATGACAAAAAAGCTTGGTAGGGACTTAAGTAATACTCCATTCTCATAATGCTTGTGTCAATTAAGATTTTAGATAATTTTGGTGCCCATAATTTTTGAAGGTTTAGGGGTTGCTTAAGCATAAGCTCATTTAAGATGAGAATGGGTTCTCTTTGTTTAATTTTACAAGTGTTGAGAGCAATATGAAGAACACACTCCTAGGTCAACACATTGTCGATGTGTAAGAGGAGTCGTCAAAGTTCTCCATGATTCTCCAAATGCACATTAGACCTCCACCCTGATTTCTCGAGGGAGTAAAGATCGAAGACGCAGAACAAACAAATGTTAAAAACTAAAACCCTACCTACTAAACTCCACGAAGAAGAAGAAGAAGAAGAAGCAAAACATGATTTTATTCATCTCTGATTCAAAGTTATCTCTTTCTCGCACTATTGCCACAGCCTGTGCGCTCGAAACACAAACAAACAATGCCAATGCAAACGAGTTCAAGAAAACAAAACTAACAAACCCATTGCATAAAAGTTTGAATTCTTCTATCCATGCATCCCTCGACGATAGCATTGCGAAAAAATCTGTATCAGAGGCAAAATTAATCCATTCCCATATTAAACAAACAGGTTTAATCTCCGACACTCCTTTACAAAACACACTGATGAATACCTATGTCAAGCTCAGAAAACTGGATGATGCACGCAAGGTGTTTGACGAAATGCCAAACCGAATGGTACGCTCATGGAACGTCATGATTGCGGGTTATGCAAGGCAGGGGCTTGCGGAAGATGCTTTGGCGCTCTTTTATCTGATGAAAGACGCAAAAATTAAACCTGATGAGTATACATTTTCTGGTGTTGTTGTCGCATGTGCAAAATTGAGGGATTTGAAAGAGGGTAAGAAGATCCATGCTGAGATAGTTGGACACGGAGGGAAGCTTTTGTCTGATGTTTTTGTGGGGAACGGACTCATTGATATGTATGCGAAATGTGGGAGTTTGGAGGATGCACGTGATGTGTTTGACAAAATGCCTACACGAGATGTGGTGTCCTGGACCAGCATGATTGCAGGGTATGCGCAGAGTGGGTGGGGAAGGGAAGCCCTGGAGATTTTCCAGCAGATGAAGTTGTCAGGTATTCTTACGAAATAATTTAGTTTATATTTTTTAAAGAATTAAGATTTTCCCAGTACATTATAATTGATAGGTTTTTTCTGGATTTGAACCTTCATTTGATTACAAGTCCAAAGAATTGTAAGTACCTCACCAAGTTTGGTGTTTTTGGTATGAATTTATATTTGCAAGTAAATTGATGCTTGCTTTCATTTGGATTTACATTTACAAGTAAATTGGTGTGTATGCTCTGTGAAAAAGCTAAACTTAAACCTAAAATTGATGCCTGTTACCAACATTTCAGATCACACTTCTTGAAGGCGGGTGTACCCATGTTACCTGAAACAGTGATAAGTAAAAACACAACGAGTTTAATCCAGATGAATTTTACTTCTATATTCTCAATGTTTCTCTTAAAACATTCACGAATTGAAAATGAAGACTCCCCTTGTTTTTCTTTGAAAGTTCTCCTACCTTTTCTATAAAATAAGAAGAAAAAAGCCCCTTTTTTTAATTTTCTACCTACCATGAAAAATACTGACTAGTACAGATAAATACATCCATCTGAAAAATGGGCATAGATATCAATCTCAAGGTACTTATCTTAGATTTTCTGCAGACCATATTGACCAACAATCCCATTACCTTCTCTGAAAATTTCCAACTGGCTGGTAACAAATGACATCTATCTAGTGGTACCAACATGTTTGGCTCAAAAAAATGATAAATCCTTCGGGAAAAATAATGGGCTCCAAATTCCACCAAATGGTCAAGATGTTACGATTTTTAGATTGATTTCTCAAAGCAAAAAGAAAAAACTTTCTAGTGGTGGTCAAATGGACATCAAATTTAAACCCTTAAATTACGCTTGGACAGTCAAATGGACGTCAAATTTAAGTTTGTCATTAATTGTTTATCCACAGAAATTACAGCCTCACACCACCACCCCTGGCTGCCATTATAGGATGCCTATTGGCATAAATATGAATTTTCCGTTTCTGTTGTTTGTATTGCTGGTTGCAGGATTGATTTCTTAACAATAGGACTGTTCCCTTTTAGTATTCTGCTTCAGGCTTAGACGCCTTCGACCTTACGATTAAATATTTGTAGTCCCTTATCTTTTGATGAAAAATATTGGCCAAGATTTCTAAACTTTTAAAAATGTATGATTCCTTAAAACAATTCCAAGGTGCAAAGCCGAATTTGAAAACCTTTGCTAGCATTTTGCCGGTGTGTGCCAACTTGTCAGCTCTGGAACGTGGGCAGGAGATCCATGAAGAGATAATCCAATGTGGACTTCAATGTGATGTGTTTGTGGAGAGCTCCCTTGTAGACATGTATGCAAAATGTGGGAACATAGAAAAGGCACGAGATCTTTTTCACAAAATGCATAAGCAAGATTCAGTCTCCTGGACAGTGATAATAGGAGGGTGTGCACAGAATGGGATGGAAGAGGAAGCTCTAAAGCTTTTTCAACAAATGAAACGTGTAGGTGTGAAGCCTATTGCAAATACCTTCGCCAATGTTCTTCCGGCATGTGCTAATTTGGCAGCTCTAGACCAGGGTATGGTGATCCATAAAGAAATAGTTCGAAGAGGATTTGAGAATGATGTCTTTGTTGCAAATGCTATCATAGATATGTATGCAAAATGTGGGAGCATAGCACAGGCACGTGATGTTTTTGATAAAATGCACCAGAGAAATGTTTCCTCTTGGACAGCAATGATAGCAGGTTACGGAATGCATGGCTTTGGAAAGGAGGCTCTTCATCTCTTTGAACAGATGGAATGTTTAGGTGTGAACCCAGACAATGTTACACTGGTCTGTGTTTTGGCTGCTTGTTGCCATTCAGGTCTAATAGAGGAAGGCCGACAATACTTCAATTGCATGAGTAAAATTTATCAAATAGAACCTGGAATGGCACACTACAGCTGCATGGTTGACCTCCTTGGTCGTGCTGGACGAGTGGATGAAGCACAAGAATTTATTCATACAATGCCAATAACCCCTGATGCTATCGTGTGGAAGTGTTTGCTTAGTGCATGTAGAACACACAGCCATATAGAGCTAGGAGAACGTGCTGCAGAACACCTTTTTAAGTTGGATCCTAAAAATTCTGCACCATATGTGCTACTTGTTAACATGTATGCTGCAGCTGGAAGGTGGAGTGACATTGCAAAGATCAGGAAAATGATGAGAGACAGAGGTGTGAAAAAGATACCTGGGTGTAGTTGGATTGAAGTCAATAAACAAGTACACACTTTTCTGGTTGGAGACAAATCACACCCACAAACAGAGCAAATATATGCACAACTGGAAAAATTGGCCTGTGAGATGAAATCAGCAGGGTATGTTCCTGATACGTGTTTTGTGCTGAACGATGGATAGGAGCAGGAGCATAAATTGCTCTCATTGTGAGAAGTTTATGACTTTGTTTGGTCAACTTGACTTGTGCCTGCAATGGCTCTATGAATTAATGAAGAGCATTCAAGCAGTTGATGATTACCCCTCTGCAACCATTTTTCTCACGAAGACTGCTACAAAAATATTTATTGAAAGTAATGAAATCCTTTTCAAGTGTTCTTAGAGCCTCTAATATTTGACAACTCTGAAAGAGGGAATGAAAGTCCACGAGGAAATAGTTAAAGTGGATTTTGTTTTATGTCATTAAGGTGAATGCTATTGCAGATATATTTGATGCATAGGGGATGTGTGCAATGTACTCGACAAAATTTCCAAATGAAATGTGGTCTCCTGGACACTATAAAACTTGTTAGGCATATAATGGGATGGAAGAAGTGGCCCTAACGATTTTGCAGCAAATGAAATTGGCAGGTACGAATCTAAACATGAATGATGAGCTAATATTTTCTGTTTGTGGATTCATTTTTTGGATTAATTCTTCATGTCAAATATTTTTACTGATGTTTTGTGTGAACTCCACTCATCATCAAAATTTTACAGAATGAAAATCAAAACTTTATATATATATATATATATATATATATATATATATATGCAACTATTTTCCAGCTCAGAGCCAACTTCTAATGTCAGAAGCAAGTTGGAGCCATCTTAAGCACCGCCCAACACCGCTGTCTTAAATGTGGCATCCACTTTCTTGTAAGTTGGGAGATGATCAATTCCATTTTCTCTATCATTATTCATTTCTGCTCAACACATTTTGTAATATATGAGTTCAAGTGCTGAAACAAGAATAGTAGGTATTTTTGAGGATATTGATACATACATATTTTGTACATCTCTTATCAGAGATTTTTGCCATATACAGAACTTTTATATTAAAGAAATTCTGATGTTAGTTCTTATTTTCATGTTGCATTTTCTGCATGTATGAATCTAGTATTTTTGCAGTCTAGTTGTTGTCTACGTTTATCAGCATAAATTGCTCCTGTTCATAACACCTTGAATTCTTCATTTTCATGTGTGCTCCCCCAGATTGCTCCCAGAATCCGGATCAGGGTTGGAGCTAGATGCACATCCTCACAAAATTCTGCTTTCTTGGCTGAATTTGCTTGAGGCTTTATGAATGGAAGGGCATGTTCAACAGTTGATGAGCCTGAATATGTCTTTCGCTCACTATAATTGATGAACTTAGATATTACATCTCTAACTATTCACTTGTATTTATCTTTGCTTCTGTTAACTCTGCATTAAAATCTTTTACTTTTCTTTTTTCTCTACTGTGGTGCTGAATTTTTATGAATGAGGTGCCTTCATGTTTGCAACCCACAATAGGAACATTTTTGTGGATTGTAAGGAAAGAGGAAGATCATCACTCTTGCTTGAAGATTTTTAACTGGTTATCCCCAATGATTTTTCACAATTGCAGTCATCTTTTCAAAATGTTAACTAATTTTTTTTTGACAGCTTAGCTATCATGCAAATTATTTTCAAATGAACTTCTTCTATTGCCTAACTAGTTTTTCAGCATAAAAACTAGAACAAAATAATTGTACAAGTGCTTGATAGAAAAATGATAAAAGACTTGAAAATCCTTTCATCTATGATGCATGGAAACACCCCCCACCCCCCCATACCTGCCCAGAAATGTTTTCTCGTACGGAAACGCCATGTAAATATCCGGAACATACCCGGCATTTCCGGGATGTTTCTGCAGC
Organism: Taxus chinensis; assembly: GCA_019776745.2. Taxonomy (NCBI): domain Eukaryota; kingdom Viridiplantae; phylum Streptophyta; class Pinopsida; order Cupressales; family Taxaceae; genus Taxus; species Taxus chinensis. The sequence goes on along the minus strand of CM034154.1, from coordinate 14,258,964 downwards.
ATTTTGGTACTTTAAAAGGCATTTCCATGGTGTTTCTAGGATGTTTCTACAGCATTTCCATACTTTAAAAGGCAAAAACAAAAATGAAAAACTATTTTTTAACATTTATTGCTTCTAAACCTAATCTACCCACCCAACCTTCCTAAAGACACTTCCTAAAAGCTATATAATGACATCTTTGGTCCATTCTAAATCACACTCATTTGGCATTTATAGGATGTTTCTCTTGTTGGATTCAGTTTTTAGTAAACTAACATTTAGCATTTTGAAGAGCAAAGAGACATCGAGGAGCAGCTTGAAGAAAGAGTTTAGGAGGTGTTACTAAGAGCTAAGAGCATCAAGGAGGAGTTCATGTATATATGAAACATTGAAATTGCAACCATGTCGAATTATGAATTTTTTGAACTTCAATGAATACATAATATTTTGAGTGCTCTATCTCTTATGGTCCATGGACTAAAATATTGAAAATGAGTACTATGTGCATACGCACACACACATATACATATGTATACATACATACATATAAATACACACACACACACATGTATGTATGTATATTAATATATTGTACAAACGTTTCCGTAACATTTCGTACCCAAAGTTTTTTTGAAAATAAATGTTTCTGCGTTTCGGACCCGTACCCGTACTTGTTTCCTAGCAACATAGCCTTTAATGAATAATGTTTAACTCAGTTCCATTGACAATACAGTTTAGCGGATCTCCTTGCAATGAACAAACAATCTCATCATTTTGCCTCTTTGATAGTATATGGTTGTAGCTAATGCATTTGTAATTCATCAAGTTTGTCATTGAACTTGTTGTCATATAGGAGAACAAAATCTCTAACATTGAAGTCCTTTTCCTTGGTATGTTGATGATGCCAGGCTATAGATTGATCCCTGCCCAAAGTGCTAGCTAATGAGATTCAGCCATCGAAGTTAACATCACAGATTTTTATTAAAGAGACTTCTCATCATCTCAACATAACTGCAACTCTGAGTGGAGGAACAATGAGTTCCTTAACGACAATTACTTCAGCCCGTACAAAATTTGAAAGGATGTATACTTTAATTGATTTCTTTATGTTTATTTTGTATACCCACAACACATCATAAACTGTATAATTCTAGTTATTGGTGTTTCAATTGCATAATTTTTGTCAACCTCCAACAAAAATCTTGTGAAAAAATGACAAGGGGATGGCATACGAAGTTGGACTGTAAGCTCTTTCAATGCAGATGGGAATGAGGGGGCCAAGTTAATGGTTGCCTTACTCCCTTGCATATATGAGCCACTGGACAACCATTATACATACATATTCAAAACTAAAATGCACAATTGCATTCTTTATTGAAAGCCAATGACTTGTTACTATTAATTCAAACACATGAAAAGGAGTATACAATAGTCACTTTGATGGACTCTACTAGTGTTCTCCTAAAGTAAACTAAACTTTGCTACCTTGCAAGCCCCCTCTCTTTGGTTTTGTTGTTCTAAATAAATATATCTCCTTGCTTGCTCTAAGTTCCAACTCATCGCACACCTAAAATTCCCACCTCTTGATTCCTAACGGATCTGTCTAACATTTTGATTGTCCTCAGTGCTCTTTGCATTCCCAAGATGTTTGGAAATGATAAAACAATTGATAATTCTTGTTTTGGGCCATTAATCTGCATGTGTAAAGATTGAGAGAGAAACCATCGCTTTGTGCAATCTAACAGTTGCATATCCGCTAATAAATGTGGACTGTCAATTTTGTTGGGGTAGTAATGTCGAGTGGGATATCGACCACTGCTTTACACCTCATATTATTTTAAAGTTTATTCATTTAAACTTTATTATGACGGTCTTCCACATTTATGAGTGAAGCGGCGCTACTGATTCACCCACCCTATGTTGATTAGGGTGAGGCCTCTCGGGATTGGCTATCGGCAACATTTACATTGGTACCAAATTGCTATCAAGACACATCAGATTGTAAAGATCATAGAGATCAACGTATCGATGATCAATTGTATTGAATGATTGTGAGAAATAACTCTGAAAATCATTCTGTGAGACCGAAGAGTGAAATGGAAGTGTTGGGTAAAAGTTGTATATGAAATTCTTAATATAGGCAGTGTTTTATCCTACGTGGGGTTTTCTCCTTCGAGTTTCCCCACTATAAACTCGGTGTGTTCTGTCTCTTTATTTTTCTGTTATTTGCTTTTAGCTCTTGTTATTACATTCTATAATATGCACAACATAATCTATAATCTTCGACATTCATATTGTGGATCAATAATTTGTTAATTGTACATTCCCTTATAGATCCTAACATGGTATCAGAGCCGGTGGTTATGCGTGTGCAGAATCAATCTAGAAGCTTTAAATTTCCTAGAGTAAAGAAGCTTGAAGTTTATTTATGGATCTGCAAAGCCCTAATTGTTCCGCAGTCATCTTCAAGCTATTCAGATTTAAAAGTCCAATTCTCGCCCAAATACTTTTTGAAAATATTGGTTAAATGGTTGTTTAGATCATGTTTGAGCAATTGTGTGCTTAATTTTGTGTTTCTGCATCTTGCTTTAGTTGTTTATGGTTGAATCTGTCGTCTGCAAGTTTTTTTTAGGTTTTCACGCTTTTTATAGCCGTTTTAAGCCCTTTTTGGTTGTGGATCCGAAAGTTTTCTTTAGATCTAGTTAGTTCGGAGCTTCCAAGTTCGTTCTAATATTATATATATCTTTGTTTTTTTGCGAAGTTTTGTCTTTACGAAGGTCGAGCAAATCATTAAGTGTCAAGTAGCTTCGATGTGTCAGTTTTTTATAGATTTGTACGTTGTTTGCGAAGTTTTGTCTTTTCGAAGCGTGAGCCAATCATTTTTCTCCATCTAGCTTCTTATTGTCAGTCTTTTTATAGATCTTTTCATTTTTGCGAAGCTCGAGCCAATCAGATAGTTCCATCTTACTTAATGTTGCAAGTCTTTTTGTTGATCAGTTTGTCAGTTGCGAAATGTGAGCCAATAAGGGCATTCCATGTTCTTTCACATTGTCAGAGTTGTTTAGCTTACCTTTGTCGCTTGTGAAACATGATCCAATAAAATAGCTCCAAGTCACTTAATATTTCACATTGTCAGACTTTCTTTAGCTTGTTTCTGTCGTTGCGAAATTCAAGCCAAAAGGATTGCCCCAAGTAGCTCTGTATTTCACTTTTTCAGTCTTGTGATTGTTTCTTCTGTCATTTACGAAATTTGAGCCAATAGAATAGCTCCAAGTCTCTTCGCATTTCGCAATGGTCAATCTCTTTTAATTATGACAATGGTTATCCAATAAGAATTAGCCACCTTTTCGCATTTGTCAGTCTTTGTCAGATTTGTGAAAAGCGAGCCATTGAGAAGGCTCCACATGTGTTCAGTTTTTGCTTTGATCATTTAGGTTGCATTGCGAAGTGCGAACCAATAGCAAAATGCCACGTACATTTTTTTTGCAGTATTAGTCTTTGTTTAGCCTTCGCGGTGTCAGTATCTGTTTGTACTTAGCCAGTGAAATTGTGAGACCTGTCTTTTGATTTTGTTAGTTGTTCGGACCCAAAATATCTTTTATTTTTGGCTCTCTCTAGGGACTTCAAGTCCACCCAAAGCCATCTCCTAAAATTTTGGCAAAAAGCTGTCAAGTGTCTTTTTTTAGTCAATAGATCTTCACCAAGTGGCATTCTATAATTAGGTTTTTTGTCAGTGTCTTTGCTTTCATGTTATTGCTCGAACCTGAAAAGTCTTTTGTTTTGGTTAATTCTGCAGACCTCGCAACCGTCAAGCTCATCAACTTGGAAAGTTGTTGAAAAGGTAACACGTGCCCCCTATACTATCTTTGATTATCTCCATGTGCTGCCTCCTATTTTGGCCACGTGTTTCTTCTTTCGGGTTCCTGCATTTCTTTTACTTGTCAAACTTTGTTGCGGACCCAACAAGTTATTTGTTTTAATTAAATTATGGGAACTTCATGTCCACCAGGGGGATCTGCTGTAGAATTCCCCAGAAAGACAACATGTACCCCTTTTGATATTGTTGATCTATGCCATGTTTCGCCCTTGCTTCAGTTGTTCTTTAATTTGTTTTGTATTTATTAATTGGCTCGGTTAGCTCGCTTATGTGCTCGCCCCCACCAAGTTGCAAAATAGTTCGTCGAGCTATTTTCTCCTCCTTTATTTTTTGACCCCCGCTCTGGATTCGAAATTTTATTAACTTCGGTTTATTCCAGGTATTTTAAGTCCGTCAGTGAAATCAAGCTCGAAAAATCTCGATCAAAGCAAGTTATTGTTAATTCATCCCGAGTTGTTTGCATTTGTATGGTAAACACCTGTAGTTTGGTCAATACACTATTATTTCTAATGGTGCACTAACGCTTCTTCCTTTTGCAAATTGACGGCACACCGCCAGTTAGGCCTATCTAACTCCCTTCCTACGACACCCTTTTGGTCATTTTTCCTCTTATAAACCATTTAAACAGGCAGTTATAGCCTCGTTCTAACTACATTAGCTTCTTATTCTCTTCTAGCTTGCTTCTATTAGCTCCTCAGAAGATCAATCCACTTCGTTGGATTGATTAAGCCCTTCAGAACCCTTCCAGAACCCTAATTACTCTCTAAGAGAGATTAATTAGTCTAACCTAGGTTAATTACCCTCTAACATAGTCAAATCACACTTTGACTTGCTAAAGTGCTTTTTGGACTTTAGCCTTTGTCCCACATGCACCCAAATCTCCCTTTTCTTCCAAACCAAAAACTATAAATAGGGCTATACCCCCTCCCTCATTTCCTAAGAATCCTCTCTTCTTCCTAGCACAAATTATAGCAATTTGATTAGGCTTTAGTTTGTATTTCATCTTCTTTCATTTGAGCTAAAAGCATTTAATCTTGTATTTCATAGCATTAACATAGAGTAAAAGGGAAGATCCATTGGCCTTGAAGCCATTAATGGGGAGATCTCTTTCTCTTAACACATAAATTGAATGCTTAGATCCTCTTAGGTTCATTATTTCAAGCTTTCAAAGAATAGAGATTAACTTCATTTGCTTAGTTTGCATGTTTATTTCAAATTAATGTATGCAAAGAAGGAAACCTTGCTCATTTCTTATCACATGGTCCATTGATCAGATTGTTAAAAGCCTTTGGGGTTTCTTTAGAGATTCTTACCCCAAATCCATGGCTTTTACAACTTTTCATTGAACACATTTGGCACGCCCGGTGGGACACTTATGTCCACCCTCCATTAATGGAGGTCTTTTAGGTTTTTCAAAGCTTATTTTCAAGTTTTTTGCTCAAATCACTTGTTATTTCCTCATTTTTATTTCTAACCCTAGGTAAATGACCTTCATTTATATACATTTTGTGGGTTTGATCTAGAAATAGGACACTTTGACTAACAACTAACCTGTTTGCTCTTGAAAATTTGAAAATCCATGTTTTTTGCAGGTTTTTCACAGGGTGCGCGTAGGTGTCCAAACAAGGGGTGCGTACACGTCGGAACCCCAGCTACCCGTCATATTAGGCGCGTACCTGTTCAGAAGGTCCCCATCATTTGCAAACTAAACCTCTACACAGACGTGCACGCATCTCCGTCATCTGGGGCGCATATACATCTCTCTAGCCACGTAGGCGTAAATGCCCTGACTGAGTAAAAAATCAGAAATAACCCTATACAAGGGCGCGCACGCGTCTCCGTCATATGAGGTGCATATATACATCTCTCTGGATGTGTAGGTGTAAAAGATCTGACTGTGAAAAAAAATTTACAGTTCTCTTTTTAGGCTTAGGCATGTATACGTCGTAACCTGAGCATCCATGTCAATATAGGCACGTCTCTATCATATTGTGAGCATCTATGTTTACTTCATTAGGTTTATTAATATTTTTTGTAGGCGTACTCGTCAGGTGGGGTGCGTATCCATCGGTTAGGGAGCGCTGGTGTCAGTATAGGCGCGCAGGTGTCTATGTTAAAAAATTGAAAAAATTTACAGTCTGTAAAAACTTTTCTTCTAATCCATCACTACAGGGTTTTAGGACTAAATAATTGGAAAAACAGGGTTCTTTCTTAAACGTTTTAGTCTGCATAGATTAAAAGTGTTTTTTGTTTTTGACTTAGACATAGTTTTTGTAGAAGTGTGTATGCTCTCTCCTCACGTCTTCCAAGGCGATCTTGGAGATCAAAAACACCAATACAAAACTCATATAAATTGTTCAAAAAACACTTGTTTTATAAAGGTTGAAATAAAACTTTCATGTGATTTCAGTGGAATTTTTCACGTTGTGTATGCTCTTCCTTCACGCCTTTTGGTGATCTTAGGAATCAAAAGCAAAGTGAAAAACTCTCTTTCTTAAAAATCAACCTATGAATCAGAAAATTACTGAAACTTGTTGTCTACAGGACCTATCGATTGTCAAAGAAAGGAGGAGCTAAGACAAAACACAAACCCACTAATACACATGTTTCTTGCAGGTTGCCAAATGGTGTGCTACTTAAAACCACATTAAGCTAAGCAAGATAAAAAACACACCATATTCAAAACATTGTATTGCAGGTTTCGGAAAAGGGTACGTCCCTATCCGCTCAACTAGAACATAACCCCTTTGGCATAACGCCTTAAGCTATAACAATGGGGGTGGTACCAGGAACCCTAAAGTAGTCCACCACTGTGTAACCTCGTGGATGAAACAGGAAGCGCTCCGCTTACCCACTTGACTAGTACGCCTTGTGAGTTAGAGTTACAAGTTGTCTGTATCGCGACCTTAGTAGAAGTACACGATGGATGCATTCATTGCCCACTATACTTGAAAGGGGATAAAGCCGAGATACTCCCAAACTAGTCATTGTGACTTTTTGGGTAAATCGCGCCTCGCTCTTAGACAATATTGTAACACCTAGTTGAGAGAACTTGTTGGGGAGGCCATTTTGTCAAGGAGCTCACTTTACTCGTCCTTGTTGCGTCAAGCCATCACAAAGTGACAAATCATCTAGAATCTAAACCTTGTTTGTCAAACAAGGTAAAGAACCTTTGTGAGTTTGAACTGAGTGTCTTTCATCACGGACCTAAGCTACGTCCCACTTTTTCTTAGTTTTGTTCTTGTCTTCAGATGAGGTGAATCTCTACCTAAGTGTTGCTTAGCTTGTGTCCATCTTTTGATCAATACTCTTGTATTCTCATCACCCATTTTTCGGGGTGAGAAAGGTGCATACATCACATGTTTTTATCAGAGATAGTACTCGTCACTTTTTTGTCCGTTTACGCCCATCCATGTTTGCGGCTGGGTTGTTAAATGTCTAAAGTGTGCGGGTACACTTTTCACATCATTGATAAAAGTCCTTCCATCTTGATTTCAAGATCATCTTCACCGTTGTGTATTCGGTTCATCTTTTGTCTCTTCTTGAGTTAATAGTCTTGTTCACATCTTAGACGTACAATCTCGGTACTTACATCGTATTCTCATTTTTTGTGAGGAAATGGTATAAGTCCCCTTATTGCGCAGTTACGCTGCTCACATGATTAAAAACTCCTTGTTATACTTATTACTTGGTTTCACTCTCGATGTCATCTTAGTCTTCTTGAAGAGTGTTGATAACACTTTACATATATCATAATAAAGTTACCATGGTGCTAACACCTTGCTTGCTTGGTTAATGTATCACAGTGACGTTATTACGCTATATCTATTCGCGACTTCCATTTTTCAGAAGGTTTGGCTTTCATCAGTATTCAAACTAGTTTTAAGTATACCTTGTCAAGGGACTGCGACAACATCACGTCAGTGCTTAGACCTTGTTGGGGTTCTAACTTGACTTACATATTGGTACATCTTTGTCGCTATCTTAGGGTATAGGCTTGGCAATAACAAATTGAGTGAATCATAACATTTAGGATGTGCATATGAATGTTCTTGATAAAAATGATTGCATAAAATTACATCTACGATACACTGTGATATAATTCCAACATCCCCTTAAACGGCTTGTGGAAAACCATACACTTAGGGGTTACGCTAGCTACATAAAAACGTCTGCTAGTAATGCCTAAAAACATAAAATGGTAGCCAAATCAAATGAGCAGCACATGGGAGAAAACCCTTTCGACACATTCCCATTCAGTGGTCATAATTTAGGACCACTCTTCTCTCAAGTCAAAGATACAGAGACGTTAATCGATCATAGTGGAGAAGAGTCAGACTCTTCGGGAGAACAACAAAGGTTAGACCTAAACAGATTTGACGAGCTCTTATATTATAACAAAGATCAAGTACTCGCAAGAGTCTTGGCATTAGGAGCTAAACTTCCGCATGAGTGTGAAGAAGAAACAAAGGTCATTGACCCTAACTTAGGAGAACGAAGATTCATCTTAGACATAGATAATCCTTTCAATGTGGGATATGCATCCACTTCTGGGCAACATAAGGCCATTGTCGAAGGTGAAACATCACGTAAACCTCACTTTAAGGCTTCGCGTAAAGTGAAAACTGAGCAGAAAGGCCTTCCCTCCTCCAAAATTTGATGAAGAAGAGGATCCCCTAGTTGAGGACGAGATCCTCCAAAAACATATCTTGAAGTTGAGTCAGAAATTAGTGAACCTAGGCTCTTCAAAAAGGAACATAGGTAAAGACAAAGACAAAAACAAACTTAACGAGTTTCAATTTGATCCACATACAGACTATACCTTTAAAGAAACTCAGGCTCAAAGGTCAATATCGCCTACTAAAGAGCAACTCATTCAGGATGAATTGAAATCTATGAAAGATACACTCACGACATTACAATAAGGAAATGTAGGCCAAAACAGAAAATATTCATATGAAGAACTATGTCCTTACCCCTTCGATAAGGAGATGCTACAACAACCTTTCCTAAAACATTTCACTGTTCCAAAGTTTGATAAGTATAAGTGCAAAAGTGATCCTCGATCATATAAAAGACTTTTACATGGCTTTCCAAGAGGTTGCGTATAGCAATAATTTCTTGATATGAATTTTTCCTTGCAACCTAGGAGCTGTGGGATTGGAATGGTTTTATAGCATACCTAAGGGCTCCATTACAACATGGCCCATGCTAGCAGAGAAATTTGTAAGACATTACTCCTATAATATGGAGAGTGACATCACAATGAACGATCTATACAACACAAAATAAAAACCCAATGAGACATTCACAGGATTTTTACAATGATGGCACGGGTTAGCTAGTCGTTTTCCTTGTGCCTTACCCAAAAAATAGTTAGTGAGTATATTTGTTCCTAACTTGAACCCAGAAATAGCCTTTCACTTGCAAATGCATTATGGCTCGAACTTTGAAGAAGTCATAGAGAAAGGTAGTCAAATTGAGAAAGCGCTCATTGCCAAGGGCACGCTTAAACCTGTTATTAAAAACAAACACGAAGCCAAATCCACAGACAAACCTAAATTCTTCAATAAGAATAAACATGTTGTTGGTGATGGCATTACAGACTCCAAGAGAGTCCAAGCCGTACAGACAGGTCCACTCTTGAAACTTTCACAAGGGCCTCATCCCAAAGCGCCTACAAAATGTACATTCACATCTTTGACCAAATCCTTATCTACCATTCTAAAACAATTAGATGGTGCAAAGATGGTAGAATATCCAACTGCAACAATGCCCTACCCGGAAGATGCTCCAAAACCAGTTTGGTTCAAAGGCAATGAGTATTGCGACTTCCACCAGGTCAAAGGACACAAAACGGATAGATGTTTGAGATTATGCCATTATATCCAAGACCTCATAGAGGAAGGGAAGATTGTTGTGGAGTCTTCCCCTGAGGCTGGTAGAAGTTCAAATGAAAAAATGGGTATTTACAAGGAACCTTTTCCTGACCATGCAGATAAAAAGAAAAAGAAAACAGATCAAGGGCAAAATTCCAATGACTATAGGACTGTCACCTATGTGTACCCTACAAATGATAGTCCTTATGATTCCCTCATTAGATGTATTAACTCATCTAACGAATAGATTAACACCATTCGGATCTTAGAAAAGATTTACGCAGTCGGGACAAGACATGCCTGCTTAATCATACCAGATCCTGTACCTACCCCTGAGGAAAGTCAGTATAACTTGATAGAGAAATTAGAAAAAATGTCTGCTAAGATATCTATCCTCGATCTCCTAAAGATCTCCAATGCCCATAAAAACATATTGTTCAAAACTTTGCAAAATTCAAGGGTTTCCACATAAATAAATCCCACAAACCTTCAAGCCATGATTGCACGCTTAGACACCAACAATCAAATTACTTTTGGTCATACTGCAATCCCGCATAATAACCCAGAGCATAACTTGCCATTATATCTCGAAGTGGTGGTTACTCGTCGCAAGATCAAAAGAGTACTTGTAGATGGGGGATCTGGTCTGAATATTTGCACCTTGAAGCTGGTAAACCAGCTGGGCCGGTCAGAAACAGAGCTGGGTGCTAAAACTATCACAATCATAGCATATGACAATGAAGAAAGAGAGTCGGTAAGGACTATAGTGGTCCCCATGGAGGTAGGACCAACATGTCACGACACAACGTTCCATGTCCTTGACTTGGACCTTCCATACAACATGCTCTTGGGACGCCCGTGGATCCATGCCATGCAAGCTATTTCCATCAACGTTTAATCAGTGCATCAAGTTATATCATGAAGGGCAGGTGGTTACCATTTTGGGTGACCCAGAACCTTTCACACATTGTAGGGCTTTACACAATTTTTGTCAACAGCTTATGAATTTCCTTCTGTGGATGTTGTTGTCCCTTTACAAATGGAGGCCATGAAGAACCGAGTAGATTCAGAATCTCTCACACCTTTCAATCAATATTTTCCCTCGCTGGTCAATCCATTTGCTTCATGGGAGGCCACATCAGCAAAATATGGCCCAAGTAGGCCATTCACTCTTGAGAAGGCTCTGTTGATATCAGACCTATCAATATCCCCCAGGACAAGGGGTAAGCCTTACTTTCAGTTCAAGAGCACCCGCAAGCAATGTCCTAAACCTTTGGAGAAATTTGTCCATAGTGGCCTCTTGTCTGAGGAGAAAATGTTAGAAGACCCTACCAGCAGAGTACTAGAAGGCACCATGGCTTCATGCAATCAAGCGCCTCAGTACGTCAAAGGTCCTCGCATGATGTTTTTCATGGGCTATAGTGGGTTTGGATGTGGCGTTAATGCACAAGGCTAGTTGGAGCCTATCCCTATCCCTCATTTCAAAACTGATAAACATGGCCTTGGAATAAGGCCCCATGACACTCTACCTTCTGAGAACAATGCCACTTCTTCTGAAAGTGAGGACGTTTCACCTCATTTCGATAGTGACATAGATTCCCAATGTAGCCTTTACGAAGATCTTGCCTCCATGAACCTATTCCCAGATTTGTCAGTCCTTACCTTATCCAAATCCATCCCCCTAGATAAATATCCAATAGCCCTTATATACCCTGAGCTTATAGATTGGGATCAACAACTTCATGTGCCATTGGATTTATTTGAAAATGATGAGGCATTCACAGAGTTCTTAGGACTTAGGGACTTTATTCCGGCTTGGAGACCACAAGAAAGGATTTAAGATTCAACTAGATGTTTGTGCCTATTTTGGGGAGGAAGCAGAGATGTGTGGATGGTTGAATAAAAAGGTTGTAACTAAAGGTATACCTACCTCTGAGAAACCAAGCAAGAAGGCTCAACGGAAATCCCATAGTGACAAACTCTTTGATGAGCTCATAGACAAACAAAATGAAGAGTCTAAAGACAAAGTGATTTACCCATTCAAATATGATCGTGACTTACCATAGGAGGTTGATCTTACTCTTCCCCCTAATCTTACATGGATGGAAGATGCTTCTAAAATGCTTATTAAGGAAACAATTAGCATGTCAACATTGGCTAAGAGGAGCAACCTAGAATAGTCAAGTTGGGAGCTTCGCTCTCAGCTCAGGAACAAAAGACCTTTGTAGAGCTATTAAAAGAATACGTGGACATATGTCGCGATATGCTCAGGTTTAGACCTTGAGCTAGTTGTGCACAACCTCGTTGTATACCTAGATGCCAAACCAATCAAACAAAATTAAGAAAGATGCATCCTAAAGTGGTGCTCTTGGTCCAAAGAAGAATTAGAAAAGTTGTTAGCTATTGATTTCATTAAAACCTATTGACTATTCAGAATGGATCTCTAACATAGTCCCAATAAAGAAAAAACCTGTTGGCATAAGGATCTACATGGATTTCCGTGACATCAAAAAAGCATGTCCAAAAGATTATTTTCCCCCTACCTAACATCGGACATGATAGTTACAGATTCAACAGTTGGCTATGAAATGTTGTCCTTGATGGATGGTTTTTCAGGTTATAACCAGATACAAATTACAGAGGAAGATCAGCATAAGACAACATTCATCACCCCTTTGGGAACATTCTGCTACAAAGAATCATGCCCTTCAGGCTTAAAAATGCCTGGGGCTACTTATCAGTTGGGCCATGACGGTTATCTTCCATGATATGATAAGTGACATCATGGAGGATTATGTCGATGATATCCTAGCAAAATCCAAGAGTAGAAAATAACACCCTGCAATACATTTGAGGTGTATCTTTTAGTGTCTAAGAGACTATAAGGTTCACTTAAACCCTATAAATGTGTCTTCGATGTCTTATCATGGGCAAAAACTCCTAGGGTTCATTTTCTCACAAAGAGGGATTGAAGTGGATCCTACAAAGGTTACGAAAAACTATCACATAAATGACCACCACCTACCACTCTCAAGTAGCTAAGGAGTCTCCAAGGAAAGATTCAGGCAATCCGTCGCTTTATCTCACAACTTGCATTGATAAGTTTCCACCCCTTTACTCATTTACTCAAGAAAGATGTCACATTCAATTGCGGGACTGATTGTCAAAAATACCTTTGTGCTACTCAAACAGTACTTGTCCAACCCACCTATAATAATGGCTCCACCTACCCCCAGGATGAACCTCTCCTCTTATACATTTCCGCTACCTAGTTTTCCATTGGTGCATTACTTGCCCAATATGACTTAGCCCATAAAGAGAGAGCAGTTTACTATCTTAGCCGCACCTTGATCGTATACGAACTGAATTATCCCCAAATAGAAACAGACCTACTTGGCGGTTGTATTCACATTTCATTAGCTTTTCCATGTTCTGCTACAAATTCATGCCCTTCGGGCTCAATCCAAAGTCGACCCTCTGGGGCTACTTATCAAACAGGCCATGACAGTTATTTTCCATGATATGATAATTGACATCATGGAGGAGTTATGTTGATGATATCCTAGTAAAATCCAAAAGTAGAAAAGAAAACCTTGAAGTATTGAGGCGTATCTTTCAGTGTCTAAGAGACTATAAGGTTCACTTGAACCCTAGGAAATTTGTCCCTTTGGTGTTTTATTAGGAAAAATCCTAGGGTGCATTATTTCATCAAAGAGGGATTGAAGTGGATCCTAGAAAGGTTACAACTATCACTTTGAAATGCCACCACCTACCACTCTCAAGTAGCTAAGGATTCTACAAGGAAAAATTCAGGCAGTCCAGTCACTCATTATTTCACAACTTGCGATAAGTTCCACCCCTTTACTCATTGCTCAAGAAAGATGTCACATTCAATTAGGGACTTGATAAAAGCGTTTGCACTACTCAAGCAGTACTTGATCCAACCGGCCTGTACTAATGCCACCTACCCCCAATGAACCTCTCCTCTTATAAATTTCTGCTACCTAGTTTTCCATTGGTGTATTACTTTCCCAATATGACTTAGCCCATAAAGAGAGAGCAATTTACTATGAGCTGCACCTTGATTGCATACGAGAGAAGCTTATCCCCAAATAGAAAAGGCTTGCTTAGCGGTTGTCTTCACATTTCAAAAGCTTTGCCATTATCTCATGAACAATAAAACCAAGCTCGCATCCAAAGATTGACAGATCTCAAGTACCTTTTATCTCAAACCCACCCATCATAGGACCTGAATGGCTAATTGGATCATTCTGCTTTGAATTTGATACCGAGTTTGTGAGTTAGAAGTCTTTAAAAGGACAGGTACTGCATATGATAAGTTGGTAGAAGCTCCTCTTCCAGGAATGGAACCTTTATGCTTAGATTTACCAGATGCATCTATGATGTATATTGAGGAATCCATACAATGGCAGGCTCATTTTGATGATCTTTTACCTTCCATGGATCTGGAGTAGGAGTGGTGCTCATCACTCCGACATAGTGATGTCATACCACGAGCATTCCGGAGGGATTCTATCGTGTACAAATAACATTGTAGAATACGAAGTCACTCATTACTGGTCTCAAGCTAGCTATTACATGGAAAATCATACAACTGCAAGTCATTGGAGACTCTCAACTTATCATAAAATAGGTTAATGATGAGTATAAGGTTAAATATGAGAAGCTTATTCCATATAAGAAAATGGTTGAAACTTTGAAGGAATATTTCACACAAGTCATATTTGAACAAAAACCAAGGTCGCATAATAGATCCACAGATGCTATGGCTACTATTGGGTCTCTCTTACGCATAGCACCTGAAGAAAGCAAGATGCCTTTCTTTGTGGAACATTTACAGGTACCTACATATGATATGCCGGAGTCATGTTTGGCATGTGAAGTTGTTGGTCCTTTATCCCCTTGGTACGACCCTATATTCCAATACCTACAAGATGGCACCTTTCCCCCTGACATCACCCATTCTGAAAAGAAAGCCCTTATTCGCCACATAGCCTGTTATACCCTCCTAGGAGGCCCCTTTATCGTCGTGGCTATGATGGGAATCTGCTTCGCTGTTTGGATGTCGTTGATTCTATCCATGCAATTAAGGAAGTACATAGTGGTATTTGTGGAGCACATACTAGTGGCATGGTCTTAGCTAAAAAGCTATTGAGAGTAGGATATTATTGTCCTACCATGGAATCTGATTGTTGCAACTTCGTAAAGAAGTGTGAACTATGCCAGAAATATGGGAATTTAATGCATGTGCCGGTGTAAGCCTTACAGCCTATTGCAATGCCTCGGTCATTCTCTAAATGGGGCCTGGATCTCATAAGGAAGTTCCATCCTTCTTCATCAGATGGTCATATTTATATCATCATTGCCACAAAATACTTTACCAAATGGGTAGAGGATATCCCTCTTACCTATGTCACCTAGTGCAGTAGATTTCAAAATTCATCATGAACCATCTCATATGCCGTTACAGGATCCCCTCCGCCATTATCACTGATAATGGTAAATCCTTCAAAAATAAAATGGTTAAAACATTGTGTCAACACTTCCATATCCAACTTAAGTGGTCTACCCCTTATTACCCTCAAGGTAACGGACAAGCGGAATCCACCAATAAAACCCTTGTGAGGATTATGGAGAAAATGGTTAGTAAAACCAGCTGTAATTGGCATCTGCAGATACATCCCGCCCTCTGGGCCTATCATACCTCCATCCACACTCCTACTAGTGCGACCCCATATTCACTTGTCTATGGCACTGAAGCCATCATACCTTTAGAAGTGGAGCTTCCCTCCCTAAGAATATCTCTCAGAGACTATCTTGATAAAGATGAAGACTACAGGGTTGCTCGCCTAGCGGAGTTAGAACTATTAGATGAAAGGCATATCAAAGCACTCAATCACCTAAAAGTTTATCAGAACAGAGTGTCCAAAGGATATAATAAATGCATCATTCATTGGGAATTTGATGTAGGAGATCTAGTTCTCAAAGAAAATCAGAAGAACACCGTTAAAGACAAAGAAAAGAAAGGAAAGTTTGAGGCTAACTGGTTAGGTCCTTATGTTGTAATTGCAAAATATGGATCATGAGGTCTACAAACTTGCATATTCAGATGGTGAAGAGCTTCTGGAACCTATGAATGCCATGCACTAAAAGCGGTTCTACACTTAGGCATGACGAGAATATCAAATAAAGAACTAAAAATTTGAAAACAAAGAAAAAACAAGCAAAAAAATGGAAAAATGAGAAAATAGTAAAGAAAAATCAGGTCGTCCTCATGTGAAAACCATGCAATTGTGGCGCAGGTCTTTGGGCAGGTCTTTGAGTGAAAACCAGTTTTTGGCACTCAAGGAATATTCACCAGACACAAGTTACTCTTACGGAAGGGCGGGTAATCATTACCACTTTTTAGATACGACCTTTTCTGCTAGGTCTAGGAACCCTACTAGGATCACCTTTGCCTTGACATGATCTGGTTTGTTTTCTCTTATATCTGCATGAAGGACATTACCTTTGTATACTGCCCATCTAATACTAAGCATGAAAATGCAACTATTGCCATCTTCCTTGCACATACACACATGGCATTCTGCCCTTTTGTATATTCCCACATCACACTGGGGGCATCCACGCTTCTTTGTTCTTGTACATTGCTTTCAAAACATGACCTTGGAAAATACAAAAACATTTAGAAAACAATATGCACAAAAAAAATCTAAACATTTAGAAAAATTCCCTTTCCAAGGATAAAACTACATTTGTCTCACAATGTTATCTTTGGGAAACCTAGACAAAATAGTGACAAACGTAGCCACAAAAACTTATCTTTTTAGATAAACCCAAAAACATTAGAAAATATGTCAATTCTGTCCCGCAAAAACAAAGTAGTGCTTTAATTACTTTTAGTTGTTGGTTTGTATAGTTTTGGTGTACTTAGTCTGTTAAATTGTTAGTTCTTTAAAATGGATCATTTTCTTACCGAAAATTGAATCTTGTTAGATTTAAGTTGAGCATTACATTACATACATTTGCAAACCATCATACTTGTAAAAAAATTTCATAGGTTTCTTTGTTTGTTAGTGCGATTCCTTTTAGGGTTCATTTTTTTCTTACTTAGATCATAGGTCTCAGTTTATCTCTTGTTAGAGGTTTGTGCATGTGTTTTTTTAGTAGTGGTATGTGTATATTTGTTTAGTTTTGTTAACTTTTGCTTGTGTATTTCTTGTATAGTTGTTTGTCATCACATCTATCATCTATCATCTCATCACATTTATAACATCTTTCAGTACATCATATATATACAAGAAATAGCTAAGTATTACACCATACATGAATTCTAAGCTAATCATCATGTACCGTATCATCAATGGGGGCAAGAGGGGTTGTGCATAATCACTAATCTACACCCCCCCCCGGCATCAATATCATCTAGTATCATCCCAAGTACTAGCATAAAAACTCATAACTAAATCATGAATCTAAAAACATGTGGTGCCATCTGCACTTCCATACATCATCAAATATGAAAGCAGAGTAAGTATACACATTTCTGAATCTAAGATATGCCACATACATGAAGGAAAGAAAAAACATACATCATGAATCCATCATATAAACAATACATCAAAAATGTCCATATATACATGTATAACTATCCAGTAAGTGATCAAAGTAATACATCATCGGTACAATATGCCATCAAAAAGGGGCATACATAAACAAGAATCGAGCCTTCATCACGAGGCATCATCAAAATGAATAATATACAAAGCTATACAGCAAAATTAGCCTTTATCAGAGGCATGTATAAAGAATATATGTACAACAAGAAGGTAGAGCTCAACCATAGCTCTCACCCTCGCTGGGGCTCCCAGATCTATCACATGGTCGATGAAAAAATGGTGGCTGGGGAGGACCTACACTAGATTGACCATCAGGTTGACTAGATGGTCCCTGTCTAGCCGGTTGCTCTGGCATGGGCTGCCTAATTGATCTCGACAAGTGGCTTGATCTCTATGATCTAGACCCTGTCGTGCTCGTCCCTAACTATCGAGGGAGTGTCACTCGCTGCTCTGGGGTAACTACCCTAAAGTAGTCAGTCTTGTAAAATAACACCTCACCACCAAGCCTCGTGGCATCACGGATCAAGTCAGCATCTCCATAAGAGAGGGCTGCCCGAAGGGAAACATCTCACTCCCCTGTCACTCTACCTAAATCAGCCTCAGCCTATCTCGAGGAGGTAGTTTCTCGATCTCTCTCTACAATAACAGTCTGTACCTATGCTCGTGCCTTATCCCTTTGTGCTAGAAGACCATGTGACCATCTATATACGTGATCCCTCTAGGCTACCACCATACGCACCTGAGTTTGGGACTGGTGTAAGAGGCTCAATATCTGAGCCCCCTGTGTAGCCATCTCTCACACTTGACTCTGCCATGCAACACTATCACTGCCCTAAGTGGCTTGTGCCCGAGCCTGATCTCTCTCTGCTATCAAAATCTGTATCTGAGCTCGAGCCTGGTCTCGCTCTAATGTGAGGGCCTATACCTGGGTCCTCGTTGTATCTCTCTCACCAGCCACCTGTAACTGAACAACGATGGCTGCCTGTAACTACTGCTGAAGGGCAGCTCGTTGCCCACCTGCGTTGCTACTCTCTAGGGTATCAAAAGGTGGCCCATGTGCACTAGTAATACTTGCTGAAGAGGGGTATAAATCCCCACCGGAATGCCCACTAGGGGAAAAATATATGTCCACAACCCTGTATACCTGTCTTGACTTGTGCCTGGGGCCCTGTCCCTGTGGCTGCTGTGGAATGGGACCTTGTCCCCTCCCCTGACATGCTAGGGCGCATCGGGCCCACCCTCATCATCATCATCATCACTGTCATCTCCGCCCTTGCCACCGCTAGGAGGCCCCACTGGAGGAGGCCTCACACCAACATCATATGCCGCTCTGGGAATGCTCAAACGGCACTGGAGCACGCCATGGTACCATGGCCCATACTCCAGCGTAGTGCCTGGATCTCTGATCTGTCTAAGCGGCACCCAAATGGCAGGTGCCACCTGTCAAAAGCTAGCTAGTGCTCTGTCGTGGGTAATCTGTGGACCCATATCAAAGTGCTCTCTATCTCTGTGAGCGTACTATCTATCTGGCCCAGGCACATCCTGGGTAAGGCCGAACTGCCGTTGAAATTGATCCACCCTATATAACTCCTGCATATAGCTGCGGCTGCCCAAGATAAAATGCTCAACAGTAGCGGTGCTAAGCTCTAGACCATCCTCTGGCCATTGAAAATGTATGTACGGCCTCCATGCAATGGAATCTTGGAGCAGCTCATCTAACTCACACCTGTAATGGTATGTAACCCACATGAAGGGTCGCACATCGTCCCCTTTCAGGACCCAACCCATAATAGAAGGCTCGTCAGGAGCCTGACCCCTCAGCACACCTAGGGGGTGACCAATGGCAATGTGGTCCCATGCCCAAATCTATAATAAACAAGTAGGTCCTACAATCTTCTGTTGGTAGTAGGTGATTAGATGGATATCCCAATACAAGTGTGCTAATATGCATTGACCCCAGTAGTAGGTTTGTCCCTCCACCAAGCCAAGAATCACTCCTAGGAGTCCCAGCGGAAATGAAGCACTAGTCTTGTCAGGGAGTAGAACTCTACTGACAAGAGCCATCATATAGACCAGTATGAGGTCTAACTCTGGATCATCTATACATCAGGATAGTCTGATGGACATCTCGCGCCATGGTATAGTGGGAACAACGAACAAATGTGTGATGTGACACTGAATGTCTATCCAGCGGCTCGTCGTCTTGATAAGTTGTCCCTAAATCAGGACCCGCATGATGTGCCATACATCCTCTAAAGTAATGATCATCTCCTCGGTTGGGAGGTGAAAGCATTGGATCTCATTGTGTCACCGCTTTGCTATGGCCATCAAAAGGCCATGATCTAAAGTAATCTGGGGCATCTTAGCCACATAAGATAGTCCCATCACATGCAAAAGGCTCACCAAAGTCACTTTATCATTCTCATCAAACTGTGCCTCTATCACAGCTAGGTGGTCGTAGCGCTCGCGAATCTAAAGAACAGGTAACATACGCTACAAAATCAACGCAAGTGTTATGCATCTAACATTTCTATAATATTTTTATAAGGAAAAATAATACTTTAATGCATCTAATTTGCTAACTATTATTTTCTTCTAAAGTAATCTCACCTTTGTTCTTCTATACTTGGCTATTTTCTATCCAGTTGTCTTTTTTTCGCATGCTTCTAGCACATATGCGCCTCCTTTGGCACCTGCGTGCCCCTATGGACACATACGCGCACAGACTTTCTCCTCTCTCTTTGGCACAAGCCGATGTAGGATGCTTACACACCCTCCATGATGCCTATGCACCCGTTTCGATGCACACGCGTGTGCGTGTCCGTCCAAACTCTAGCTGACGCTTGTGTGCCCCCTTTTGTCTTTTCTACGGGTACGCATGCACGCACATGTCTTTCCCAATGGATACGCGTGTATGTACCCACTTCTATCGAACAGGTATGCGTACGCGTCCCTGTCCCCCACGAACGGATGCGCGTACGCATTCGTGTCTGTTTTGATGCATGCGCGTGCGTGTACCCGTCAACCCGACGAATACGCCTACGCGCATGCGTCAAAATTCTTCCTACCTACCCTAAAAAACCCTAAAAGTGGCATTAAATGTGTAATTAATAGAGGGGGGTTAGGGCACTCACGAATGGTCCATCCGTTGGGTCCCGCATGTACTCCCGGATGTGATCTGCGCGCCCTCATCCTCCTCGGTATCCTCATCATCTCACTCTAGGGCTCTCGCTTTCGCTCGTAGTAAAAATTTATAAAGGATCTGGTAGAAATGAATTGGTCGTGATTGTTTTACCGACCCTGGGTGAGTATATTAACTCGTCGCGATGCCCCTGGGGCATGTTTTCTCCGCCTTGATCATTCTAACCTTCTTCTATCCACCGTGATAATTATTTTTGTATTAAAATAATTATTTTTACTAATTTTCACATGTTGGGGCACTTCGCGCCATCCAACGGTCACTTCTTCGTCGCACTGAGATAATTTACGAACCTTTCAAGCACCTTTTCCTACCTTCTCCTCTATTTTTCATCTATTTTCCCCCATCGTGATAATTATTTACTAATTTATTTTAAATAAATTATTCTCGACCCGTCGTTCTTCTTATGGGCGCATATTCTGAGCTTTTTGACAGCTTTTCCTTCCCACTATCGCCTACGCGTGCTTTTTTGGAATATATTTGATCTTTTAAATTTCTTCTGACCGATCAAAAACCTAGAAACTGAAAAAAAAAAATCAAAAAATATTTTTAAAAAAACCACAAAAATATTGGAAAGTATCAAAATGGCTTAAAATTGGTTAAACCAACCATCTACAGCTGAAATTTGTGTCTATTGCATGGCACTCATCCCAGATCTTGCTGACATTCTCAAAATCATTTGAAACAATGACTCGCGCATCGCCAAAAATCTTCAATCACCTAAACAAGCTATGTTGCTTACTTCGTCTGTACTCTGGGGCAACAATAATTGCCTAGTACTATTTTCGTCGTGTACATTGCTTTTTCATAAGATGGAAGTGTCCTCCATCTTCCCCCTTGCATAATACACCTTTCTTGGGGCATCATTCTTCACCCTAGTCATTTATCAAAACATTTGGGACTTCATCTCGATAACAAAATATTTGTGCAACTATCTTGAACATTGTAGGTTTAAGTGTGTGTGATTGTACTTATTTCCCTATCAGGTGATTCTGTTTATTTCTCGTATTGCATTACATTCGTGTATGTTACATGGAGTTGGTCATTTTGGCACAGGACGGTTGTTTGTATCTTGGCTTCTAATTTCATTTTACGCTTCCGTCGCATGCTCACATTTTAATAAGGACCCATGAGGAGGAGTCTAAGCATTATGATGATTAAGTATTATTAGCAATTGATTTGTGGATAACTCAATATCCCTTTTTCCTTTTAATTCCTCGTCTTCACTCGGCACTTTTCCCTCTATTTTGTTTCTTCTTTTCGATCGTCAATCGAGTTTCTTCATCACCCCATCGACACTCGAGGGGGCATTCGTCATCCTCACCCTGTTAATTTTTCTTCTACCCCTTCAAAAAATTTCTACTTGCTTGTGTTTGTCTACTTTATTTGAAGTAACGTTGCTTACATCACCTCAAATAGGGGCAAATGTAGACACCTATAGTTTGCTCAATACGCTATTATTTCTAATGGTGCACTAACGCTTCTTCCTTTTGTAAATTGACGGCACACCGCCAGTTAAGCCTATCTAACTCCCTTCCTACGACCCCCTTTTGGTTGTTTTTCCTCTTATAAACCATTTAAACAGGTAGTTATAGCCTCGTTCTAACTACATTAGCTTGTTATTCTCTTATATCTTGCTTCTATTAGCTCCCCAGAAGATCAATCCACTTCGTTGGATTGATTAAGCCCTTCAAAACCATTTCAGAACCCTAATTACTCTCTAAGAGAGATTAATTAGTCTAACCTAGGTTAATTACCCTCTAACATAGTCAAATCACACTTTTAATTGCTAAAGTGCTTTTTGGACTTTAGTCTTTGTCCCACATGCACCCAAATCTCCCTTTTCTTCCAAACCAAAAACTATAAATAGGGCTACACCCCCTCGCTCATTTCCTAAGAATTCTCTCTTCTTCCTAGCACAAATTATAGCAATTTGTTTAGGCTTTAGTTTGTATTTCATCTTCTTTCATTTGAGCTAAAAGCATTTAATCTTGTATTTCATAGCATAACATAGAGTAAAAGGGAAGATCCATTGGCCTTGAAGCCATTAATGGGAAGATCTCTCTCTTAAACACATAATTGAATGCTTAGATCCTCTTAGGTTCATTATTTCAAGCTTTCAAAGAATAGAGATTAAATTCATTTGCTTAGTTTGCATGTTTATTTCAAATTAATGTATGTAAAGAAGGGAACCTTGCTCATTTCTTATCACATGGTCCATTGATCAGATTGTCAAAATCCTTTGGGGTTTCTTTAGAGATTCTTACCCCAAATCCATGGCTTTTACAACTTTTCATTAAACGCATGTATACTGAATAAGAAAGTATGTAGCTTATCGTTTTGCCTTTTTTTGGCTTCCTTGATTTATTTTTTGTTGTATTTTTTTTCATTACTGTCTAAGCATTAAAAATGGCTAGTTTTGCTAGTTTTTCGATGGATAAGTCTCAACTATTAAATGGAACTAATTACAATATTTGGAGAGTAAGGTTGAAATTCTGTTTAATGGATAGAAAGCTATGGGATCTTATAACTGTTGTGGAAAAATAACCCACTAGAAAACAAGCAACTCCTGAAAAATGTTAGCTCCTCCCAAAGATCATAGGAAGCTTTATCCATCCTATTGCAATGTCTAAAATATGAATTTTTAATGCATATAGTTCATATGGATTTTCCTATTAATGCATGGAAACAGTTAGAGATTATGCCTGTAAGCAATCGTCTGTCAAAAATAATTAAGCTAATTAAGGAATTGTTTACAACTCTCATGAAGGGGGGTGAGAAAATTGTTAATTATTTGGCTAAAATTAAAAATAT
Source organism: Taxus chinensis (assembly GCA_019776745.2). Taxonomy (NCBI): domain Eukaryota; kingdom Viridiplantae; phylum Streptophyta; class Pinopsida; order Cupressales; family Taxaceae; genus Taxus; species Taxus chinensis. The sequence goes on along the minus strand of CM034154.1, from coordinate 14,235,576 downwards.
CAAAACTCAATTAGATGGTTGTAACTATGAATTGTTTCAAGATAAGCTTCTGTATTTTATTATTCAGATAAACATTCATGAAAATTTCAGAAACTATTCTTAATTTGAAATATCATGATGAGAATGATCTGCCTAATTTAGACACTTTGTGTTCTCTGTTAATTCAAGAAGAGTGTGTAATGGAGAATTTTGATTCAAAAGAGATTTCTTCTAAGGCATTGTTCTCTCATAATCATAAGTCTACCCAAAAGAGAAATAATATCAATCCTAATCATAAATCTAATATCAGATCAAAATTTAAATCCGATCCTAAGTCTAATTCTGTTAAAAACAATCATAACTTTAAATTCAAATTTAATGGCACGTTTAACAAGTGTGGAAAATTTGGTCATAAAGAGATTGATTATCGTGTGAAAACTAACAAATCTATTAAGAATAATAGAAATAGTAAGCTTAATACTCAAAAGAAAAAGTAGATGCAAAATCATGCAAATAATGCAGAGCATTCTATTGCCTTGTATATTGCTCTCTCAACTTCAAATGATAATGAATGATCATAGATAGTGGTGCCTCTAGGCACATGACTTGTGTTCATAGTATCCTCTCAAATGTTGGTAAATGTGAGGAAAATATATATTTAGGGGATAATTCTATCATTAGATTTGTAAGTTGTAGAAATGTTAAATTAAAAATGGAATAATTAGGAATGTCTTGTATGTTCCTCAGTTGAAAAAGAATCTTTTATCTTGCTCTTAGTTAACTAAATAAAACTACAAAGTTGTATTGCTGAAAGATAAATGGTATGTAAAAGATGATCTCAATAATGTTATTGCATCTGATATATAGATAAATGGTTTGTATATTTTTGATGGATTTGTTTCTGGATCTTGCTTTTCTTCTTCATCTAGGAATGATATTCAGCTTTGGCATGAAAGATTAGGTCATGTGAATTTTAGAAGTTTGTATGAAATGTCTAGACTTAATCTTGTAGTTGGTCTCCCTAAGATAAAATGTGATCATGAAACATGTGAAAGTTTTATGCGTGGTAAGAAACATGTTGAACTTTTTCACAAACATCATGATCCAAATTCTTCTCAGTTATTGGAGTTGATTCATAGTGATATGAGAGGTCCACTTGAAGTTTCTTCTCTCAGAGGTGCTTTGTATGTTGTATTTTTTATTGATGATTTCTCTAGGATGACCTGGTCTTATTTCATTAAGAAAAAGTCGGATGTCTTGTCCAAATTTCAAGAATATAAAGCCCTTGTTGAAAACTCCTCTGACCTGAAAATAAAAAGAATTAGAACTGATAATGGAGGTGAATATGTTAGCAAAAAGTTTGATGATTTTTGTGTGTTATGTGGGATTCAAAAAGGGTTGACTACTTCCTATTCCCCACAACAAAATGGCATTGTAGAAAGGAAAAATAGGATTGTCTTAGAAATGGATGGGACTATGATTCATGCATCTAATGTGCCTAAGTTTTTATGGGCAGAAGTTATGAACATTGTTGTCTATATTTTTAATAGAATGCCTACTAAATCCCTTCATCAAACTACACCTCACGAGGTATGGAAAAATAAAAAACCAAATATCTCTCACTTAAGAATATTTAGTAGTCTTGCTTCTATCTTCATTTCCAAAGTTAAAAGGAAGAAGTTTGACCCAACCTTTTATTCTTATATTTTGTTGGTTATGGTTGTCGAACAAAATTTTTAAGATTCTATGACCCTTTCAAACATGACAGTTGAAAACATGAATGTTCATGTCTTAAAGAAAACATTATGTGATGCTTCTTATTGAAAGCACTCTAAACTTTACAAAACAAATTACATGACTAAACAAGGAAAGCTAACACTATTTCCATCCATCCAGCCAAGGTTTTGAGTCTAGGAATGTAACATTAAGATAGACGCTTAAAATAATGTTTAACTAGTAAGAAAACAATACAAAATCTAACTAAACATGTCTACTAATATGCTTGAATTACCTAACATAGGCCTAAATAGACCTAAGAGGGAAATCAAATGGTTATGGTTGTTACTCCAAACAAGGTGAAATGGCCTCTCCAAATGACTACTTGGTCATTTTGGATATCCATCTACTAACCCCATTGAAGGCTTTAAGCAAGGATTGAAATTGGCTATATATCATATTTATTATATGAGATGCAAATCAAAGCATGGTGTAAAGTATGAAGGAATGAGGTGCACTCTTTTTATAGTTTTCATTTTGGAAGAAACTTGTATTTTGGTGCATATGGGACTAAAAGCCCCAAATTAGATTAGAATTATTAATCATGATTAGGCCTTCCTTATCACAATTAGTGAATTACCAAGTGATTAAGAGGTGTGGAGCCTTAATCAACCGCTTAGGGTCAACTAGGAGGCTAGGATAAGCTTTTGAAGCTTGCTGAGACATTGTAGAGATGAATGGGATGATTTTGAGTGGTTGGAAGAGGGGTTTAAGCCAATACTCAGGTATATTGACCAAATCAAAGGAAAATAGGCTTAATTAGCCTATAATTGCTAACTATCTATTTTGAAGAGGATTTTGGCGTACGATTCGCTGTAAAGTGGCATCCTGAATGCGAAAGGGGTTACACAATCAACAACGTGGTGTTAATTGGCTAAAGTGGTAAGAAATTTTAGTTGATTAGTAAAGAGAAATAATTATAACGGAATTGGGAAGAATAGGAGTGATTTGCGTGTATTTTGGCAATAAGATTACAAAAGTGAAATTTAGGTGTCTACATTTGCCCCTGTTTGAGGTGAAGTTAGTGACTTCACTTCAAACATAGTATACAAGCATAAACAAGTGGATTTTTGAAGAAACATTAGCAGGATGAAGGATGCCCCTTTGAGTGTCTAGTGGGTGATAGAAGAATTCAATCGACAATCAAAAATATGATTTGAAATGAATAGAAGAAAATAGGTCAGAACGGGCGCGAAACCCTTAGGTATTGAAAAGAAATAATGATAGGGATAAACGTGGCTGTTTAATGCCCCAAGTGAGTTTTTCAAGAGAAAGATTAGTAATGGTATAAATGATAATGGAGAAATATAGGACAAGTCCAACCTTTGCATCCAGTCTTTCCATAAGCAACCGGTTTATAGCATTTTTCCCCTAGGTCTAAATCATCGGCTTTTATTTAAAATAAACAAAAGTGTAAGATAACATGAAAAGCTAAATAGTAACAATTGTTTACTGCTAAAAATGTGTAACTCCATGCAACATATATTATGCAATGCAATACAAGAAAGTAAACAAGCCTACCTAACAGAGAAACTAGTACAATCACACGTACTTGAACAAATAACGTGTTGCACCCATGTTTTTGTTATCAAGTTGTGGCTCTCAAATGTTTGTGTTGTAATGAAAAGGGTTAAAAATGATGCCCCAAGCAATAACACATGCAATGGGAGAAATGAAGGACACAATTAATCCTATGGAAAAATCTTTGTGCACTAATATACAATCTCTGGCAACTCACTATTGCATGGGAGTACCGACGTAGCATGCAACCAAGATTTTGTTAATGGGGCTAGATTACGATGATCCACAAGTAATTTGAGACCAGAAAAAACAAGAACTGTAGAAAGACTCTTTTGTAAGATATATTTCAAAATGCGAGGATGATGCAATTGACACATGTTTCAGTTGCATATATGTTGTTTACCATTTTTTGTAAAAAAAAAATTACAATTTTTTGGATTCTTAATAATAATATTTTTAATTGTTATGTTTTTTTTATTTTTATAGAAGAAAATATTATAGAAGAAATAACGAAGTCACGAGGCAATGCTAAAAGTGACCGTAAGGAAAAAAAATGCCTTGGGTAGTAGAAAAGGTCATTGGGAAGTGTGGCGGATCCTGAAAGTTCCAATCTATGGTCGTTTGATAACCTACGATGGTCACCTGCACCGAGTTGAGAATTACATAGCCATGATATTTGGATTGACTGACATTCCCTACCGAAGCTTGACAATTGCGGTTAGGAGATGCATGGCTGACACATGGCTAGGACGGGTCCATGTATACCTATTAGCTCTTGTCAGCGGCATGTTACTGCCTAATAATACTAGTGCTCGATTCTCCCTGGGTCTCATTAGAGTGATCCACGGCCTACTTCAAGGAAGATTCTACTATTGGGGTCACTGATATTGGCTCACTTATATTCTAACTTACATTTGATAACTTATCATGGTCAGAGGACACCGGGCCCTGCTACTTTGCTATAGATTTGGACTTGGGACCACTTTGCCATTGGACGTCCTTTAGGAGCATTGAGAGCTTGATTTCTTAGAGAGCCTTCTCTCATGGGTTGGGTTCCTGATGGATACAATTTCCGTAGCCACAGAGGGATACCGATTACTTTTGGCAAGAATTCGATGAGCTACATCCCCACATGATTACTTAGCGACCATACAGGCTATATCAGTGGTCATAAGATGTGGATGAGTTAGGGACGGCAGTAGTACATCACTTTATTAATGGGAGCATGAGCCACATCTTAGAGTGGTACAGGGTGGACTGAGTTCAACGCCAGCTTGGTCTTATCCAGGGGATTCCTAGTGATGAGATGTGGTACACACGTCACTACAGAGATATTTTTGACATGGGACCATGGATTAGGTTGGACCGAGCCTGTTGGTCCAAAAATCTGTCGCGTGGACAGATCTATGGATAGACGAGCCAACAGTGTGCAGGGCTTAGCCCCTCTTTGAGACAACAAAGCGAAACTGGTTTATTGCTATTTCTACTAGCAGGAACCTATGCAAGTCTCACAGATTCTGCCTTCGGGGGTTGGGATCTCATCCCAGTAGGGTGTTTCAGGCTGCGAAAAGAAAGGAATGAAAGAGGGAGAAGAGAAAGAACAGATCCGAAGGAAGAAAAGAAATGAATTCCAAAGCAGAAAGGTCAGAAGATTTATGTTTTTAGTTTGGTAGTAAACAGAGCCAAACCTACTTGTATAAATAAACAAAGCAATACTGATAAACAAATGACGGAAAAGTAGATATGAATCTAACAGATCAAACACATACAGATCTAACGTAAGAAAGATCTAATGTATAACACAGCTATTGAGCACAAAGTCTGAATAATTGTATTACTGTTCTTTTCTGTTACAAGAAAGCTCAAAGTCTTTCTCTCCTCACTTCTATTTCTATCTAAAAAATGTTCACCCTGAATACAACAAGTATTCCTATATTTATAGAAGATGAGGGAGAGAGAAGGCAAAATGGAGCCAACCACCTATTTACAAAGATATTTACAAAATATCTAAAAGTCATGTTGACTTTGACAATTTTGATGGATGACATCATCCCATGATGCAACATGGATGATGTCATCATTTGTGCCAACATACTTTAGATATTTCAACAAGAAAGTCGGAGAATAGAGAGAAGAGGAAGAGGAAGAAGAAGAAGGAGTAGCTACTCGTCATCATCATCCTGCGGCCGAAAGGGGGTCGCCTGTTTCTGATGTTGCTCAGGTGATGATATGTGGAACTGAGCGCGGTATTCTAAAAACTTGCTGATCATCGGCCCAAATTGATCCTGTGATGGATCCTTGTGCCGTTCGCCGATTACTTCGCAAGTCTCCCACTCGTCTATGAGCTTTTCTGGGAGTTTAGAATAATCTTTCTCCGCCTCAATGAGGAACCCGATGAAGTCCCTACAGGCCAGTAGGTTGTTGATAGATTCAATATCGAATGTGACCTCTGGCCCTGTCCCTTGAGAAGCGATCTCCTTGAAGATCCGGATAGTTTCATCAGCTGATTTCAAGGTAAGGGAAGGAGTGAGCAACCCTGGAGTCATGGTGAGAACAATTTTCTCCATTTGATGCATTGCATCCAGGGCCTCTTCCTTTACTTTGTCTATCTTTTCCAAAACGAATTCCAGCTAATCTATCCAATAGTCCAGAGTGGACATAGTTTTGTTGAGGGCCCTTGGATGGCCGAAGACTCTGAACTTAACCAGATCTTCGACTGAACAGTCGAACATTTGTTGGAAGGTCTCGTGCTGGAGTCTAGCATGTTCTAACTCTTCTGATATCGGACCTGCTAATGCTTGGAGTTCCTTATTCGCCTTTCCAATGTTTAGGTATAAACTGATATACTCGGCAATTACTCTTTCACTATCCTTGAGGATTTGGCTCCTCCAAGCAGAAACGGCCATACCCTGCTCACCGATCTTTGAATACTCATTGATCTTCTCCTGACTGAGCAGCTCAGGAGTTTCGGCGGTAGTTGTGGGAGGTGCACTTCCCATCTTCTGTAAGGCTTGAAGCAGGTATTTGTTCTGCTCCTTCAGTAGCCTTTTCTCCTCTTTCGTTTCCTGAAGCTTTTCGCAGAGTGCATCAACTGCGGAAAGAGCTTCCCCCTGGAGACTTTCAGAGGATGTCCCCATTGTGACTTGGGTCACGGTGAAATCTGTCGGAGACAGATCTTCTTTCTCTTTGAGGGGGTCGGGGTAAGCTATTTCCATAACTCTCTCACCTGCGGCGCTTTTCGAGAAGCGTGTAACCGGCTTGTGCTTCTTTGCCCCTTTGGCTAGAATTACCGAAAAGTCCATCGGAGCGATGGGAACTTTCCTCTTTTGCTGGCTCAGCTGCTGAGAGATCCAAGCTGGTCCTATAGAAGAAGGACCAGAGACAGAGGAGGAGGCAGCAACGGTAAAGGAGGGGAAAAATGTGGAGACACGCGGCGGCGGCATTGAAAGAATAGCCAAAGAAATGCCCACGGGAGGAAGGGAAACCGCAACTGCAGAAGACATAGGAAGGGAAGGGAGCTCGGAGATGAGGGAAGAAATAGAGGAAGACAAATCAGCGAGGGAGGAGAAGATAGATGAAGAAGAAGGGGAAAGGGTAGAAGAAGGGGCAGAGGACACGACCAAAGGAGTGGTCGTTTGAGTCACTCGAGGAGGGGAAGGAAGAGAAGGAGAAGGGATAGAAGGGACCTCTGAAGTTGTAGCGATGCCGACATCCTGGGTGGATGGGCGTATAGGACTATCCTCTGTCAATTCTTCCTCCAGAGTTATAACCTGTTCTGGTTCTGAGGGAAGAGGACTTTCAGGGGCTTCTCCCTGAGTGGTGCTAGTTTCACCTTCTACACCTTTGCCTTTCAGCTGCTTCTTGGACCTTGGAGGTGCGTTGCCCAAAGGGGAAGTTGTGAAATCTACCCCGAGGTAGATTAATCCGTTCATGCGGCACCAATGCTCTGTTCTCCGCATAGTCTCTTTGACCCTCTCCTCAATCGTTTGAGGAGCCTTGTTCCTATCAATGGCCGGGAAGGGCCAATTGTCCCCATCTGTGTCATTATACACCTTGTCCACTTCATCCTCTGTTGTTTGGTAGCCTTTGGGGACAATGGCCACCCCGTATTGGATGATTTTCGCCAATGCCAAGCGAGAGTGATCCTTTCTTCTGAGTTCTGCCTCATGGAGAACGTCAATGTAAATATCCTCAATTTGAGGGACATGGATCGGATCGAGCTTCGCTCTTGGCAGGCAGCCTCTTGGGTCAAAGGTAGGCCTGGCTGGGAAGTCATGCTTCAAGTTGAGTAGCTCCAGCTCTGCGAACATTTCCTTCGCCTTATGGTGGGTGGAGCATGTGTATCGGCCCACTGTGAGGGGGAAAGGAGTTCCACCCTTCTTTCTTTTGAGGCACTTCTCGTGGTATGTGACCAACTGCCTTGACAGTTCTAGTAGAATCAGCTTAGGCCCAGCATACCTTGGTAGCCTGGTTGGTTCTCCCAAAAAGTTGGCAGCCCTTAGATAGGTGAACGTGGGAAATTGGGTGAACAGGGCCCCCCATTTCTCTGTGACTGCCACTATATTTTTGGTTGTCCGGCTATGAGTCATTTTAGGCCTCAGCAGGCAGATGACATGATAGACGAATGCATCGTTGATTTTTGCAAACTAGGAGATGCTATTCTCCAACCTCAGCTCTGGGTAGTAATCATATATCTTGGCCTGAGGCCATACTCCGCTTCGGTTTAGCCCTGGATAATCTCTTTCAGATGCAGCAGCGTAGACTACATAGGAGTTCATATGGAACACTCCTGTTGTGGAGAATTGTTGTAGCTGCTCGGAGATGGTGCTACTTATTATTTCCCCCCAGCAGAAGCGCTGATCGGGAAAATTTTTATTCATTGTCTCCAAGTACCTCAGCATCCATTTATGGAAGTAGTGGGCATCTGAAAGCCTGAAGACTCTACTCAGGAAAGTGATGGTATCGTTGAGCTCTTCTGAGAAATCACTTCGGTGGATAGTCTGGGGCCACCGGGTCACCACCTTCTTGTTCTTTATGTAGACCTCATTCATCAACTGCATGCATTGGTCTTCGTTGTCCTCCCAAGCCTTGATGCATTCTTGTTGGCTAACAGCCACGAAGTTCCGGTGGTGAGGGATGCCAAGTATCAACTCAAAATGACGGGCAGTGAGATCTATGACTGCCTCGCCCTTACTGTTCTCGACACATCTTGTGTCTTTGTTGTAACATTGCGCAATCACCATCATGAATTCGTTGTTAACAGTGCTGACGGGGATTCCTTCGGCGAAGTGCAGGGCACTGCCTATTAACTTGTCCATCCATGGACTTCTCGTAACTTTCTGAGTTCTAACCCAGAATTCCTCCATGTCAATGTGACCCAATTCTGAGTCTCTGACATCCATACTGCACTCAACCTGTGATTCGGGCATCCTGACCCTCTGATATTTGTATTTCATCTCTTCTTCTGTCAGCTTAGCCTTTCCTCTTGGTTTGGTGGGTTTCTTTCTTGACGTAGACATGTGTTCTTTCGAACTCAGTTGCTGATCTGCATGAAGAAGAAGCGAGACCCAATCCACAAAGGTTGAATTAGTCATTTGATCTTCCATTGGAATGCTAGCAGAAGAAAGAGTTAGAGATTTTAAGGCTCAGGGCGCAAGGCGCATGAAAATTGCACGTTGCAGGCCAAATAGATAAGGCGCACACAAAAAGAGTGTTGCAGAGGTTATACTGGCGCCAAAGGCGCATGGCGCACGGATGTAGCAGATTGCATTTTATAGCAGGGCGCACAGGAAATGCGTGTTACATTGAGATTTGGTGCCCCCTTTGGCGCATGGGTAGATTGTGTAACATTAACAAATGGTGCGCCAAAGGCTTTTAGCGTGGTGCATGGAGGGTTTACACAACATCATGTTGTCGCAATGGAGGGTGCGCCCGCGCCTTTATAACTTAATACTTGCGCGAATGAGGCTTGTGTTGCATGGAAGCTGGGTGCGCCCTTTGGCGCATGGAAACAGCATGTAACATGGATAAATGGTGTGCCAAAGGCTTTTGAGGGGGCGCGGGATTGACACTTGTAGCATGCGAAAAGGGCGTGCTTTGAGGGCGCATGAATTCTAGCTGTAGCAGGACAAAAGGCTGCGCCATTGGCGCGGGTCTTGATCATGTAACATGGTAGTTAGGTGCGCCGAGGGGCGCAACTATTTTTATTGCAACAAAACGCGCCAGTGCGCCATAGAAATAAACTTATTTGCTCAAATCCATTCTTTCTTTCCTCCACTTCAAAGGTATTTGGACATACAAGGTTTTAGAGAACAGTTAGGCAGACCGAGCCATTTCAAAACAGCTCCCTTCCAGCAGATCTGGAAAAAGGGAGGGAGAGGAGGAGGAAAGAAAAGGAACAGGACAGCACAGGGGAAGCCAGCTCAATCATATTCCATTTTAACACTGGCTAGCAAACCAAAATACAGACCAAGAACACAGACCAAGCACATGAAAGCACGCAATGAAAAAGAGGGAGAACCTCTTACCTTGAATATAGCAAAAATTGGAGAGCGGGTCCACAGGGCGATGATAACGACAGAGCAGAGGCTGAAAAATCCAGAGTGATCACGTGCTCGACAAAAAGAATGAAAATGACATTGGGCGCGCACGGATATATATAGAAAAACTTGTCATCAATGCGCCAACCACTTTTGAAATGGCGCATGAAAGTTGCTGTCGATAGGAGGAAGCGTGCGCCCTTTGGCGCACGAAAGTTTTTGACAGCAGAAGATTGAGCGTGCCTTTGGCGCACCATATGCATTGTCGACATAAAGTTATGTGCGCCCTTTGGCGCACCAAAACTTGGTGTTGCAAAGAGATTATGTGCGCCCTTTGGCGCACCGAAAAGTGGTGCAACAAAAGCAATGTCAACCATAAGGCGCATGCGCGTTGGCGCACGCAAAAGAGACTCAACATCCTTTGGCGCACCAAAATACGTGCTAACATGGAAAACCATGCGCCAAAGGCTCTAAAGTGGGCGCACCAAAACTTGGTGTTACAAGGCAAATCCATGCGCCCAGCCAAAAAAGGCTCAAAAAGACTAAGTTTGAAAACTAGATTTCCCGGGAAGGGATTTTACAACGTTTCGAACGCGAAGGATCCCTAACGAGGGATCGAAACAAAATTTTCGGTATGGTTATCGGTAAAATTGCCCTTGTCAATTTTACGGGATAACAGAGCCTTAGCTAGCTTTTCAAAGGTAGTCTCACAGCCTTGGATACAGCAAGCATAGATAGTAGATTTGGGTACTACACCAGATTATGTAATGTGGTATACGCTAGTGTTTCCATATTGGTTGTCCATTCCTTAGGAGATATTGATCGCAGTAGAGCATGATGAGAAGGCTCTAGATCCACCGGTAGAGGCACAATCATAGAGACATGTAGTACCATATATGGGGGTACCATTACAAGATCCAGTGCAGGGACCTCTATCACCCCCTGCGTGATTCCATGACATAGTCCACCAGGGGGTGGAGGAGGGACTGACATGATGAGGATATGGACGATGATTTTATAGATATTCAAGATACACAGGATGCACAAGCTATGCCTGATATAGCTTATATGTAGGATATACATGATGAGAAAGATATGCCTGATATAGCAGATATGTAGGATATATAGGATGATCAGGATATGCCTGATATAGCATATATGTAGGATATACATGATGAGTAGGATATCCAAGATACCTAGGTTATACCAACTACACAGGTTATTGCCTTGCAACAGCAGCTTCAGCAAGTGACATCTTTGCAGCTTCAGATGGTAGTTGAGAGGGATCAGGCTATTGTTGAGAGGGATCTGGCCCTTGTATGTGGGGAACAGCTTGCGACAGAGCTATACTAGGCCAGGACTGAGCAAGATCGAGTGATGTTAGATAGCCTACACTCCCAAGAAGAGAGAGATCAGGCTATAGTAGAGTGAGATTGGCTACAGGTAGAGAGAAATCAGCTACATGCAAAGTGGGCTCAGCTACAGACAGAGCAGGACCAAGTGATAGCAAATATCCTACAGTTACAAGTAGAGTGATATCAGATTATGGAAGAGAGGTCACAACTGTGGATAGAGCTATCTAGCATTAGGGTCGAGTGAGATACACTGCAACAAGAAAATATGTCCTCGGGGATGTAGCTGATGATTGGTCACAGTGCTACTGTAGCAGGTGAGGCCACTTACTATATGATGAAGTACTACGTAGTTGTTTCGGCTGATAGGAGAGTTCTTGAGTATAGTCATCTAGTAGGTAGCAGGTCCCGATCCAAATCCCATAGACCATCTCGATCAGTGTAATCCATAGAGGGTCCTTCAAGGCAAGCAGCCTCAGAGCAGCATGGGTCAGTCCATTCTAGGTTAGCTCAGCTTGATAAATCTCCTTCTACTTGGATGCCCCCACTTAGCATTCTTCTTGGACTGGGCAACCCAAACATGGGTGAGATTCATGGCTAACTTTCTTATTGACATGTCAAATGTATTACTTTCTTTTTGGTGTACCGCCTCATGATGAAGGCATACTTTTATACGGATGTATGTATATTTTTTTATCATGCCTTGTGGTGAAGGCACTTTTTTGTATAGATGCCCATGATGACTTGTTATCTCAGATGTACATGGACACTTATATTTTTGATGATATATGTGACGATAGATGAATTACCGACGTATCACATGTTGTATGAGATATCATGCTTAATATGTTTCTTTATGTTTGTATCACTTGTTATATTATGAGATAGCCTTAGCTAATATAATTTTTTACGTTAATGAGATATTTTTTTGAGTAAAACATGTTTATATTTTTTATATTGGTGTGGGGGGGATAGATTTGTGATCATGAGCAACCCATCTTGCCCCATTGGTGATACGGTACTTGATGATTAACTTTTAGTATACATGCGTGATGTAGGCTTAGCATATTTTTTGATATATGATGTATAGATGTGATGGATATGTGTGATATGATGATGAAATGATAACACAATGTACAAGTAAAAATTAACAAGCACAAGTTAAACAAATCTAATCAAAGCAACACATTTATTTACAGGTATGCAATACAAAATGAACTCAATGCAATACATTACAGACTAAAGTGATATTCAATCTAAGTAAGCAAGTGACTCCAATTTAAAGCATACAATATGAAAAAGTAATTCAACCAAAACCATACAAACCAACAACTAAAAGTAAGCAAACCACTACTTTGTTTTTATGGGATAGTTTTGGGACGTTTTCGTTGTTTTTGGTCTTTATTTCTAAGACAATTTTCTATTGTTTTGGAGTTTTCTATGAATTTTTTTAAAATGTTTTGGGTTACACTTTTAGGTGATTGAGGGTGCGGAGTCGTTTCTCATCCAAAAAGGTTAGACTAGTCGGATAGCTCTAACTCTACTAGTCAGGCTACTCTATAGTCCTCCTCTTCATTCAGGTAATCCCTTAGCTTGATACAAAAAGAAGGGATCTTGATCTCTAAAGGAAAGATGGCTTTTTAACCAAATACTAATTGATGAGGTATGACCTTATTGTTCTAGAATATGGAGTTGCACCTTTAGGAGTGCAAATAGAAGTTATGAATGCCCAGAGGGTAGGGTGAATTTGCATTTGTTAGTTACGGCCTGTGGTATTCACCATTTTCTCCATAATGTGAATTAAGGTTTTGTTGGAAGCTTCGACCTACCCGTTACCTTGAGGGTAATACGGGGTTGAAAACTTAAGGGAAATTTGAAAGCGTTTGCAGATTGCTTTCACATTTTTATTTTTGAACGAATTACCATTATCAATGATAATGGAAGAAGGGATACCATATCTACAGATGATATGATTCATTATAAACTTTGAAATTTGGGAACCTTCTGTATAGGTTAGAGTGATGGCCTCTACCCATTTTGTAAAGTAATTAGTGGCTATTATAATGAACTTGTGGCCATCCAAGGAGACAAGATTAAGTTTCCCTATTAGATCAAGACCCCATTTTGAGAATGGCTAGGGTGTCATGATTGGTTGCAAGGATTGTGTCAGCGCATGTATCAAATTGTCATACTTTCGAAAATCCACACACTTCTTTACATGTTGACAATAGTCATGCTCCATGATAGGCCAATAGTAGCCTACTCTGAGTATCTTATTTACAAGGGCAATACCATTAGTATGAGCTCTAAAAATTCCCTCGTGCACCTCCTTGATTTCTTGGATAGATTCCTCAGAATTTAAACAGCAAAACAGATTCTTGTCGTAGCCTTGGAGGAAGAGGGTGCCTCCAAGTAGGGTATAACGGGCTATACGTTGTATGAGGTTTCATTTTTCAGCACGAGAAATGTTCATAGGGAAGGTTCCATCATGTAGATAATTAAATATTCCAGCATACCACGATGAAAAGGGACCAACAACTTCACATACTAAACAAGAGTTTGGTATGTCGTACATCGTTGTTCTTAGATTTTCCACAAAGAATGGCATATCATTATTCTCTAGTGGAATGCTCAACATAGATCCTACTGTATCCATGGCATCTGCCACTCTGTTCTAAGCTCTTGGTATTTTCTCAAATGTTATATGCTCAAAGAATTTTTTTAAGGAATCGAACATTCTTTTATATAGAAGTAACTTTTCAACTTAAACTTTATATTCATCTGTGACCTGTTTAATAATAAGCATTGAATCACCAATGCATTTTACTTTTTTGATATCCCATTTGATGGCTAGCTTCATTTCTACAATGGGGAGCTTCATATTCTGCTATATTTTTCGTGTAAGGGAATCTAATTTGAAATGCCTGTGGAATCAAGTCTCTTGTGGGAGTGATTAGCACAACTCTGACACTTGAACCATGAAAGGTAAAATATCCATCGAAGTACATTTCCCAAAGTGTAGATTCTTCGAGGTACATAATGAATGCATCTAGTAGTTCCATACTCAAGGTTTCAATACCTAGTAGCGGAGCTTTTTCCATTTGATCTGCCAACACTTGTCCTTTTACTGACTTTTGATGAACGTATTCAATGTCAAACTCACTTAATAAGATGATCCAATTAGCCATCTTTCTGATTAGTGTTGGTTTAGACAATAAATACTTAAAAGTGTCAGCCTTTGAAATAAGCTTGATTTTATTACTAAGCATATAATGACGAAGCTTTTGGAAATTAAACACCATGGCTAGGCAAGTTTTCTTGATTTTGGATAATTTAGCTCATATGCTACCAATGTCCTGCTCAAACAGTAAACCATCTTTTCTCACTATTCTTTGTCATACTGGGCCAACAAAGTTCCATTTGCAAAATGAGTAGCAGAGATATAAAGTAACAAGGGTTCCCCTGTCATGGGTGGCATGAGAACAGGGGGGTTGGCCAAGTATTCTTTTATCAAAGTAAATGCCTGTTGTTGTTATGGTCCCTAGTTGAAATTAACATTCTTCTTAAGAAGATGTGTAAATGTATGACGCTTGTCTACTAGCTATGAAATAAACCTTCTGATGGCCTGAATTTTCCCTTGTAAGCTACACATTTGTCTGATATTCTTAGGGGGAGGCATTTCTGTGATAGTCATAACCTTTGCAGTGTCCACTTCTATTCCTCTTCGTGACACAATGAATCCTAGTAATTTACCAGATAGCACACCGAAGACACACTTCTTAGGGTTAAGTCAGACTTTGTAATCTCTTAAATGCTGAAAGATACGCCGTAAATTTTTGGGTGTTCCTCGCGGGTTCTAGATTTAACTAGTATATCATCTACGTAATCTTCCATGATGTTACTTATCATATCGTGAAATATTACAGTCATCACCCTTTGATATATATCCCCTACTTTTTTAAGGCCAAAAGGCATGACTTGGTAACAAAACGTCCCCCATGGAGTCGTGAAATCTATCTTTTGTTGATCTTATTCTGCAATCTTTATCTAATTATAACTTAAGAATTCATCCATGAGTGAAAGCATCTCATAACTTGTTGTAGAATCAACAATCATGTCGATGTTTGGAAGAGGAAAATCATCCTTAGGAAAAGCTTTTTTATATCCCTGAAATTTGTACATACTATAATACAAAGTGGCTTCTTTTGAACCGGGACCACATTGGAGATCCACTTTGAGTAGTCGATAGGCCTGATAAAGCCTACTTCTAGTAACCTTTCTAGCTCTTCCTTTACTTGTAAGGTGATGCAAGGATGCATCTTTCGGAGCTTTTGTTTGATGGGCTTGGAATCTAGGTGTACCACAAGACTGTGCACCACTAGTTTAGGATCAAGTCCTGACATATCCGCATAAGGCCATGCAAATATGTCCACATACTCTCTTAAGAGTCTTTTGAATGTTTTTTATTCTTTGGATAAGATGGAATCTCCCCACTTAACTATCTGTAGCAGTTCATTTGTGCTGATATTAACATCTATTGTATCTTCCACTAATAACTTTGATTCATCCCCCGTACGTGTAGGATCAGGAGGGAGATTGAGATCCTCCTCTATCACAGATGGCTTAGGGATCTCTTCATCTTAAAGTGGGTACATTATCTTTTCCATAGGTTGTTCTACCTATTTTTCCACAAGCACCTCAAAGAGGTTTTCACTATAGGAATTCCCCCTTTATTTCCACAAGGCTTTTATTTGGGACTTTTACCCTTGCTCACTTTTTTACTTAAATGCCCACACAACTCTACTTCCTCTCCAAATTATGTGCATGTGTTAAGCTGAATGGAGAAACCCTTCTTGTGATCATTTCTTTGAATGTTGTCTTTGATTCCTAGGAACTCACCAATGGCTCGTCATTCTGAAACACGTCAATAGGCATGTGTTGTTGTTGATCCCAATTCATGAGTGATGGGTAAGTGAGAGTTAATGATTGAGTTATAAGGGATATGGTGGGTATAATAGGGTTTATAGTAAGGATAGCCATATTGGGGAATAGGCTCGTAGAGGTAAGGTCTTCGTACAGACTACATCAGGAAATTTTTTCGCTTTCATTTCTGAAAAAACTATCCTCACTCTCAGAGGAGGCATACTCATCATCTGAAGAGTGAGACTCATATAAATGGATGTTATACCTGACTTACCTACTATACGCCATGGTACTACAAGAGCTTCTAATGGGCCATGTTCTTAGCGGCTACAGCCGCATCCTTTATACCCCATGGCAATCATTATCCGATTAGGAATGGTGTACTTAGGTAATTTATAGCATGTAGTCATGTCATCATCATTTGGATGGAATACAATGTCCATAAGAAACATTTCATCTTCTAGCAATCCACTAGGAGTAAAGTTCTTGAAAGATCAAGGCTCACTTGATCTCTGGACTTTGAAACATGGCCTATCATGCGCTTGGGATGATAGCGGACCGTTGTGAACCATTAGGGTTTGTTGTAGATCATACTCTCCACAACCGCTTGGCTTGACCTTCATCTCCCATGTAGACAAAGGATTTTTTGAGATGGAAGCACCATTTTCATTAATGAAACAAGGGTCTATGACTGGATAGGAATAATGATCTCCGTAGATGGACACTCACAGATTGTAGGGAAAAATCCTGACAACACTCTAGAATGAGAAAAAGGTTTAGGGTCCCCCCATATGGTGAGTTTTTGTCCCTCATATTGTAATTTTAAACACTTATGATACATTTATGGCATGGCCTGCATGTTGTGAATCCATGGGTGACCAAGAAAGATATTGTAAGGGAGTTCTAGGTCCAAGACGTGGAACTTCATATCATGTGTTATGGGACCCACTTCTAATGAGAAAGTGATCATTCCAGTTGATTGTCATTCTTCATTTTCATGTGCCTTAATGGTGATGACCTTTGTTTCTAGATCAGCTTCTTTGTATCCTAGTTGGCAGACTAACTTAAGAGTACATATGTTAAGACCCAATCCACCATCTACAAGCACTCTCTTAACCTTCTTACATTTGATGATAACCTTAATATGCAATGGTAGGTTATGTGAAGGATCTTCAACTAAGGCTTTTGTAGTGCTGAAGGTTATGTGTTCCAAAGGAACAAGTTGTGCTACCATGGCTTGTAAATGTGTTGGGTCAACATCAATGGATACTCCTAATCCCTGTAAGGTTTTGTACAATATATCCTTATGGACACTAGAGATATTTAGAAGGTCTAAGATGGAAATCTTAGCCATAGTTTTTTCTAGTTGATCTAACACATCATAGTGACTCTCTTGAGGAGGAGGGCGAGTAGGTTAGGAATTTATAATGAGGCGAGCCCACTGTGTTTGATCTGAAAATAAATTTTAACTAGCAATTGTGCAAACACTTAACTTTTCTTTGTATTGATTTTCGATATAAAAATTGAGTATTATAACCTTATATATTTTTAATAAAGGAAATTGACTATTATAACCTTTTATAAAAATTAAATATTATAACCTTTTATACTGTATTGATTTTTTATCTCTATAAAATCAGAAAATACAGAGATGAATCACCAGCAAATTGAAACAATAATTGATAACAGAGTTCGGCGCTTGTGGCCTACGTCTCCGGGTCCGGTTGAATGGGACCGATCTATTAAAATCTTTAAAATAAATATTTACAAATATTTCTACAAGAATATAATCTTTTCATCATGTTCCCTTGCCAAAAATAATAGGAGTCACTTTTTACATCACCTCAAAATTCCTTCTCTAGCTCAAGTTATGAGCAAAACAATATCACAGTCACCTTCTCATGTCCCTTCATATACAACAAAGCCCTATTTATAATGTTTCACACCTTCGGGTGTAATGGATGGGTGCCCATCCTTTTACCCAAGCAGCCAAGGTTCAAATCCCTACATGAGCACTTTGACTTTCCACTTGGCCACATTTTATCCCACATTGGGTGCTTGGAGGATAAATAGGAGCTTAAATAGGAATTGTTTTATAGCTTGCATTGGAGGATAAATAGGAGCTTAAATAGGAAATGTTTTATAGCTTGCATTAGCTTATGAGCCATTTTCTTAGGCAAAAATCTTGGAATGGCTGGAATATGCTATTTTTGGTGCATTTCGAAGGGAAAAATAATGCGTTGGAGTATATATTGGGAGGATAAGGATAATAGTTGGCAAATTTAATTGGAAATTAAATAATGTGGCCAATGTCGAATAATAAATGGGTGTGGCAAAACTTTTATTATTATTTTTTTTTCCATATTTCCATGTGTCACATTTTCATTGGTCCACTTGGTGAGCATGTACGTGTTCAACTTGTGTGTTATCCCCAAAATTTGCGAGTTACCCAAAAATTTCAGCGAGCCATAACTTTTGCATATGTGCTCTGATTTATGCAAACAAGATATCACCAGAAAGCTCTAATTTTTCCCTATGCAATGAAACTAACTGCAACTAATTCTAAGAAGATATTAGATTGGTTTTTCTCAGTGAGGATCCTCTGGATCATTCCTCCCCACTGAGAAACTTTTGGACCCCAAAAGTCAACTTAATTGGTGAATAGGTGAGGGTACAACTCCCTCACCTTTCCGGTTTCCATCCATTTCACCTTGTTTGGATGCATGCCTTTGAACCCAACATGAAGATACTCAATGTCACCCCTTCACAAATTTCTTACTTTCCTGTCCAAAATGATGTCTTCCTACAACTCATCAAGATACTCAGGAGAAAAATCATCAATGGAAGGCATTATGTTAGCATCATCATGATCAACAATCATAGGTGGTTCATACAATCTTAAATTCTCAACATTTACAACTGAGTATATTTGCATATATGGAGGTAAATCTAACCAAAAAGCGTTGTTACCAATTTTTTCCAATATTTGGAATGGACCATACCGTATAGGTTTCAATTTTTTACCTTCACTTGTCAACCTTTCCTTGTTGATGTGAAGCCAAACCGAATCACCAACTTTGAACTTGTGATCAGTTCTATGTTTATCATGCCTAGCTTTGTACTTAGCCTGAATTTTCTCCAATTGTTCACAGACATATTGATGAACCTGTTGTATTCTCTACAAAAATATTTTATCCTTTTCAGAATCACTTGAACCATTAACAACAGTTTCATGTCCATAATATACATCTAAAGGAGAATTAGGCAGATATCCATAACAAGTCTCAAATGGAGACTTCAAAGTAGAAGAATGTAAGGCATGATTATAAGCATGTTGCACATAATAAAGATGTTCATCCCATAATTTAGGATGTTTACCACAATAGCCCCTAAGCAAATGTACCACTGTGCGGTTTACAACCTCTGTTTGACCATCAGTCTGTGGATGAAAAGCAGTGCTCTTTTTTAGTTTTGTGTCCATTAACCCCCACAATGTTGACCAAAATTCCCCAAGAAATCTAGAATCCCGATCAGATATAATTGAAGTAGGCAAACCAAAATGAACCCAAACAAACTGAAAAAACAAATGTGTAGTTCCCTCACCAGTTACCTATTTAGTACATGGAACCAACACACACATTTTGCTAAATTTGTCCACTACCACATATAAGTAATCATTTTTTTTCATGTCATGGGCAAGCCTCCTACAAAATCCATGGAAACACTTTCCCATAGCCTTGTCAAAACAGGAAGAGGAGTGTAAAGTCCTAATTTCCTGTTACTTGGCTTGTTTGTGGCACAAATAACACATCCCTTAATATACCTGTTTACATGTTCATGCATTCTAGGCCAATAACAATATTTCTGTAAATGTGCAACTGTCTTACTAACACCAAAATTCCCCGAAATAAGAGAAGTATGTGCTTCCCTAATCATATGCACACGTTCATTTTCTGGAATACAAAGTTTACCAGAATGATATAAGAATCATTCATGTAAATGATAGTATTTTTCTCCTACTTGTTTCCCACTTACTAGATCCTCATACACTTCTCTAAAATCAACATCATTAACATATTGTTCCTTGTAACTAACATGAGCCAAAGAACTATGTTGCAAAAGAATAGATGCTACTACCACTTGTGGTCTAGATAACATGTCGGCAACCTTGTTTTGAATACCTTTTTTATACCTAATTACGAGATGAAATTGTTGCATAAACCCATCCACCTGAAATGTCTAGACTATTACAATTTGGTTTGTGTTTGTAAGTACTGAAGCGGTTGATGGTCAGTATGTATAATTGTTTCTTTTCCCATTAAATAATGCTTCCACTTTTTAACACTTTGAACCAAAGCATACAACTCTTTATCATAAGTTGGATAGTTTCTTACCGCACTTGTAAAGGTTTTTGAATGGTAACACACTGGTCGTTTGTTCTGCATCAAAACTGCCCCCATTGCATAGTCACTAGCATTTGTCTCAATCTCAAATGAATGTTGTAAATATGGAAGTGCCAAGATTGGAGCGGTACTTATCTTCTCTTTCAGTGTATCAAAGGTTTTTTGTTGTTTTCCTCCCCACTAAAAGACTTGTTTAATACTTGTCAAAGCATGCAAAGGAGATGCAATATATGAGAAGTTAGAAATGAATTTCCTCCAGTACTGAACTGCACCTAGAAAAATGCCTAACTTCCGTCACATTAGTGGGTCTAGGCCATTTCACAATAACCTCTATTTTTGCAGGATCAATTCTCAATTCTCCATTTCCTACAACATAACCCAAGTAAATTAAAGATGTTTTTCCAAATTCACATTTTGACATCTTCAAATACAATTTCTCTCTCCTTAATGCATCTAAGACTTTTTGGATGTGTTTAACATGTTCATCCCATGACTTACTAAATACAAGAATATCATCTAAGTAGACAATAACAAAATCATCAATGAATGGTCTAAATATATCATTCATGACTCTCATGAATGTTGTCAGTGCATTGCACAAACCAAAAGGCATCACTAACCATTCAAACAATCCTTGTTTCATTTTAAAAGTAGTTTTCCAAACATCACCTTCTGTAATTCTTACTTGGTGATAACCACTTCTTAAATCTAACTTAGTGAAATAAATTACATTCTTTAATTGATCTAGTAAATCATCTATTCTAGGAAGAGGGTAACGATTCTTTACTGTAATCTTGTTTAAAGCACGGAAATCAACACACATTCGCCAAGTGTCATCCTTCTTAGGAACCAATATAATTGGTGAACCACATGGGGATGTGCTTGGACGAATTATACCTTGAGCCAAAAGTTCCATTACCTGTCTCTTGATTTCCTCATTCTCTACTACTGACAATCTATACATTCCGATATTGGGAAGAGGTGCATCCTGAAGCAACTGTATCTCATGTTGAACCCCTCTTTTGGGAGGTAGACCTTGTGGATCCTGAAAAACATCATCAAAATTAGAAACAATTTTTACCAATTCATTCTTATGTTTCAGATCACAATCCTCAAAATCCATCTCATGTTCTTTCTCTTTGGCTTTGACCACCATGAGCACAAAAATTTTGCTTGAGTTTACAAGCCTTTTCATTTGACCTGCAGTCACCAAGGATAGATTATTCTTTTCACGGTGAGCTCTAACAATAAACTCAATTCCATTCTTTACAAGCAAATATTTATTTTCTTCCCTATATAAGATTGCTTTACGATCATACAAATAAGGACTTCCCAAAACCACCCCACAAATATCCAAAGGAACTACATCCAATTCAACCTCATCTATAAACTTGTCTGTAATGGAAAATCTGAAAGTACAAGTTTTAGTTACCTGCAGTTTCACATCATCACAAACCTAGCCCAATGGATAAGGCTTAGGATGTGGATTAGTTTTGAGTCCTAATTTCTTTACAACCTCCTCAGAAATCATATTAGCTTGAGATCCACTATCAAAAAGAGTATCAATTTTTATATGTTTTGAAATCACTCTAATGTGGAAAAGCTCATTCCTTTTCTTATCATCATGTATAGTTTGTTTACTAGAAGAAGATGCAACATTTGTAGTACTATTGTTGGAAATTGAAAGAGTTGATTTACCTTGAAAACTCATAGTTGTGATCTTGGTTTCATCACCTGAATCTGACCCAAGATCATGAACAACAATGTTTGTTTTCTTTTCCTTTCCTTTCTTAACCATCCATTTAGGTTTCATTTCAGGATGTAATTTCCAACATTTAGACTCATCATGGTTATTTTTACAATGATTGCAAAATGGTTTTTCATCTTCCTTCTTAACAGTAGAGTTTTTCTTATGCTTACCCTTTCCTTTTCCTTGTTCTTTCAAACCTTTTCCTTCATATTTCTTGTTCTTTTGTTTAAAAGAAGAGGAAGATGACTCCTTTGTCATTTTCCCTCATGCTTCCAAATGGGTTGCTTGAACACACACTGCATCAAGATTAGTAGGACCTAAAACAAGAATCATATGCCTTAGGTAACTATGCAATCCACCAATATATTTAAGCAGTGTTTCTTCTGTGTTTAGGGAAATTCCCAGAATTAGAGCCCTTTTCCTAAATTCTTGTGTGTAGTCTTGAACACTTTGTCCCTTAGCTTGTCTTAATGTTTGCCAATCCATCATAGCTTGTTGCTTATAACCAAGAGGATAAAATTGTTGCCTAAGACTTGAAACAAATTCAGACCAAGAAGTGATTGCTTTACCTTTGGTTTCTTCCACTTCTTGAAGCTTACTCTCCCACCAAATGAGTGTTGTGCCACCCATCCGAAGAGTTGCCAAATGAATCTTTGCTTCATCATCAACAATTCTCTGAACCCTGTAATATACTTCTATCTTCTTGACCCAGTTATCCAACTTCTCTGCATTTAGCTCTTTAGTATAGATTGGCAATTCAAACTTGATATCTAACTTTAATGAAGGAAAATCAAATTTTAGAGGTTCACTTTTAGGAATATCCGAACTAGAGCTATCTTCTTTTTTACCTTTTCTAGTTCCTTTTTCTCTTTGTCTATCTTGGTACATTTCCTCCAACATTTCCTTCATCTGTAGGAATGATTGACAGAAGTTTTCTTCCTCTCGATCTGCCATTGTAGGACTTCGAGACCATCTAGTACCAATTTTGGGATCTCCTTCAACTAACTCTCCTTCACCCTTCTTAGATCGAGACCTTGTTAACATCCAACACACAAATTGCAATCCAAAAACCATTAATCTGAACCAAAAATCAGTCAAAACCAGCTCTGATACCAGTGATCTGAAAATCAAATTTAACTAGCAATTGTGCACACACTTAACTTTGCTTTGTATTGATTTTCGATATAAAAATTGACTATTATAACCTTTTATATTTTTAATAAAGGAAATAAAACTGAAATTATTGTGTAAAATCAGAAAATACAGAGATGAATCACCAGCAAATTGACACAAAAATTGATAACAAAGTTCGGCGCTTGTGGCCTATGTCTCCATGTCTAGTTAAATGGGACCGATCTATTAAAATATTGAAAATAAATGTTTACAAATATTTATACAAGAATTTGATCTTCTCATCATGTTCCTCTACCAAAAATAATAGGAGTCACTTTTTACATCACCTCAAAATTCCTTCTCTAGCTCAAGTTATGAGCAAAACAATATCACAATCACCTTCTCATGTCCCTTCATATACAACAAAGCCCTAATTATGATGTTTCACACCTCTGGGCGCAAGGGTTGGGCGCCTATCCTTTTACCCAAGCGGCCAAGGTTCAAATCCCTACATGAGCACTTTGACTTTCCATGTTGGCCACATTTTATCCCACATTGGGCGCTTGGAGGATAAAGAGGAGCTTAAATAGGAATTGTTTTATAGCTTGCATTAGCTTATGAGCCATTTTCTTAGGCACCAATCTTGGAATTGCTTGAAAATGGTATTTTTGGTGTATTTCGAAGGGATAAATAATGCGTTGGAATATATATTGGGAGGATAAGGATAATAGTTGGAAAATAATTGGATTTAATTGGTGTTGGAAATTAAATAATGATAATAGTTGTCAAATTTAATTGGATTAAATGTGGCCAATGTCGAATAATAAATGGGTGTGGAAAAAATTTTATTATTAATTTTTTTTCATATTTCCATGTGTCACATTTTCATTGGTCCACTTGGTGAGCGTGCACGTGTTCAACCTACACGTTATCCCCAAAATTTGTCAGTTACCCAAAAATTTCAGCGAGCCATAACTTTTGCATACGTGCTTTGATTTCTGCAAACGAGATATCGCCAGAAATCTCTAATTTTTCCCTATGTAATGAAACTGACTGCAATTGATTCTAAGAAGATATTAGATCAGTTTTTCTCAGTGAGGATCCTCTAAATCAGTGTTGCAGTAGCACACTCTCTTGTCTTGATTCTAATTGTGTTGATTTGATCAATGAGGGGGTCAACACAACCTAGCAAGGCATCGAAATGGTGTTTGTTTGACACATAGTTATCATTCTTATTATGAGATGATTGTCCCTGATTCATATTTTTCTTTTCTTTGTGATTGGGAAAAGGCTTTTTGCAGATACCTAGTTTTTAATTTGGAGATTTTGCAACTACAATGAAATCTACTTCAATATCATCGTTGTCGACTAGGTCTTGAATATAATGTTTTAATTTTAAACACTTGTTTTCTATGACCTTTTACGTTGTCAAAATCACAAAATATATTCTCCCTAAACCATGATGGTTTAGGTGTATCGTCCCTATAGGGTTGTGTTTCAGGGTCTTTTACCATGTTTACGGCCTCTAACTATTTAAGTATAGACGTTATGGATTCAGATAGAGGAGTAAAAGTACGACGTTTATACTCTGAGGGTGGATTACCCTTTGCAAGTTTCAAAGGTGGGTGGTTCTGCACAGCTTGCAACCATTTAGAGTCTACTATCCCATCACTAATGAAATTTTTATTTCTATTAGGAACAAAAAAAAATTATCATTAGATTTAGAATCATTGTGTTTGTGGGAGAAAGGTTTTAGAGTCCCCCTAGCTAATAATGCCTTTTCAATTTGACTCCCTTTTTCTATTACCTCTTCAAACGTGTTACCACAATGCATTTACAAGTGGAATGCAATGTATGGATGGAGGTTGGGAACAAATATGCCTATCAGATACTTTTCAGGTAGGGATCAAGGAAAGCAACTAGCTAACCCTGTCCAACTTTGTAAAAACACAACAAAGTTTTCATTGTTTCGTTGCTTGGCATTACAGAGATCTAACATGGTAACATCATTTTTTATATTGAAAGAGAAGTGTCATACGAAACTCTCTACTAGTTCTAGCCATGTTGATATGGATCCCTTAGGGATATGCACAAACCATTCTAGGGTCATTGCTCCTAAAATTCATGGAAACAAGCGCATAAGATAATTTTCATTGAATGCCACCTCTTGACATGCCATATAAAAGTATTTTATATGATCTTGAGGGTTACCTTTTCCCTTATATTTATCAAATTTTGGAAAATCAAAATTTCTTTAGAAAGGTACTTGCAACATGGCTTTGTCAAATGGGTAAGGACATAACTCATCAAACCAATACTTGTTATTTTTACCGGTTTGGCCCTCTCGTAAGGCTTGAAGGGTGTTCTTCATTGTTGACCACTCTTGATTAAAAAGTGGATCTTGTGTGGGTGGAAGTATAGGTCTATACAAAGGGTTAAGCCTAGGTGTATGCCCACCCCGATTTTCAGTGAAAAATTCCTCATAAGGATCCTTTTGTGTCTCCCGTCGAGGAGTTTTTATTGGGAATTCATAAAATGAAGCTTTAGGTTTTGCCTTTGGTATAGTTTATTTCATAACTTTTGGTTGTTATTTTTGTATATGCAAATCCAAACTTTCCAATTAACGAGTGAGGGCTTGGACCTATTGTTCTAACGTAACTTCTTTAATGGGTATTTCATGATGATCTTTGTTAGGATCAGGTTGTGCATGATTAACATGTTCTTCATGGTCTTCGCATCAAATTTTAATAGGAGGCAAACGATAGTCTCCATCATTTTCAAAAGGTACTTCCTCATTATTTTGTCGTGCAAAAGTAGAGGCGTGACCTAGGTTTAATATGTTATCTATATAGCGATGAGGATGTTCCACTTCCTCTTCCCCTCTAACCATTGCGGCAATTAGAGAAGGGTCCACCGTGGGAGGTAACCTAGCTCTTAGTTCCATAACACGCATAAGAACCTTGTGTTTGTTTTGAAAATGGTAATCGTAAAAATTAGCAGGATGATGCTCTATATTCATATGAGGAGACTCTTCCTTTCCACCACTATGGTCAACCATGATGTTATCCTCTAAAAGAGAGTTGTCACCTCCAAATATATCGGTTCCTAATCTTCGGGATCCCATCCTTGTAATGGGTATACTCAAGATAGGAAATGCGACGTGAATAATTTCCACTAAGGTTTACTAAAAGGGGGACCTTAGTCAAATTTTTGCAACGTAACGACCCTAAGTTGTTAAAACAAGGTGACTATAAAATAACCACAAAAGTGATAGGTCAAAATGAACGTATGAACTAAAGAATAATGAACAAGCTACCCTAGGAAGGTAATATGTGACACAAGTTTTCCTTAGAATAATATAATGACATACAACGCTCAAAACTTAGTTACACTAAATATTTTTTTCTCTAAGATTTCATTTGGATAGGTTTACAACAAAATAGTGACAACACAACATCACCAGTTAGGTCAAGTTTGCAAAAAACAAGGCCTAAATGATAAGAAATTTTGACTCAATCTTATAACAAGATATACTAAAAACCAATTTCTAAACACTAGTAACAAAGTCATAGTCTCGTAAAATGGATGATAACAATGTGAGCAGTGTAATGACACTATTTGGACACGTGAACCAAGCTTTCAGGAAATAAATATTTATAGTATCAAAATGATGTTATTGCGATGCTAAAAATGTATCCTCTATGAAAAAGTTAGGATGTAAAAAACTACATCTAAGTATAACAAGAAATTGCTATGTGTGCGAACAACGTAACTCTACAATGTAGAGATTTAGGTCTAATTTCACAATGGAAACAAGACGTAAATATATCAATTATATGGCTATAATGTGGGAAGCACAACAAATCAAAAGAAGGAAAGGATGAAATCACCTAACTATGATGATAATAAGTCTCAAATATGGGTTTTTAAGACAAGGGGGCCTACTAGATCATGAGTATGTACCATGCACACTTTCAACACTTGCACTCTAGCATTGCAACCTAGTCATGCAAGTAGAATACAAAAGTGGTGGACACGCGATATCTAGTAGTATTCGTATATGTTGTTTCCTTTTGTCCAATAATGGGAAACAATAAAACAAGGGTGTAGACCAAGTGGTGTTGAAATAAACTTGATGTTATTTTGGTAGAGTTTCACCTTGTCTTAAGACAAGTGAAAAACTAGGACAAAATGACACTAAGTGGATTTCGTGATAAAAATCATGTGGTTTCAACTTTAATATATTTTTTCCCTTGTTCAAAAAACAAGACTTTGAATATAACAAAGTTTTCACTTTGTGAGAGCTTTCAATTATACTATCTAAGACAAAAATAATGGCACCAAGCTGGTAATCTTCCTAGGTGGTTCTCTCTCTAGGTGTCACAAGATATTTAGAGCTAGCTCAATTTACCCAAAAAATCATATAGACTAATTTGGGAGTATCTCGGTTTTACTTTACCCCCTTCAATATAATGAGCACCGAAGTGTGTTTAGTTATACTTTCACTAGGGTCACGATATGGATATCTTTAACGCTAATCTCACCAAGGTGTACTAGACAAGTCGATAGTGTGGAGCACTTTCCTGTTTCATTCATAAGGTTCCCTCTTTCGTGAACTACTTTAGGATTCCTAGGACCATTCTAATTTGTGTAGCTTAAGGCTTGTGCCAAATGGGTTATGTCCTAGTTGAGCGGACGAGCCGTAGCTCTTAACCGAAACCTGTAAATATAATGTGATGATTGTCGTGTATTTTTTATTTTTTATACTTAATGTGGTTTTTGTCGCACTCCTTTTAATAACCTACACTCACATGTGTAGTTATAAAAATTGTTCAATTCCTTCACATAAATGGTTATTAGTTCCAAAAAGATTCACAATATCATAAGAAAATAGTAAAGAAAAATGCTTGTAAATCAACTAACTACCATCAAAAAATTGCAAAGGTTTATTTCTAATTAATCCAAGTGCTTCTTAATTAAAGACTCAAATTTCTTTTGGTTCCCAAGATCACACTAGGTGCAAGGGAAGAGCATAAAAAAATAGCCTTGGTTCTTTATCAAATGAAAAAGCTCTTAAACTAAAAGATCAAGTATATGTCAAAACATGCAAGTTTGTTTCCTTAAGAAAAAATGAAGGATAATTGTTCCTACTTACTCCTAAGAAGCAAAAAGAATGGTTTAGAGGTGCTTTTGATTCTCAAGATCACATTAGGTGCAAGAGAAGAGCATACACAACTCTATTTCAAACTCAATCAAAGTATGAAAACACAATCATTCCTCAAACCCTAACCTAGTTTACTCAACAATCCCTTATCAAACCCTAGGACAATTTTGTTAGGAATATTGTTCTAAAATCAATAATTTGACAAAAATAGTATCTAAAAACCCTTAAAAAGTGATAGGAATCATAAAATTGAAGTTCTGGATTTTTCCAAAAAATTTACCTTAATGCACAAGCGCCCCTACTAGTGCACAGGCACTCACAATCATGCACAGGTGCCCCTCTGTCATCTTTCACACAGTTAATTATGCACATGTGCTTCCAATGAGGCACATGAGCTCGCAGTCATTCATAGGCACCTTTTTCCTGTAGATGGTCAAAAATCTAAGTTTTGAAGCAATGTTTTTGAAAAAAAGGTCCAATCTTTGGGATTTCTTAGCAATTTTAACTAGGCTTCGCCTCCTTATATCCTTCAAAAAGCAAGCAAACACAACTTCTACCACTAATCTAGTTGAAACAACTTTTAAAAATGGAAATTGCTCTAAAACTTTGAAAATTACTCTAAAACTTTGAAATTAATCTAAAAATCTTGAAAAACTAATCTAAAAAGCTTGAAAATACACTAGAAAACTTGAAAGTAAACTAAAAAAATTGAAATTAATCTAGGAAACTTGAAACTAATATAAAACTTTGAAATGAAAAACTTTGAAACTAAGTTAAAAAGCTTTAAAATTGAATGCAACGGGGTATGGTCCCATCGGGCGTACCAAATGAAAGCACCCTAAACTTTACAAAGAAAATTGTATGACTATAAAAGGAAAGCTAACACCATTGTCATCCATCTAGCCAAGGTTCTAAATCTAGGAATGTAACATTAAGATAGAAGCTTAAAATAATGCTTAACTAGTATGAAAACAATACAAAATCTAACTAAACATGCCTACTAATATGCTTGAAGTACGTAACATAGGCCTAAATAGACCTAAGAGGGAAATCAAATGGTTATGGTTGCTACTTCAAACAAGGTGAAATGGCCTCTCCAAATGACTACTTGGTCATTTTTGATATCCATCTACTAACCCTATTGAAGGCTTTTAAGCAAGGATTGAACTTGGTTATATATCATATTTATTATATGAGATGCAAATCAAAGCATGGTGTAAAGTATGAAGGAATGAGGTGCACTCTTTTTATAGTTTTCATTTTGGAAGAAACTTGTATTTTGGTGCATGTGAGACTAAAATCCCCAAATTAGATTAGAATTTCTAATCATGATTAGGCCTTGCTAATCACAAATAGTGAATTACCAAGTGATTGAGAGGTGTGGAGCCTTAATCAACCACTTAGGGTCAACTAGGAGGCTAGGATAAGATTTTGAAGCTTGTTGAGACATTGTAGAGATGAATGGGGTGATTTTGAGTTGTTGGAAGAGGGGTTTAAGCCAATACTAGGGTATATTGATCAAGTCAAGGGCAAAATAGGCTTAATTAACCTATAATCACTGATTTTCTATCTTGAAGAGGATTTTGGCTTACGATTCACCGTAAAGTGGCCTCCTAAATGCGAAAGAGGTTACACAATCAACAATGTGGTGTTAATTGGCTAAAGTGGCAAGAAACATTAGTTAATTAGTAAAGAGCACTAACTATAATGAAATTTGGAAGAATAGGATTAATTTATGTGCGTTTTGGAAATGAGATTGTAAAAGCAGAATTTAGGTGTCTACACTTATGAACCCTCCTTTGTTTCTCCTGAAATAGAGCCTGATAATCCTTCTCCTAACATTATGGAAATAGAAGTTCAAGAGGCTGATTAACTTGATCTAGATATGATGGAGATTGAGGGGGAGTCATCTCAAAATTTCTTGCATCCCAAGATTCCTAAATGGGCTCAAAATATTGTCAAGAACTTTCATCCTGTTGGTCTGAGAAAACTAACTCATAGTCAACATTATTATAATGACTTGATGACCCTCTATGAGATTGAACCACAACAATTTTAAGAAGCATTTCAAGATGATAGATGGATTCAGGCCATGAAAGATAAATACAATTCTTTGATTAAAAATAACACTTGGGAACTAGTCTCTCCTCCTTCTGAGTGAAGCATTATAGGATCCAGGTGGTTGTATAATATTAAATATAACTCTATAGGAGAAATAGATAAATTCAACGAAATTTTGGTAGCTCATGCTTTCACTCAGAAACATGGTCTTAACTTTGTTGAGATTTTTGATCTTGTAGCTAAAATGAGCAATGTTAGAATTCTTCTTGTTTTGGCTGCCCAATATGGTTGGGAGATTTACCAAATGGATATTAAAAATACATTTCTTAATGGTGAATTAAAAGAAGAAATCTAGATGCGTCAGCCTAAAGGTTTTGAAGAACCTGGTAAAAACTATATGTCTGTAAGCTGAAAAAATATTTGTATGGTCTTAAACAAGCTCCTAGTGCTTAATATGTTAAAATTAATATTTTCTTTCAGGATCTTGGTTTCTCAAACTATTGTTCTGATAATGATTTATTTTTTAAATTTTAAAATAAGCATATTATCATTGTTGTTTTATATGTTGATGATCTTTTGATTACTAACAATGATAAAAATTTAATTATTAGAATCAAAGAAAGGTTAAAACAACATTTTTATGTGACTGATTTAGGTTTGATGAATCATTTTCTTAGCATGATTATATTTCAAGATCACAAATCTATTGTTTCATCTCAATCTCAGTATGTTGTGAATTTATTTATAAGATTTAACATGATTGATTGTGAGCATGGTTTCATTCCTATTGAATTTGGTGTGAAATTAGATCTTAAACCTGTTTGTGCTAAATTTGATCCTACTCTGTATAAACAACTAGTTGGTAATTAAAAGTATTTGAAAATTACTAGACCTGATATTTCATATGCAATAGGAGTTGTTTCAAGATTTATGTAGGATCCTTATGAGGATCATTGGAAAATGGAAAAAATAATTGTGAAATATATTAAAGGAATAGTTAATTATGGTCTATTTTATTATTTTTCTAATAATGCACAATTATTTGGCTATGGTGATTTTGACCATGTTGGTGATGTTGCAGATAGAAAATTTACTTCTAGATATGTTTTCAAGTTGGGTGTAGGTGTCATCACTTGGACTAGAAAGAAGCAACCAACAGTGTCCATCTCTTATACTGAAGCAGAGTATAGAAATGTTATGGAAGCAACAGAGGAAGCTATGTGGCTGAAAATATTGTTGGATGAATTACATATGGGCATCAAAGGAAGCACTGCTCTTCTATGTGATAGCCAGAGTTGCATTACTCTTGCAAACAATTCAGTTCAACATCAAAGGACAAAGAATATAGAAGTTCATATGCACTTTATTCAAGAGAAAGTCTTGAATGGTGATATTGATCTCAATTTTTGTTCCATTGAAGATCAAGTTACAGATATCTTCACAAATTCGATGTGTTCTATAAAGTTCTACAAGTTTCGTGCCATATTGGGCCTATTAGAGTTTCCATTGAGGGGGATGTGCATGACAATTTCGCCTCTTAATGGCCTATTGTAAACTTCCAACACTTCCTCCATTATGTGATAAGTAAATGTTTCACACTATGTGAATTCACTTGTAAATCATAGCGAAGCATTAGTTGGGGGAATGTCTTGTTTTATAAAAGGACCCATAATCTGGTATAAGTCTTCATATATAAAGCACTTATCCTATGAATTTCTGTATGGGAAAATGTGTATGATTTGCCTTATTTATATGCTATCCTGAATCATCATTGATGATTTATGGATTTGTAAATCCTTTTGTAGAAAAAGATAATTTGGCATGTTCTATTTTTTCCCACTTAACATTAAGGGGGAGTGTTGGGGTAGTAACATCAAGTGGGATATCTAACACTACTTTACACCCCATATTATTTGAAACTTTATTCATTTAAACTTTATTATGATGATCTTCCATATTTATGAGTGAAGCGGCGCTACCGATTCACCCACCCTATGTTGATTAGGACGATCCCTCTTGGGACTGCTATGGGAAACATTTACATTGGTACCAGACTGATAACAAGACACGTCATATTGTAAATATCATAGAGATTAATGTATCGATGATCAATTGTATTGAATGATTGTGAGAAATAGCTCTGAAAATTGTTCTGTGAGACTGAGGAGTGAAGTGGAAGTGTTGGGTAAAAGTTGTATATGAAATTCTTAATATAGGCAGTGCTTTATTCTTAGTGGGGTTTTCTCCTTCTGGTTTCCCCACTATAAACTTGGTGTTTTCTGTCTTTTTACTTTTCTATTATTTGTTTTTAGCTCTTGTTATTACATTTTATAATCTGCACAACATAATCTATAATACTCGGCATTCATATTGTGGATCTATAATTTGTTAATTATACATTCCCTTATAAATCCTGACAAATTTTGTATCCATCACAGGCACAAACCGATAGTTTTACCATCTGCTACTAAAAAGGTCCTAAGACTATAGCAAGAGATTGAAACTGCTCCCTTGGGGCTTTTTTAGGTATTCGACTTCTAGGGGTGCATTTGGCATGTCTAATCATCTTTAACACACGTGATGGTATTGCAAGCTAGGCCACTCACCATTATTTAGGAGGATCTGAGACATCAAATGATTTGTGACACCACGACATTTCTTTGCATCACGATTTGATTTCATCTTTGCCTTCAATATCATACAATATAAATGTGCAAGCTACAGAATCCTAACTCCCTGTATATGGTGCCACACATTTCCTACAGTGTAGTAAAATTAGTATAAAATGATGAATTGATGATTAGTTATGAAGTGATTGTGACCAGTAATTACAACAAGCCAAACAACACTTTGTTTGTTAGAAATATGTTGCTAGTTTTCACATATTGTTATTATATTGCATGAGGTGTGATGAGTTGTAATATCAACTCATATTACGTGTTGTAATAGTTGCTTAAAATAATGAGGTGTGAGAGAGATTATACGGTAAGTTACAATATATATTTAGAATGTAATAACTCATGATATTTTTATGAGTGGTTGAGTTGATAAGTGTTGATTTCTACTTTGTAGGAGATCATAATATTATATATGTAACTTCTCCCATTTTGAATAATTGAATCAACCTCTCACGCTTATTTTTCATGCAATTTGAGTATTTGTGTAGTTTTCTTTTGGAGGCTCTACCAATTCTTACATTTGGTATTAAAGTGACGTGAAGTCCAAAATGTGAGGTGTGAAACCCTAATGAAATTCTTGGAATCTATCTATACGCAATCATGGTTGTAGGTTAGCCTTCTTTAAAATTGTTTGAGTATTATCCATACAACAATTTTTGTGGATGTGTGCATTGGTTAGTCCCGCACACTAAAAATTTTAGCTTGAGTGTATGGTGGTGTACTGCATTAGGCTGTGTCAAATATTTTAAGGTGGCCTTATACATTCAACGTATAAGCCAACTTAAAACACATAGCATTGTGCTTGCACATACAATATTTCATATATTCAAGATCTAGTCCACATTTTGATGCACGGTTGCACCTATACCAAGTTTGTTTACTTGGTTATATAGTTTTTCCATTGAATGTTTCCCTTGAGCACCAAACCCGTGTATGCTTTGGAGACTAACTTGGCATGACATTCTATTAACTTGCATGTGTATCAGAGAGATGCATTGTAGATTTGTAGCATAAATCAAGATCTTGTACCTTTCATCATCCAACCAGCTATCTTTTTTCGATTCAATGTGTCTATTTCTTATATATGTCATTAACGTGGATATTCAGTATGCATCCATGAGCTTTCTGTATTAAAATTTCTATTCAAAGATTCATGGGACTATTTTTTCAAGTTTGTGCACCACCAATAATGTCATCAAAAAACGTCGAGTTTTCTTATGATCTTTTGTTCTCCATCAAAAGTTCATATAATTTGTTGTTTAGAAATAAGTGTCTAGTTGGTATCCACAAAAGTGTTTCAATAGTCAAGGTGTCATTTATAGTAAGCTCATAATCAAAAATCCAATCTTTAATTAAATTTTGAGTTGTCATTATTTGTAATGTTGTTCATGTAAAGTCATGGTAAAGAGTTCTTGTTTCGAGTGTATTATATCCTTTTGATGTCGAAGTAAAGTGATAAATGTCACTATTTTTATTGCTTTTTATAAAACATTTGTGTCATCGCTGTGCTTCTCTCTCTCTCGTGGCGGTGGCTCCAAATGTAACTCACTCTAAGTCGTGTAATAATCTGTGTGTGTGTGTGTGTGTGTGTGTGTGTGTGTGTGTGTGTGTGTGTGTGTGTGCGTGTGTGTGTTTGTGTGCATGTGCGTGTGTGTATACACACACATATATGTATGTATGAATGTACACACAGAACAAACACATGTGTATGTGTATGTGTATGTGTATGTGTTTGCGTATGTGTATGCATATGCGTATGGGTATGTGTATGTGTATGTGTATGTGTATGTGTATGTGTATGTGTATGTGTATGTGTATGTGTATGTGTATGTGCTCTCTATGTGTATGTGTATGTGTATGTGTATGTGTATGTGTATGTGTATGTGTATGTGTATGTGTATGTGTATGTGTATGTGTATGTGTATGTGTATGTGTACGTGTATGTGTATGTGTATGTACACATACACATACACATACACACATATATGTGTATGTACATATATACACACATATGTATACATATATGTATATGTGTTTATACCTCTTTGTTATGTAATCATGTGCATTATCAGTTGAAATTGACAACCCATATCATCTTCAAAATGGAGAAGTCAAATCCAGAAGATAAAATTGAATGAAAGGATTTTCAAACATGATAGATATTGATGGAATTGCAATTGATAAAAATAGCCAAGTGGACCATAAAAGATCATAGAGTAGTGGGAACTATTGGTTGTGGTTTGTCAAAAGCTTACCTTCATCATGTGGATTTTATAAATCCTTCAAAGACATTTTGGAAGTATTGAATAAAATTGTAAGGAAGCTGATAGTGCAAAGACAACATTGAATCAGTGGCTTTATAGGATAAAGATGAAGGAAGGTGAAATTATCATTGATCACATTAGTAAATTTCATTCCTTGATAAATAAATTAGTTGGCATTAGTAAAAAAGTAAAAGATAATGATGCAAAAATGCAAAAAGGTTTTTCTAGTATGGTTTTTACTTTAAGCAAAATGGATATTACTTTGGAAGGGGTAATCTCTACTTTCCTTGATGATGGAAATCAAAATGAAAATTCGTAATTTGAAGAGGTTATGTATGTACGAGATAAATAAAACACTTCTTAAAATAAAAATATATGTTAAAGGTGAAACCTACAAAAGGTAAATACACATGTTTCTATTGTAAGGAACCAAGACGTAATATTAAATTGTAAGAAAAGAGCACAAGACTTTTAGATGACAAACTAGATGAAAAATCCCTCATGGCCAAGGGAAGTGGCCAGGAAGAATACACTCCTCATTCAGGTGGTGAATATATCTCATGTCCAAGTGTTGAAGACTATTTGTATTGAGCTAATAACGTCATAATGGGCGATGGAGGTGATGGAGGAAGGAAGTGAAGGTGTAGGCGCAGATTTACATGAATAAATAAATGATCTTCTATTCAGCATATGTCACAAGAACATTACAAAGGCTATTATATAGCAATAGAGATAGTAGAACAACCTCCTTAGAAGTAGGATCTAATAACCCGACATAGTCACAGGTAATAACAAATAATATTGTTATAACAATATTCCATAGTTAATTATTTACTACTATGGTAATTTTCCCAATGTAAATGTGAGCATTATATATATTTCCTAACAGGAGAACAATCAACATCCCCTTATTAGACGCTAAAAATGTCGTTGCATATTTGATATAGTGGCATATTTGTTTTTCATTGTTTTTATGTGTTGTGTGGTGTGCAGAATAAACCACTATTGCAAATAGATGAATAGGATAACAACTAACTAAAAAGATATTTTGTCTTCCATACTTCTACAATGGTTGGTGGAAGTGTGGTCAACAGATCAAGAGTTCATTGTAAGTGTAAGCAAGAAGTGTTGATTTCTTCTATGTAGGTGATCATTTGCAACACTTATTTAAAATAATAGACCTAAAAACCTAAAGCTTGCATCTTTAGGACATATTTTTCTCTTCCTAGCTCCTATGGTGTGATTATTTCTCATTATCACATTAAGGGGGGAATGTTAGAAATACATTACTTGTGTTAACATGTTAGTATATTGTGTATTGTGATGATTTGTAATAACAACTCATATTGTGTGTTGTAATATTTGTTTAAAATAATGAGGTGTGAGAGAGATTCTTAGGTAAATTATATTCTATAGTTAGAATGTAATTGCTCATGATATTATTATGATTTGTTGAGTTGATAAGTCTTGACTCCTACTTGGTAGGAGACCATAACACTATATATGTAATTTATCTCATTGTGAATGATTGAATTAGCCTATCAAGCTTATTGTGTGTGCAATCTAAGTATTCGTATAGTAACTTTATTTTGTAGGCTATACCCATTCTTACATAATTTTCCTCCCTTGTATATTTATACATTCTTCTACTCCTTGTAGACTATTGGCTAAAGAATAAGAAATAAGGACTATGTAGACATCCTACATTTGACCTCTCAAATATTCTATAGGACTTTGCATAATACAACTTTAGAATTACAATTTACTCATGTTAGTTGTCTTCTTTTCTCCTCTTCTTGTTTCATAGCACTCTGATATACCTTTAACTTCTATCCTTCATTATATATTTCCACAATAACACATCTAAACCTTTGTTTGAAGTGTTGTCCACTGGGTTTCTTGAAAATCACATATCAGTGATATTAGAGCACATACTTCATCATATCCCAACAATATTGAAGCTTCACTTGAATTCTCTCTTTGTTTGTATTCCCACTCACACAAGGTATGATTATGGGAAGTTAGGACTCCAAATGTGTTATCCTTCATCATACTTTACTTCACGTATTGATATTGGAGACCAGACAAATTTAGGGACCCAAACTTCATAAATGTTTTAAAAAATGATAGATGGTACTTTGCAAAGGCAAGGACAAGAATTAGAAAAATTCCATGCACTTGAAAGATTAGGTATCCTTGATCACTTCACTCAAATTCTCAATCATGTTCATAATCCTCCTAATACAGTTCCTTCACAACGACCTTTTGGTGGTCACCCCTAATACAAGGTACAAGTCAGTCTAGACATCCCTATGTTTGAAAGCAATTAGATGCAAATGCCATAGACAATTGGATTAAACATGATTTATTCATACTATGTGGTGGATCAATTTTCTAATCTAGAAAATATTACATTTGCTCTTCTAAAAAAAATTATCTATAAATTGCATGAGTATGTTGATATCTTAAAATTCTATGTAGACATATGGAATGGTTTTATAGAAGTACTCAAAATCACCTATTACCTAGTTGGAACCTATGATGACCAATATATCAAGTTTGCACAATTGGGTTAACGCCTTGATCAATTTGTTTAGGAATATGATGCAGTCACTATCAGGGTTCCCAAGTGAAGGAATGCCTCATGCCCCACAGTCATTATCAGAGTTAGACCTCACCGAAGCAAAATCTTAGGCACAATAATAAACAAGAAAACACCAAAGTTTATTTATTAATGTAAGGAAAGATTGCAGACTTATGAACAATGACTCAACATTCCAATTAGTGTTATGGACATACTTTACAAGAATTCATCTAAGAATTATAGTCTTAGACCTATCCTAAGCTTGCTGACTCTGTGAAGCTTCTGCAAAACCACACTTGGCTCACACTCTCAATGAAAGTTACTTGATTCCTTAACTTGGAATTCAAAAATTTTCTTGGTCCTTAACTCTAATACTTAAGAGGGTGCTTTACATTTTTTTGTCTCCCCTTTATTTATAGAATTCACATATCTTTGGTGGGATAATAATATGCCTTCAATATGAAAAGGTTATTTGCAAGATATTCCTTAGGTTGCCTCTAAATACCATTGATCAGATCCAAATGATCCCCTATGTGTGATTTAGTTTGATTGAATTATTATGTTATTCCTTAGCCAAAATATTTGAATCAAGAACCATGTGTATCCTTTACTAATTATATTGATGTGTATCTTGTCTAACACAAATCTTATCATTGAAGCAAATGTGAGTGGTCCTGTAAGAATGCAGTATTTTATGAGATTGATAGTGTCCAATGGCTTCTGCAGTATATCACAACATTGGACAAGTTTGTGTGACATTGGGTAAGCTTGTGTGGAATTTGCAATATTGCATGGCTTAGGTAAGCTTGTGTGGCATTCATAGTACTGTGTGTATTTACACAGGATTACATGAAATGATTAAAGAAATGGGTCTTTATGTGGCTTGCTTAGGAGTGGTGCGACATTGTACAAATATTTATTAATATAACTGTAAATGTTTTTCATG
This sequence comes from Taxus chinensis, assembly GCA_019776745.2. Lineage (NCBI taxonomy): Eukaryota > Viridiplantae > Streptophyta > Pinopsida > Cupressales > Taxaceae > Taxus > Taxus chinensis. The sequence continues at coordinate 14,196,523 of CM034154.1, read as the reverse complement.
AACCAATATGCTCTTGCATCAAACACTTACTTGAGTTCTTACTCAAGTGGGTTGCCAAACGTTTGAAATGGAATGAACAAGTCTAGTAATCTTTTCTTTAGTAGACCAATAATCATTTTCAACTCCCCTACCTCTCCATTCACTAAAACATTTGAAGTGTCTAATAATGGATTTAAACTGAAATTAAAGTCATTTTAGTGTTAAAGCATAGTTAGAAAATGCAATATTTAAAATTAAAAAATCACAACTGAAGTTGGAAATGGTGATGTAGATGTCTTTTGGTGACCACTTTTTGTGTAGCGAATAGGTGATTTTATAGTGTCAAGCTAACATCAGATCCACGTAAGGGGATAACATCAAGATATTAACTTTATCTTGAATTTAATCTTGGCAATAGGTTATATGATGATTATAACTATATGCAAGATGTTGATGACTATATGTTGATTATAACTTGAATTTAATCTTGGCAATAGGTTGACTTTATATCGACTTTAATGTGACTTTAATTGCAAATATAGGGTGACTTAACATGACTTTAGTTATCATTGTAGATGGCTTAAATGTGACTTTAATTATAATTTTCTCGTGACTATAAGATGACTATTTTTTACCTCTAATGTGAGTCCAAGTATGACTGTAAAATGTCTTTTATTAGTTTGACTTTCCCTTTTGACTATAACTCGACTATAGACATGACTATAATGCGACTATAGCAACCACCTATAACACTGACTATAGGTCAACTAAAGTTTTATTTTATTTCTCATAAATAATTAAAATAATAATAATTCATTAGTGTTTGAATTTAAATAGTATTTAAACATTGTATTTTTAATACAAAATTAAAATTATTAGATAATGTTATTTATAATGTAGATTATATATATATATATATATATGATTGCAATTTGTTGTGAAATGTTCTTTGAACACAAAAATACACCTTGGTGATTGTGATGTGATGTAGATATATGAATACAATCTGCATGCGACATCATAATCACTTGTTGAAGCAAGCACAAAGTAGGTTCATGTCAATGACATTGAATAAATTTGAATAGTAAATTACAAGGAAATTAAAATGCAACAAATGATCATAAAGATAAAATAATATAGTTAGTATTATGATAAAATAGTAATGTAAAAAAATATATCATAATATGAACTATAAAAAAGGTATAAAGCCTAGTCATGATTTACCCCACAAAACAAGGGCATTATTAGTGTTAGTAGCATCCCACCCAACACCAGTACAATCTACCAAACCACCAACACTACCAATATCATTCCTCAAACCCTCGACAACAATACACCCAACATCAATGTCCCCAACATCAACATTCTCAAGCTCTCCCTAATAATCTATATCCTCAAATGTAAAATTTGAAGCATCAACCCAATTATATTCAAGTTCCATCCGTATATCTCGTACATAAAAGATAAGAAAAATATTATTAAAACTCTTATATATATATATATATATATATATATATATATATATATATATATATATATATGCTTCTTATGCCAATGTTGAATAACTTCTTCATAATCTTCTTCCTATTATAGAATACAAGTACAATAACTTACAACATGTTAATTAAAAACACAAATTAAAACAATTATTAGTGGAAACTAATAAAAAGTATAATACTTAATAATTGATTTTGTTCCCCTTCGAATCCAATGGCCCCACAAGATTTGTGACCTTATTTTGCTAGATTTATGATGTAGAGCCTTGCATACATACTTTAAATCACCTTAAAATTTTGCTTAGAAGTCACAAAAACAACTTGAACATTCACTTTTCTAAAAGAGTCAACACCTTGCTAAAGCTTGCTTGATATGAAAAAATGCACTAAAACATTATATCAAGACTCAAAATCACTTCAAACATGTTTATATTCATCAAACAAACTTGCTCAAATCACTAAACCAGTTTCATTACTTCATTTTTCATGTTTTCCCTTGTTGACCTTCATATGCCCTTGTAGCCCTGACAATGTTGTTTTTATAACAAAAATCCTTCATTTTTCATCTTCACCCTTGACTGATAAAATTTTTAGGCACCCATTTATCTCTTCTAGGTGCATACCAAATTTCATTGACTAAATCTTCTCTAGTAAAAAGTTATCCTCCTTTTTGCAATTTTGACTTGCTTCCCAATTATTCCTCTTATCATTCAAACATCCAAACTAGGAATAACCCACAAAAAATAAATCAAAGAGGGTTAGATATTTGGATACCCTTTATTTTTTTATTTCTTTCTACAAATTTTCTTTTCTCAACTCCTTGTACACACTTCCCAACACCAACTTGCTCCTTTTTGCTTGTTTTCATGACCAAGCTAGGGTTTCTTGTCAAATTGCTAGGGGTTGTTCTTATCAACTTAGTTTAACTCCTTGAGCACCTTATATCACCTCTTTCCATCATTTTTAAGCTTCTCTCACTCACCAACCACCTTTCTTGATCACAGTGAGCTACTTTCTTGGTCTGGCTTCTTAGGCTATTTACCTGTATTAGTCTCACAATACACCAATGCTTTGTTTTTGTCTCCTTATTACCTTAACTTGTCTAGTTCTCACACTCAAATTATCATAATATTGTATAGTACTCCATAAAACCCCTTGCAACCATTTATTAGCTTTATTCATGACACTTCTTGTCCCAAGTCCACTTGCTCCATCTCTAGACTTCTTGAGTTCTACAAGAAACTTTGGCTTTTTATCCTTCTTTACCCTTTGTCTACCTTATATCTTGTTCACACGCTTTAATAAATCTTAGTTCAACCATAAAATCTATTAAAAAAAAGGATCAAATCTCAATCTTATACCTATCTTCCTCAAACTTGTAATTTTGTGTTCTCAAGACCATGTATTCTGCATGCTTCATGTCTGGGAGTTTCCAAGCATACCCAGATCCAACTCTTTGAACTAACTTATCTTTCCTCTTTGTCAAGTTGTTACTAGTTTATTAGTCTCAAAGGAATACTAAGTATTGTCATCGATTTGCACTCTAAGATTGTGTATGTTCCTCCTAAACCTCTGCAATGTCCTGGCTTGTTCATAGTTTTCCCTGATTCGCAGACCTCCTTAAGGCACTCCCAACACTTCAAGTACTCATAACTCTCACAAATAGATACTGGTATATCATAACCTTCTATTTCCCTTTTCATAATCTCACATTGTGTACACATTGATATTTTGACTCTAGTTTCTTTGTCTTCCCACTATGTTTTATGTGATTAACCTTGAAAGTTATTACACACCTTGTCAATGATTCCACAAGCCTTCTAAGAATTCATTTTCCTAACAAACAAAGCAAAATTCCTTTTGCAACTCTCAAAAATAAGCTTAAACACATTCAAGACTATATTCTTAGGTTTTTTTCACTATGATTCTTATTACTAGTGTATTGAAAATTCTTGATAGTATAATGCATGTCATGTCTCATTATTCAGACCTCCTAAATTTTTGACTGCAACATCAAAAATATTTTATTCTCACTGATTCACTACACCACTAAGCCCTTGAAACAGGGAGTTACAGACTGTGCAAGATATTTCATTCAATCTTTATTACTTGTGATCATCAAGGGGATTCTTAATAACTTAACACTCCACCCTAGTCAATTCAATCACTTCAACACCCTAGTAACGGTTATCCATATTTTGCCCCCCAGGAAAAATATTGGATCAGAGAGACCCCGCACTGAAAGAACCTAAGAAATCATGATCGGTTCCTGTAAACAGATTGTAGGGGGGACTCTATAATGGAAGTTGAGGGGCCTGCCAAAATCAAACAACAAAGTGCAGGAGAAATCTAGAAGACGGCTTTATCAAGTAGATCCGGGCCTTAAATCCATTCTACAAGTTTCATGTGGGCTCGAAAATAGAACAACAGGGTCAGATGTGTTGGAGCAGTGTCACAAGAGAAGCTAGGAGCAAGAAAAGAAATAAACGGTGAAGACCCGAAGTCTTCAGGCTCAAAACACTCCAAGAATGAATCCAAAATCAGCTAAGTATGGAGGATGTTGCGGAGAAAGCCACGTGTCGGAATGGAGCTTCTCCAAGGGTGAATCCAAGAAAGGAATTTCAAATGAGCGCCAGGCTTCCACGTGTCCAAGGCTCCCAAAAGTTACACGGCCGTTGAAAAGTCTTTGGCTAAGAAGGAAGGTGTCAGGTGTTAGCTTGGCGCAAATCTGAGAAGGACCCCCAAGGTGAAGACTCAAACTCATGCCAGCCCTCCACGTATCAAATGGTCAACAGAGGTCAAAAGACGGATAGGGCGGGCCTTAAAAAGGGTTAAGTATAGAAGTATTAGCGGAGAGAGACACATGTCGGAGCAGTGCATCTCCAAATTTGAATCCAAATGCGGAGACCCAAACAAGCGCTAGCTCGCCACGTAGCCCAGGGTCTAAAAAGGTAGGAAGGAAATCATTGAAAAGTCCAAAATCCTACGGAGGCTTCCAAGTGTCAACCCGACACTCCTTCAAAGGAAAAATCTTGATCGGGAGTTTCAACGAGCGCAGAGCCTCCACGCGTCTAGTGTCTTCGAAGGGGACAAAGTCAGGTTGAATAGTCAATGCATAGTGGCAAGCTGGCAGAGAGTGCCAAGTGTCCACACGGCGCTAACTCAAAGTTGAATCCAAATGAGAGGGTTCTCAAACAAGCGTCAGACTGCCGCATGTCCCAGTCAAGGAATATGACCCCGCCAAGCAAAGGACTTAGGCAAGAAATATAGAAATTGAGCAGGCCAGCGAATGAAGCCACGTGTCAGCCCCACGCCATTCCAAAAGCAAGATACAAAGGCTGCCCTCCGATATGTGCCAACCAACCACGTGTCCCATATTAAAGAGGGGGCCCATTTTTCAAACTGGTTTTTCCCGCTCCTTTGTATGGACCCGATACAAACTTTGAAGGGGCATATCTTTCAACTCAGTGATCGAAATATTATAAATTTGACACCGTTGGAAAGATCTCAGCCTTTCCCACGCCATGGAGATCTGAAACTTTAAGTTTGGGGAGGTTAGGTAAGAAAAATGGGGAAAACATATTTAGGGCCATTAATGTGGGTCTATCTACCTCAACAACCAGATCAAATTCGATCTGCTCTGTCATTTCCTCCTCCTTCAAGACACCGAACCAAATACTGATACAGTCAAGACTGATTTTGGGGTAGATTTTGAAGGAGTCATTAATACCATTGATTGAGCTTTGACCTAATTTTCCCACTTCTCTCTCTTTCTTCTCTCTGATTGAATCTATAAATACACGGTCGAGACTCATTGTAAAGGGTTGGACATTCTTCTGTTTTGTAGGCTCCCTTCTTCTCCTTGGCAAGTGAATTCGTGGAGTTTTCAGATCTCCCATATATATTGTAAACACAAATTTTGCCTTGTTACTATTGTAATGCATCATATCAAGCCATAAGAGCAATAATACATGTCATGTGGGTGACCTTCATCCCTTTCTGTGTTAATTGTTGTCTTCTGATCCTTCATTACAACTCTGGTTATTTTTGCGTGTTTTTGTGTTGCATTCTTCTGGTTTGTGTCTGCCAAAAAAACAATTGTTCATCACTCCTTTGGTGTATCACCTGGTAGCTTAAGTTTTATTTTCTTTTCATCCCTCCTTAAACTCTGTCTCCTTAGCAAATTAGAGTAGGATTTAGGACCTTTTGTGATTTTATGCATACACCTAAACAGAAGAGTAGGAACCAGCCTTAATCTGCAGAGTTTTTCCCACTTGTGAAGTCCCACACTTTGGGGGAAAAACTCAATGTTATGCGAATCACACCAAATGAATTTTCCTTAGAAAATTATATCTAATGACTCATTTGGGGGTGTTGTGATTTTGTACTATTAGTAACTTTATAACACAACTTGTGGTATTCAAAAAAACAAATTAATTAACTATTAAACTCAAAAAACACGGTCTTTACCTCATCAACAAATCCTATCTTTGCATGTTTCTTACCATTCATGATTTGCACAACCTTCTCGAGCTTGTAAATGCATTTTTTAAAAAAATATTAATGAGTTTCAGTCTTATATCAACATTATTCATTACTCAACACAACAATGATCCATAATTCATAATTAACACAATAAAGAAGCTCTCTTTTATTGATCCTCCCTAAAATACATGGCTTAATGAGCCTCTTGGCTCTGAAATAGAGGGTTTCTCCCTTTCATACCTTCTACCAACCTTCACAACTACCTCCTTATTCAAATTCACTAGGATTATTATGATTAAAGAGAGGTGGTTAGGGTTCACCAACCTAACTCACCCTAATTCAACCTTACCCTAGCTAGTTACATCATGGTAGGGTCAGGAAGGTAATTACATTACCTGAACAACTTAGTATACTAACATTAAGCCTATTCTAACCCCTAATTTACTAACAAACTAACACTTAGAGCTAGGATACACTATAAGCTTAATTTGAATATTTAAATGTGGATTTTGGAGAGAAACCTCCAAAATGCCACTTATTACATCAAGAAGGGTCCATATGGACCAAAACACTTACAAAACCTCCTAAGACAACCTACAATGCCTATTCAAGCCAAAATTGGACTATGTACATGATGTTCCTGCATCAATTTAGGTTTGTGTTTCTTTTCTTTGTTGTGATGTTTCACCGTCATGGTCGGTTTTGTCTCTATACTCAATATGATTCTTCTATGCATCATTTGTATAATGAGAGAACCTAGAAATAATTTTTAAAAAAAAACTTGATGAGTACTACATTTTTTTTAAATAAAATACTTTAAATTATAAAATATACAACTAAATATATTAATTGGTTAGTGAAAAAAAATTAAAGTTAATACAAAAGAGTACTCACTGATTAAGCAAATGTTGAAATAAATAAATGTTAATCTAAAGATGTAACAACGTAATAAATAATATGCAATGAAGTACAAATTTTTGACCCAACGAAATAAGCTAGAAAATATGAAACCCTAGTTGCAAATGAAGGGATAAAATACTTAGCTAGTTCAAAAATAATCCTAGACTTTGTTGAGCTGACGAATTGATGAACAAGAGGGAAGAAGTGTCGTATCGAAGCTTAGAAAATTGTGCAACCATAAGATCTGCCTGGACTAGGGTGTCTGGACTCAGTCAAGGGCACCTAGGGCATTACAAACCTTCTATGGGTGCCTGTGACTACTCAGAACCTTAGAAAATGATCTTCGCAAGTTCACGAGATGTTCGCTAATGTTCACCTTTAATTGCATGTATGTCCTTATACTTTGTTGTTATTCTCCTGAAACCTGGAAGAAGAAAGAGAACCTACAAAACCCCAAAATAAATCAAATCCTAAAAAGAAAAATATGCAAATGGGGAGTCGTACTGACCTTGGTGGTCACCAAACTGAGTGAACTTACGATCTGAGCATTGCACAACATTTCAGACTCCATGTAATTTTGCATGTGTGTGTGAAGAATCATACCCTAGGTGGCTCTTGTGCGAGTCACACTTGATAGCGAGCAATAACTAGATGTAGAAGATATAGATAGATGTGTGCATAGAAAAATGAACTTCCCCTCCTATGCATGTATGTAGAAGTAATAGTTCCTTGTCCCTTTTATGGAGGACGGATGCTTAAATGATCTTAAAATGCTCTTGGATACAACCTTAGGTGGTGATGGATAATGCTTAGTGCTTATTCCTTTATTATGATCACATAGCTTTTTATTTATATGATTCCTTTGTTTTAATTTTGTAATTAACCACTAAAATGCTGACTAGTAAGAAACAAGATACCCAACTGGCTAGAAAAGACCCAAAAGATGCAAGTAAAGTACAAAGAGGTCGGGAGTGCCCAGAGAGGACAAGGGTTCCTTGGTGTTGGCATCTTGGCTGGGTGTTGGTGTCTAGAGTTATAATTTTCAAAGTATCAAAAGAGAGACTAGACAAGCAAGAGTGTAAGGCCAATAAGGAAAACATAAAGTGAGTAAAGAGGCCAAAGACAATGGTCAATTAGTACTTTTCTCACTTACAAATCATATGAATAGTAGTATGTGATCAGGACTAGAAATATACCCAAAGTGCGTGATTTAGTGTCTACATTTTCCCCCACTTTATGCTGTTGAGAAAAGGCTCGATAACATAAAGTAGATAAGAGATGCATACTTGATAACCATGTAGATTTATGGAAAAAAATGTGTCGAGGAGACAAGAAAAAGTGTGGGGTGATAAAATATGAAGTGTGGATGTTAGAGAAGGGGAAGTGAAAATGATGATGACCATAGGGGTGAAAGCGTATGTGTAGAATGTCGTGTTTTACCTATTTTTTATGTTTCTCGATGTGTGATGATGTGTGATTGACGTGGCTATCACTTCCCATAAGGACGGACCTACAAAATAGAAGAATGAACAAGTAGTCAAATACGTGTATATGAAAAAATTTATCAAAATGCGTGAAAATTATGTAAGAAAGTATGTAGAAATGTGAAAAGGAAAATGTGAACCAGATCCATGATGAGTGAAAAAGATAGAGAGGATCCTGAATATGTTCTAGAAGAATGAATTTTTTGGGCTATCTCACACCAGTTATGCTGAGTTTGAATTTTTTGGGTGATCTCACACCAGCTGCGCCAAATACGGAAGAAGTGTAGGGAGAAAATTCTAGTGTTATTCTCCAACCTTTGACTGCTTCCCGAAGTATAAACACCATTGTAGATGGTGTGTGTAAATTTGATCCATTTTGATCCAACACAAAATTAGAAAAGGTGTAATGCATGCATGTCAAGCGTTGAAGGATTGTGTTTGTCATGTAAAATCCATTGTGTGAGTTGATGTGAACTATGCCAAACTGAGAAAAACTTTGTAACTACCCCTGGTCATTGGCACCCAGGAAGGGTCAGGGACACTTAGGCGCTACTGTCTCTGTCTAGGTGTTGGCATCTATGTTGTGCTAAGGACCTAAGTCAGATTTTGGTTCGGTGTTGTGACTGAATATTGTGTTGTACCGGTACTGAACTATGTTAAACTGTGATTGTAAACTAGTTTATTGGGTGACTATTTCAGCCAATGATGACCCCTTATTTGGAGTGCATGCAAAGTTGCAAGGAGTATGCAGACCAAAGGAGGATAAGATGTTGTGCTGAAACTAATGCTCTACAGGGGGAGGAGGGAATGTGCTTGGTAGAAACCAAGGTACATGTAAAAAAAGTGGCTGAAAACAAGTGTTAGTGTAAACAAGATAAACACACATATCGGAGACAAGATGTAAGTTAACAAGCAAGAAGACAATGTAGACCGTGAAAAGTGGGTCACAAACATGGGACATCACTCATGATGTCACAAGACAACCAATGCCAAGGTGGCCAAAAGCATATGAGCAATCAAAGAACAAGAAATACATAGGGAAAATCCCACAAACAATGGTATACAATAGTAAGAAATGACAAACAGTGACAAGAAAATAATAGACAACCATGGTAGTAAATAGACCTGAAAATAAAATGTTGCACATAAAGCACCCATTAGCATGATAATAAGATAAAATGTATGTCAAAACGTGTATAATCCGATATAGTAATGTGTTATGAAAAATGAAACAATAACACCTATAATGTATACGAAATTGGATGCCCCCAGGAGCCTATTGTGGGACTAGTAAGAGGTATAGTGCTAAGCATACATGTTGTGTGTAATAATATGTGTAGTGTCTACTATCACAACTAAAACGCAAGTGAACATGCATGTGTATATAGAAAAGATAATGACATACAATGTATATATCTAACATATTAAGAAAAATGTATCATGTGAGTACAAGTAAGCAAGAACGATGTGCAACCAAGATATGCAATATACTATGAGTGTGTGAGATGGAATGGAATGCAATGTGAGTGTGATAGGATCCATGTTCCCCCCAAGCAAATGTGTGTGAGCATACATGAGATGAGGCTTATTTATAAATGCTCCCTCAGTAGTCAAGAATGAACCATAGAACAAGAGTGCGTCATCGGGAAATGGTTTGAGTTTTTGCGCTAGAGAGATATGATTGATAAATCGTATAGCATAGAGATTAAGTGAGTGTGGTGAGGTTCATTTTAGATTGAGACCCTCAACAGTCGAGTATGAACCATGGAACTAGAGTGCATCACATGGAAAATGTGATACGATGAATGTGCACGAGAAATATGTGTCATGAATGTGCCAAGTTTGAAATGTGTAGTGTGAATGATGTGAGGTCCATGAATGTAGTAAGCCCTCAACAGTCAAGTGTGAATCATATCACAAGTGTGCATCATCAGGTAATGACGATACAAATGTATCGAGATATGCGAAGTGTAGAGTGAGTGAGTAGATATGCAAGACAAATGATAATGCGATAAGGGGGGAAATGAGCATGATGCCTCCCAAGTGTATGATGATAGATATGATCAAGTAACATCATCTAAGAGGTTTTCATTTTCATGGTCAAAACCAATTAGAGATGCGTCAGAGACCTGATAAGAAATAGTATGTGGTTGGTCAAGTAAAGAGTCATTGTGACATAGATTATACATACCCATTACATATTCCTCATCATTGAAGGGTGGTAATGGACATCCATGTGCATACCAACGAGTAATGTTTTGTGAATAGCTAAGAAATGATTCATTGCAAATGAAAACATGACTAAAGGGCATGTGGAATGAAATTTCGATATGATTAGGATCTAATGTGCCACCAATGTAGTCGACCCAAGACTATCCAAGTGTGAGTGGAGAAGTGTGCGGATTGTGTGCAACAAAGACTAATAAATGAAATACTCGGAGGTCAAACATATCCATGATATAGATGTGTTGAATGCAGTGGATGTAGGATATCATCGAGTGTAAACCCAAGCCAATTTAAGACATCATGTGTGTAAATAGTCTCAGAGAAAGTGGGATCGAATGGAATGTGCAGCCAATAATAATTATTTTTAAATAACGTGCATGTGAAAGGAGGTATTATAGATGTAGATTGCTCGTGAGAAGACATTGAAGGTGGTATGATGTTTGATGTATGGATAGACCCCTAATAAAGTAACATAGCATTAGTATAAGGGGGAGATTCTAAAGTGGATGAAACAACATCTAGTGTATAAATGGTTCCCTCGAGTGGAGGCAAGTTATCCGGATAATGCATGGGTCACGGATCAGCAGTAGGATGTATAGTAGTAGAAATTGGAATAGGAAATACAATGTTTGGGTTAAAGTTGCAATATTGGAATAGTATACTATCAGCAAGTTCTGCATATTCAAATCCCTCATGCAAGAATTTAACACATCGAGGAACTGTAGAAGATACTGCTTTCATTCTATGAAGTCATGACCTACCAAGTAAATAGTTATATGCAACTGGGATATCAATGGCAAAGAATAGTACATGAATAGTTTTTGGACTAACTATCATGGGTAAATTTATAGTACCTAGGCATCGGCATGTAGTAGAATCATATGCTCACACAGAAATAGATGTTGGATTAAGATTAGCAACAGAAAGGCCTATATCCTTAATGAATGATAAAGGACAAATATTGAGCTCAGATTCATTATCAACTAAAGCTTGTTTAACACCCATGTTATTGATGTATACTCATATATATATATAGGAGGATCATTGTCATAAATAGAAATATCATCGGCTATAGTAGATGGAAAGGTAATATGTTGAGATAATGTATCTACAAATGTCTTATAAACAATGTCCAGATGAGTAGTATAAGAAATACGAGTAGTAGCCAAGAGGGTAATGATTTTAGTGTGGCGCTCAGGATTGGCTAACAATAAATCATGGATAGAAATATCCTTGATGAAATGAGCCTAAGAAAAATGCAAGAAGTGATTAAATGAGGATCCCAAGCGTGAAAGAGTTGGGTTCACCAAAATGATTAAGCAAATATTGAAATAAATAAATGCTAATCTAAATATGTAATAGCGTAGTAAATAAATATGCAATGAAGTACATATTTTTTTACCTAAGAAAATAAGCTATAAAATATGAAACCCTAGTTACAAATGAAGGGATAAAATACTTAGCTGGTTTGAAAATAATCATATATTGTGTCGAGCTGACGAACTGATGAACAAAAGGGAAGAAGTGTCACACCGAAGCTTAGAAAATTGTGCGACCATAGGATCTTCCTGGACTAGGGTGCCGAGGGCGCTGCAGACCTTCTCTGAGCACCTGTGACTACTCATAACCTCATAAAATGATCTTTGTAGGGTCACGAGATGTTTTCTAATTTTTGCCTTTAATCGCTTGTATGTCATTGTACTTTGTTGTTATTCACCTTAAACCTACAAGAAGCTAGAGAACCTACAAAATCCCAAAACACCTCAAATTCTAAAAATAAAAAAGATGAAAATGGGGAGTCGGACTAACCTTGGCAGTCACCCGACTGAGTGAACTTACGATCTGGGAGTTGCACTAAATTTCAAACTCCGTGTAGTTTTTCATGTGTGTGTGAAGAACCATGCCCTATGTGGCTCTTGTGTGAGTCACACTTGATAGCGAGCAATAGCTAGATGTAGAAGATGTAGAAGATGTAGATAGATGTGTGCATGAAAAAATGAGCTTCCCCTCTTATGGGTGTATGCAGAAGTAAAATTCCCTTGTCCCTTGTGTGGAACTAGATGGATGCATGAAATCTCCTGGATGCAACCTTAGGTGGCGATAGATAATGCTTAATGTTTAGTCCTTTATTATGATCTCATAGCTTTGTATTTATATGATTCCTTTGTTTGAACAATGTAATTAACCACTAAACGGTCAACTAGTAAGAAATAAGATGCCCAAATGGCTAGAAAATACTTAAAATATGTGAGAAAAATACAAAGAGGTCTAGGGCACCCAGAGGGGATAGGGGCGCCTGGGCACTGGTGTCTTGGTTGGGCGTTGGTGTCCAGAGTCAGAAATGCAAAAGTATCAAAAGACAGATTGGGAAAGCAGGAGTGTAAGGTTGATAAGGAAAACAGAAAACAAGTAAAGAGGCCAAATATAGTGGTCAATTAGTACTTTTCTCGCTTATGAATCATATGAATAGTAGTATGTGATTAGGACTAGAAATATACCCAAAGTGCATGATTTAGTGTCAACACTCACCTACCACTAGTTTTCCACTCTAATCATGGAAAATATTGAATGAGCTTTCCCTTTATGGAGTCCCTCTCATAATAGGTCATCATTTCCCTACTTCTCCAATATACATGCATTAGAAGAAACAAGTTAGACTACAAAATGACATAAAAATGATAGTTAATTTATAATATAATGTTATTTAATTTTAGAGAAGATAGCTTTAAAAAATAGGAGCATATTCTAAGTAATTATATTCTTAATTTTTGTATACTTCTATTTTAAAAAACACTATCATCTAGTAGGGGACCCCGACAAGTATTAATTTCTTTGTTATCCCAACTTTTTTGCTACAATGGGAAATTAAAATAGGAAATATCAATATACTCTTGTGTTTCCTTATTAACTCTCTTTTTAAACATAGGCTTGCATTCTTTTCAAGAATTTTTTTTTAATTTATTAATCATTACTAATATGAAAAATATTAATGGATAATTTTAAAACTTACCTTTAATTTGAAAAAATAATAATATACATGTCATTGTCATACCTCAATACATTCCCATATGCAACTAAATGGATTAGCCTTTCTAAGGTGTCAAAAGAAGACCTCATTTAAATGTACCTAATCCACATGGCGTGCCTCTTGACATCCTACCTAGAATTTTTTGCTACTATAACATGGGATGAAGGTGAAGATGGATCAAGACAAGTATCCATAAACACATCTCTTGTAGTATGGAACTCAAATGGAAGCCTTTGAGGTAGGCATATGTAAGGATGTACCATCATGTGGAGGAGAGATCTGACTTGATGTTTTTTTAGTGGGATATGGGTCTCTCAATCTCATTAAAGGGGAAGAATGTAGGTTAAAAGGGTGGGAAAATCTATTAGAGGGAGAACTCCCTAATGCATGTTGATATTTCTTATCTAATTTTGGGTTATGCCGAATATGGATGGCTAACCCATGCTTAGAAAAGCTACACATAATTAAAAAATGAAAAATTAGAAGCATTAAAAATATGTACATATATATATATATATATGAGAAAATTTTATATGAAATAGAGATATGGAGAGAGAGAGAGAGAGAGAGAGAGAGATAAAGAGAACTCGTTTGTTGTCAATCAACTTATTTGGAAGCAATATCTATGTAACTTCAATTTCCACTAAAAGACATAAAATAAAGTATGACCTAAATTATGCCCAAGGATTTTTATACTAGCTCAACATGGTTGCATGAAAATAAAACACAAGAAAATCTTACAAGGTCAAGATTGAATCTAGAGTGCCATATTAGTTCAAAGAGTTTCAAGGAATACTCATTATATACATGCAATGCATATTTGGTAATTATTTTTCTCCATGATACACAATTTTTATTATACACTTGGTCAAATAAATTGTAAATCTTCTATATTATATATTAGGAATGACATGTGTAATCAAACATGCTTAAACCTTCACTTCTATATTCCATCTTGGGAATGACATGTTTATGGACTTACATTGATAAGCTACATGATCCATGATTGAACCCCACTCAGGAAGGGCATGATTATGCAAAGTAAGCTTACAACTTCACTTGAGAGAGGATGCAATACATTAAAAATTTATATGCTACTTGCCAAATGTTTTTGTTGGTGTTTTGGCATAGACTTACATTCATAAGTTATCTGAACCGAGATGCATTCCTACTCTGGAAGGGCATTAAAATGCAAATAAATACTAGCATACCTATATTTATATAAATATATGTAATATATGTTGAGAGGTATATATAACATATATTTATATATTATATAAATATATAGGTTCCTTATGAACTTCACCTCTCGGCATATTTTACATATCATGTTTTGGTTTATGTTTATGTGTATGTAAAATATGCCAAGAGGTGAAGCTCACAAGGCACCTATATATTTATATAATATATGTAATATATACCTCTCGGCATATATTACATATATTTATATAAATATAGGTATGCTAGTAGCAACCGCTGGAGTTGCAAAAAATAATACCTAAAATAAAGTACAGAAAATAAGGGGGAATTTTGTTTGTGCATGAATAAAATCAAATATCTTACAAGGAACATCATAAATGCATTTAAAGGAGGAACCATATCTCTTAAGAGAATGAGTATGAGCAAAAAAAGGAAGGTCTATAATACACAAAGTTCTTATGGATTTTATTAGTAACCGTATTATCAAGTTAAAAAAATATAATCTTTTTTCATATGAATTGAAATGTGTAATGTACATCACATGTAATGAAAAATTCATAGAATGAAATGTGTGTTACACATGGTACATTATTTATATTCCAAGGACATGAGTCTTTTTTCCTCAGCCTTCCGTTTTGAAAGTAGTTTTCCGTTCTTCATCTTTGCATAGTGCTCATATGACTTCACTTGAGAGATATTTTTAGACTCTGCAATGACTTCACTCGAGAGATAGCCACAAATGTTAACCCCATTGTTTCTCTTTCTTCAATATCAACTATAGCCTTGGAAAGAGTCAAACCTTGTGATTTATGTATCATCAATTCCCATGCCAACCGTAAGGGTAATTGGTGTGTGTGTCCCCTCTGTATTGGTGTAATTGGGATGGTACAAGGAGTTCTATCTTCAAATGGTATTCTGAAGTAACTATCAAATTCAACCATTACATACGTTGGCGGGTTCGGTGGACCACTACCAAGTGCATATACTATGCTTCGAATATATCCTAGAGCTCCATTTACAAGACCTGCTTCTATCCAAAGATTGGAGGTTACCATAACCCTTGCATCATTAGAAATTAATAACTCTAAATCAAGTTCATCATTCAAACCTCATGCCAGTGTGTTGGCAGTACTTGTTCTAGTTGCAATGCTACTTGCATCAAGTCTTTTTAATGAATGCATTCTTTTGTTGTGGTTATTCACGTTAATCTTTGTCGCTATTAAGTGAATATTATTATAGAATTCTTCGTTGCTATTTTTTTCTAATGCAGAACTTGTTCTACTCATTAACAACATCCAATCATCTAGTGTCAGATTCACATCTCTGAGATTTTCCAGAAGTTGTCGAAAACATTTTTGGTCTTCATATTCTCCTCCTTGCCTAAATACCTTATCCAATGTAACAATTGTTTCGAATGCTTCCCATAACAGCTTTGTGCATCTATTACTATCATATGGTGGTTTATCGGTAATAGGAGGAAGTTGCCCCAAATCTCCTACCAAAACCATAGAAACACCACCAAAACTCATGTTTTCTCTTTCAGGGAATGCTTGACAAAGTCGGGAGTCCACGTTTTCTAGCAAAAATTTTCCAATGAAGCTCATTTCATCAATCAATACATATTTTATGTGGCAAATCTCTTGTTGGAATGTTGCAAGTCTCAATCCTTCTAATTCTGTAAAATTTGTAATAGGGATTCAAAGTTGTGAATGGATTGTCGAGGCGCCAATATTAAAAGTTGTAACTCATGTTGGTGCAAGCAATAGAAGAGGAGAACGTTCTGGGAATGATGCATCAAAAAGTGCCTAACGAATTCCACCAATCAAATAGGATTTTCTTGTTCCTGTTGTTCCTTGAACTATCATGAGCAATGGAATGTTATCTCGACATTGATTATAATGTGTTATTATATCAAGTGCTTGTTTTTGTTTAGCACCCAAGGTGACATAATTGAAATTTGGGGCTAATTCATCATCTATAACCAACCCATTTTCTTTCATGTTGCTTATGAATTTGATCCCTTTACTTGTGTATTATTCACCTCTATATTCATCATTCCATGGTGTTTGTCTATCAATTATAGCTCTCCTTCCCAATATATCTATTTCTGTCACTTGCAAAATTTGACCATAATGAAGCCTACACATGATTTCCCAATCATGTTCTATTGTATTCTGTTGAACATGTTGATTAATTTCCTCTTCAAAATCGTTATTATTTTCAACGTCTTCTACTACAATCCTCCTTTCCGACATGTCATGGATTATAACGGAATGATTCCCATTTTGAAATTATTGAATCAGAATCAAGTCCATATCTCTCTCTATATCCCAAAACGGATTGTAAAGAAACAAATCTGACCAACAAAAATCAATCCATTTATGAGATTCCCATGAAGGGACAGAGGAAAACCTTGGGAACACTCTCACAATAGCTGCCAAACTCCTAACCTCCCACTTGTTATCCCATTTTATCCTTGGATTATATGTCCAAGATCTAGTGGCATTAATAAGAGACACACTTTCCATGGAAAAAGGCCTATTTTTGTACCCGTCAATGAAATTTATTGCATGTTCTTCAGGGTCATCTCCATCAGATGTTACCTTTTTGAACACCTCACAGGAAACATTCAAATTTATGAATACTCTACTACTCTCTACCAAAGGGAGCTCCAACAACATGTGACATGTTTCTTGTGTGCCAATGACTCTTTCAAAAATTGTTTCTTAGAAGTCTCATGTTGCCATTTCATCTGGGTTTTCAATGTTTGCAATCCACATCAACATTTGATGATAAGTTTCAAATCTTTTCTCCGCTTTTGCTGCATACTTTGCAATGTACTTGACTACGACATGCTTGGAAAGAACAGGTTGCCAATCTACATTTTCTCTCCATAATTGTAATATGTAGTGATTATGTGTATTTACCCTATCATCATTTCTTGCAGGTTCAAACTTTTATCTCCCATATCTGAGTCTTGATATAACTTTGATCCATTGAGATTAAATGACCATGGTGCATTATACTTGCAAAATGTAATAATCAATTATTGGTTATTCCAGATGTGATTTTTATTTCAATTTAATTATTCAAAATTTTGAACCTTACCTACAAACAATTTTCCCCCTGTTCTTACGTAGACAGGAACCCTCTCTACACATTATATGTCATTCTACACTATTGAGAATCTCTTCATAGTCACGTTCCATATCGACTTGTGTCAGTTGTCTTGTATTTCGAAGACATGGATGTTGCATACAATTTTGGTAGACTTGTAACATAGAACATAAGATTATTTATGCAAAATATTTTGAGAACGTTAAAATTCTATATAAATCAAAAACTTGATGAGAATTGATAAATTACCTATATGTTTCACTGGTGCGGGTCCTCCCGAGGATTCCATGCATAACAATAGAATGTAAGTATTTTTCAGCATTTCCAAGTTGAAAATCATCATTCCAATTAAGGTTGTCCATATTCGGCGCACCTTCTAACCATATGAATCCATGCACATGTAGTGAACCTCTATGTTGACATTCATATCTAGACCAATAATATTTAACTTTCATTCCTTTTTGTAATATCTCCTTTCGGAAAAGTGTATGTCACAGGTGCATTTAATGTGCCACTATATGTGGATATTCAATGAAAATTTTCCTTTGCCAATTTTTTGCTTCCCGTGGATTATCCAGCTGCGTTCCAGGAATTAATGCATGTAGATCGGGAAAATACATATCAGCTGCGCTTAATGTGAAAAAAATGGTAGGTGATCCGATTTGATGCAACATGTCTGTCAATTCACCATGATGCTTTTTCCCAATAAGACCTTTTACCCCTCAAAGATGTTCCAAACCACATCAAACGATCAGCTAGATTGGAATGGGGAACATTTTGCATATGCTCACGTAAATCATTAATGGTGATTGGCATATCTTGGAGGTTTTTCTTAACAAACACTAATGGTAGATGAGTTTTGTGCACGATGTATCATGATCATGTTCATCATATAATACCTGAATCGGGGATGTCGGCCAAATCGGTGATCCCTATATCGAAATAAATTTTTTACAAATTCATGGAGATGTACTCGTCTTAACCGCAGTTCTAGCCAGTCACATTTTCCATCGGGAAACAAAGTAGGGAATGCCATATCTAGTAATCCTAATGTCACATACTCATTGATAGGAGATGATCATATCCCTGGAAAATCAATTAGCACTCTAGGGTCCTTGTGAGGGTTATTCACCCATGAATGGATTAATTCCATCTCCCTTGGGGCATTAGGTGTTTTAGACACCATTAATGTTGTATGAATAATTATGTTTCCTTCATCTGTCTCCATGGTCGAACCTACAAATACAACTTCATTTGAATCATAATCAAACTCCATATGCACTGAGTTCAAATTCTCAAATACATTTTCATCATAATGCGATGGAATTTCATTTAGAGCATTTTCATCGATCTGAACATCTAAATAGAACTTATCATGTTCTATTTTATATTTCAGCACATTGTAAACTCACTCTCTATTGCCTATAAAGTTGTAATTTGTTCCATGCTGATCTCTCCCCTGAACAATAATCATCAGCAAATATTTCAATCTATGCAACAAAAGATTAGTGATTTCTTTTACTTGTTGAGGAAAACTTATCGTGTGACCTTTTTATTTATATTGACCTCATGTTGCATGTGTCACTTGCAGGATTGGATTGACACGGGCTATCAACATTTCCTCAACTTGAGTTAAGTTTGCAAGTTCTGGTGGTTTTGCCCCGGGATCCATATTGTTTGATGTTAAAAATCGATGATGACCTTTCTCTTGTCAGCATCTAGTACACATGGGTCCTTCAGGTGTTTGAGAAACTTTTATTCCAAGGTAGCATTCTTGACAAATATAACACATGATCGGTGAAGTAAGGTTATCAAGACCACATCAAAAAATCATTTGGACGGTATTCAAATCTCTCCCAACCATTCCATTGGGATCAATTTTTTTTTTTCTATCTCAATATGTGAGTTTTACATTCTTCTTCTAGGTTTGTTTGTTGATGCCTCCTCTAAATGATTATTCTACATTCTTCTTCTTCAAGCTTCTCATGTTTGTTGTAATGTTGTCTCCTCCTACACACCATTATTATCTACATTATCTATAACATCGACATCCATTGTATCTTGGCCCAAGTTTTTAGGTGTTTGGAGCACGCGATCCACTGATGTTGAATTTCCTCCCCCAAAATTGAATTCATCATTACCAACCAATCCATGATAGTGCCTTTGAGATGCTTAGTAGTGAAGTTATTGTCTTTGAATTATTTCTTCTTCTAGCAACTGATCTAAATGAATATGTCTTTGTATATTTGTTCTTGATACATGCGAGTCATCTTGAGATGAGTGCGCAAAAATTGTTATCATCTTATCTGCATGTTGTTGTCTTTCTACATCTACTGCATCATTTGTCAATTCATTCCTCCATTCTCCAAATATTTGTATATCATCATCATTTCGATGTTTCCTTTGTTCCGCTTGTTGCGCATCTGTCATTTTTTGCTGTCCTCTTCTGCGATATTGTCTTTTATATTCTCTTCGATATGCTCTTCTCTCTTCTTCATTTGTTAATTCATTCCTCTATTCTACAAATTTTTGTCCATCATTATCATTTCATTTTTTTCTTTTTTCCTCTTGTTGTGCCTCTGTCATTTCTTGTTGTCTTCTTATGCGATATTGTCTTTGATATTCTCTTCTTTCTTCTTCATTTTCAAAATTTAATCTTCCTAATTCTTCATTTGTTAATTCATTTCTTTGTGTTGCAAGTCTTTGTCTATCATTATCATTTTGATGTTTCCTTTGTTCCTCTCATTGTGCACCTGTCATTTCTTGTTGTCTTCTTATGCGATATTGTCTTTGATATTCTCTTTGATAAGATCTTCTTTCTTCTTCATTTTCAAAATTTAATCTTGGTCGAGCCATACCTATAAAGTATTTTCAAGAAAAATTTTAAATTATTTATATAACTAAAAATTTCACGTACATGTAATAGACAACAATCATATAATATAAATTTTTAAATATTAGGAGTCAACATAAAAAACAATTCTACACAAATTGGACATGATTTTGTTACAAAAACATCAAACAATTAATTTCGAGACTTTTAAAAAAATTACATCATCCCAAAATGGATACATTTAACATAAATTAGGGGTACCCTCATTATGTTGCTTTAAAATCCTTTTCAAAAACATAGGCTGACGTCCAAATTTGAACGTGATAGGATAGTTTCAAAGGGAAATATCCCATTCAAAAATCCTAGCTCCTGGCATCGAAAAAGGCATATGCAACGCTAGATTCTGAGTTGGACAAATGTTCGTACCTTTTTGTGTAAATGGTTTGTCAATTTTAAAGAATTATTTCCAAAATGTAATAAAACAAATCATGAATGAAATGTATATAGATCTATCTAATATTCAAAGGGACCATGATATTCCGATTCATATAATATTTAAAAGCACAATGACATTCAAAATTTCATATTACAGTAAAAAAGACATTACTTATAAAATTCACACAAAAGCCTAAAATTGAATTCTTCCAATATTTATATCGGCATTAACTATAAAGTACCCTATCATTAATTAATAAAATACCATACACTTTACTTTGTAAAAAGAGATCAATTAATAAAATAAATAAAAGAGATTAATTAATATAGTTTTTGGTTTGTTGCAATGTTTGTGAGCATGTTCATGTTTATTTTTGACATAAATTGACATTTCTATTTTGAATGTACTATATTATGCACATGTATATTATTTTCTTATTGTTGTCTAATGTGTATAAGTGAATGTACTGTAATATGTTTTATGTGTAATATGTATTGAAAAAAGTAATCAAATTTACAGTGTAATACCCTTTACTGTGTAATACCCATTTCACTTTATCATTGATTTAGTGTAATACCCTTTACTTTGAAATACCCATTTCACCCTATCATTAATTAATAAAATACCATACCCTTTACTGTGTAAAAATAGATCAATTAATAAAATTTTAAAAAAAAATTAAATTTACGGAAGAAAAAATCAATAAACCATTTACTGTGTCCAAAAATTTATACCTCACAATTCTATAATAGAAACCAAATAAGTCCATTCCACAACCCTTTACTATGTAAAAAGAGATCAATTAATAAAATAAATAAAAGAAATTAAATTTACGGAAGAAAAAATCAATAAACCATTTACTGTGTCCAAAAATTTATACCTCACAATTCTTGAATAGAAACCAAATAAGCCTTTTCCATAATTCCTTGTGATTTGAAAAGTGCACAACGATATCCCTGAATAATCCATATAAATATAAGAATAAAATAATCAATGTGGAAACATCATTTCAAGAAATCAATTAATAAAGGAAATAAAATAAATTAAATTTACCAAAGCAATCAATAAACCCTTTACTGTGTCCAAAAATTTATACCTCACAATTTTTGAATAGAAAGCAAATAAGTCTGTTCCAACAATTCCTTATGATTTCAAAACTGCACAATGTTATCCCTGAAGAATCCATATAAACTAAAATAATCAATGTGAAAACATCATTTTATTAAGAAAATTCAAACCAATGCACATACCAGTTAAAAAAAATGTAGGCATATTGTTAAATAAGGTGAAAATAGGGTTACTTACCTTTACCAGAGTCTCTGCAAAAGAGAGAAGAAAAGTAAGGGAAGCACATGCCTAAAATGTTTGGGTGCGGGATA
Source organism: Taxus chinensis (assembly GCA_019776745.2). Classification (NCBI taxonomy): domain Eukaryota; kingdom Viridiplantae; phylum Streptophyta; class Pinopsida; order Cupressales; family Taxaceae; genus Taxus; species Taxus chinensis. The sequence goes on along the minus strand of CM034154.1, from coordinate 14,173,960 downwards.
GTTTTGTAACTGTTCTTATAATATTTTTTTAATAAAAAAGTGAACTTATATGTATAATAAATTTATTCAATTAATTTTATTCATATGTATTAATAAAAGAAATCAAATTTACGGTGTAATACCCTTTACTATGTAATACTCATTTCACCTTATCATTAATTAATAAAATACAATTGAATTTATTGTGTAATACCTTTAATACCTATTTCACTCTATCATTAATTAATAAAAGAAATTAAATTTACTAAAACAATCAATTAATAGGTGAAATTAAATTTACCATGTAATACACATTCATTTCACCTTATCATTAATTAATAAAATACAATTGAATTTACTGTGTAATACCCTTTACTTTGAAATACCCATTTCACCCTATCATTATCATTTATCCATTTCGGAAGCAATCAATAAAATGATTTTTTTTATTGCCATGTAAAACCCATTTCACCCTATCATTATCAATAAAAGAAATTAAATTTGTCCATTTACCACGTAATACCCATTTAATTTTAAATTTATCCATTTACCGCGTAGTACCCATTTCACTTAGCACATTTATTTGTCTATAAAAGAATTGGTTTTTATTTACACAAATAATTATTTACACGGGCACGACATATATATATATATATATATATGTATATATATATATATGTATATATATATATATGTATATATATATATATATGTATATATATATATATGTATATATACATACATATATATATATACATCATATATATATATACATATACATATATACATATACATATATATATATACATACATATATACATATATATATATATATATATATATATATATATATGAAGATGCCTTTCGTTATGCCGAGAGGCATCTTTATTTATATATATTGAGTTGATATACATATTCAAGTTAGCATATGTTTATGTAGGGAATATTCAACATACATATGTTGAACATAACTTGTTTAATTTAATAATATGAATATTCAATATGTATTTGATTTTATTCATGCACGAACAAAATTCCCCCTTATTTTCTGTACTTTATTTTTGGTATTATTTTATGCAACTCCAGCGGTTGCTACTAGCATACCTATATTATATAAATATATGTAATATATGCCGAGAGGTATATATTACATATATTTATATATTATATAAATATATAGGTGCCTTGTGAACTTCACCTCTCGGCATATTTTACATACATATAGAAAATAAATCAAAATAATAATATGAATATTCAACATGTTGAACATAACTTGTTTATATACATATTCAAGTTAGCATATATTCCATCTTGGGAATGACATGTTTATGGACTTACATTGATAAGTTACATGATCCATGATTGAACCCCACTCAGGAAGGGCATGATTATGCAAAGTAAGCTTATAACTTCACTTGAGAGAGGATGCAATACATTAAAAATTTATATGCACCTTGCCAAATGTTTCTGTTGGTGTTTTGGCATGGACTTACATTCGTAAGTTATCGGAACCGAGATGCATTCCTACTCAGGAAGGGCATTAAAATGCAAATAAATATTAAATATCCACAAGGGACGTGTTATAATACATAAAAAAATATAATATGTTCTTTGTTAAGTGTCGTCATCAGTGTGTTATATTGACTTACATTTATAAGTTAGTTGAACTAAGATTCCTTCAAAGCCCGATGACGGAAAATCGGTGGCAAGTTTTCTCCTGCGGCTAAAACGTGCTTTAGGGTTTAAATGTTATTCAATACAGGTGAAAAAAAATTATCTAGGTTCCAAACCAATGAGTGGACATCACAAGCATGTATGAATGGGCCCTAAGAACCACCTTCCTCTAGTCTCGTAACACCCTTGAACAACGTAAATTGTGGGAATACATAAGTGGTTCTTAGGAGAAGCCTTTTGATCCTAAGACAAAAACTAACATTGACTTAAAACATGTAATTTTTTCCAAACTAGGAGAAATGTAAATGAAGCGTTAGATTATATGGTTGCATATGCAGGTCATCTACGAATCCTCTAGATGAATCTCTCAAAGTGATAACGAAAAATTGGTAGCAATTTTTATCCCATCGTTAAAACATGTTTCAGGGACCAAAAGTTTTTCAATAGAGGAGAAACATTTTCATTGGGACACAATCAATGAACATACATTGTAGGAATATATGGATGGGTGATGCAGGTGCATCACTTTTTCTATATCAAGAAGGTTGTCTTTGGAATTGAATAGTTTGAGGAGGTCCATCAAGTCCATAATAATCCATGTTTGGCATTAAGAGTGTGTTTTTAATTAGTTTAAGTAATAAGGAGATTTTCCCTCCGAAACATCAAATTTGAATTTGAAGAATTATTATGTAATTCTATAAGAGTAAATCATAAGTAAATGTTACTCATGGTGATTTTTTATAGGCTTCTAGAAAATATGTTATATAGATTACCAGGTTGGCAAAAACAAGATCCTACATTCTAGTTACATGGTTGAGAGAAAATCTCAACAAATGGATGATTTTCTATAGTTGGTAAAAGATCAAAACAATTGGATCATCATCCATTGAGCTCTAGGAGGTCAAAAATCATCTCATCAAGAGCATAAGAGATAACAAAAACTAATTTTGCATGGTTCATATGTTGACATATTGATGTATGTCAATTTACCAAACATATGTATAAAGAATTCTTAATATGAATGAATAAGACAAGAATATTTTTTAAGTCCCTACATATTTTCCAAGATCCTTCTATAAGTTTTTGATGATTTCCATGCTTAATTTCATGTTTTCTACTAGATAGTGTTCGTTAGAATAAAATTTCAAGCATATTATGTTTTATAACTATGAATTATGACATGTTTTAATGGAAAGCTTGTTGTCAAGAAAAATTAGAGCATTTCCAGCACATGCACTCAAAAGAGAAAAATTGCATGAGGTTGGGACAGAGCTGCAGAACTCTATTTTTCATTTTGAAACATTCATGTTATCAATATATTAAATTTTTTCTCTCTTGAGTACCTATAAACTCTCAATTAGGATCTAAAAGAAAAATTTGTCATATCTTGCATATAACTTGGAGTTTAAAGCCCAAATTTGGTGTGGAGGGACTAACAAATATTTTTAAAAAGATCAAAGTGGTTTTAAGTGTTGATGAATTTAGGATAAAAATAGTGATCTATCGCATTCAAGAAGCTTAATTAGGCTTAATTGGAGTTTTTTGGAGCTCAAAATTGCAACCCTCCTAAATCAGGATGATTCAGGGCTTTGAGGCAACATGGGACTATCTCCAAGTTGTGGGACCTTGCGCTTGAGACAAACCTCCAGAGAAGGTTGGATTCCTTTATTTATTTCTACTGCTACAACTACTCTTAGGAAGGGAAATTTAGTTATCTAACTCTACTCTAAGATTCCAATGGACCAGGGTGAGAAGGAGATGCATAAAACTAAAATCCTAATCTAAGGGGAGGTGATAGCACCATAAAGAAGGGGATGAACAGTCTCAAATGAGTGAAAATGGGAGAAAATGTGCAAAGGAATGCCAGACATGTGTGTCACAATCCATAACAACATTTAAGCTCTCATTTTCATGGAGCATGACAGAAAGGAGACCATGCAAGGGACATAATTAGTACAAAACATACAAATATTGTAAAATAAGGAAAGAACGTGTAATTAAACATGATCTAGGACAGAAGATAGCGATAAAAAAAACTTCTATTGCTTCCAATAAGTACACAGTCAGTTATAATAGTGGAAGGAGGCAAGAATCCACATCACTGAGCCAAATCTGAGGCCTACAACACAAAATGCAAAATAACACTACTCAGAATACTGCTCTTACAATCCAAGAGGATCCAACATTTACAAATGAATATTATTCAACAATATATAGAATAATAGGTTAGAAGAGGAGGAAAAAGAGATGGAAAACTCAAATTTCCAATCATAACCACCAACAACATGCAATAAATGCCTATAAATCCTCTTGTACTCTATAAAATCCACCTACCCATGTCAGTTTGCTTGTGGAAGGAGGAAAGAAGCAAAATACCATGAAATTTGGGTGGTTGAGTCGGCTAGAGATGTGCATTAATGACCTGAATCATGTTTTCCAATTTTAACGTACCAAATCCTGCCAAAATCTTATTTTGAACAGCCTAGAGTGTAGCCTGCATCAACAGCTTTCCAACAAGACTAGGCACACATGATTTCAAGATATGCGGAGGAAGTTATGGCAATTTGATTTTATTTAGTGCAAGAGGAACATGCAAGACACATGGCACAATCTGATTTGTCATGGGAGCTAGTTGATTGATTGTGCTTTTTCTCTGCCATGTTTTGTGTGTTCATTCATCATAAGGATTCGGTGCACGTCTAGCACTTTTCGATTCGTCCTATGATTTTCACTTTATCTGACAAGTTCCCATAGTTGGAAATGTGGTGTGCTAGAATAGGTGTAGAGGTTGCAGCCTTGGGCGCGTGCACAGAAGCAGGAGGCAGGGAAGCAAGAATGCATAAGTACGTTGGCGCACATGAGAGGATGCACGGGAGAGGAGGAAAGATGTATAATTGTTAAGGAATGCAAGTATCCAAGGAGGAGCAAAAGATTAGAAAAGTGATGCATAGAGACAGTACGCCAAGGAAGAAAAGTGAAGCTCGCAAAGGAAGGCGCATGCGAAGATTATGTGGGAAGATGCGCAAAGGGGAAAGATTATGCACGGAGTGATGTGTGGGACTCGAGGAAGAAGGACATGCGTGCTGGTCAAACTAAATACTTGTCAGAATGCAAAGGCAATTCACAGGTGCGCGTGAAGGAATGCACAGCAGCCGAGACAGAAGTATTGTTGGGTATGATGATGTGATGCATTGTTGGACTGTTTGGTTATTGTACCTATAATAGATATTTTTGTGTTACTTACCTTGTTGAATGAGATGATTTCATTATTGGGTGTTTTTTTTGTTGTTGTACCTGACATTGATATTGATAGTTTACTATTCTTGCTCAAAATAATGATTTCATAATTTAAGGGATCTATATATGGTTGCAATAGTATCATTTCAATATGGAAGCATAGTTTGATTGTATGATGTTAACCTTATCTTGTTGTCATAACGATCAAAGGCCGTAAAGCATAATAGAGGTGGTCCTCAGCATGAGCAGGTAAAACTCGGGACCGTCAAGGTAAAAATCTCAAGATGGTTTAATGATAATGATATCATTAAGTTAAAGGCAGTTTCTTATATTGTAAGAAAATGTTAACTTGGTTTTTTTAAATCGCAATTACTTACTTAACTGTTTAGAAAAGCTCGATCATAGTTTGTAAGATGTTCTATTTATAGATTTGACGATTGCAATATGTTGTGGATCGAAACTTGTTTTGTTCTAATGGTGAATTTGACCGATTGTGCTCCATGATTGCGTGGATAATTATTATAAGAGAACGAGTTAACCTTTGACCATGACAATAGGCATATAAGTTGTTCAAAATCTAATATGATTTACTCCATTTAAATTGGAAAATTTAAATGGATAAAGGTTGGTGTTGATTTTAAAATAGTTTTATTAAGCCATTGACATGGAAAATTAATAAAGGTTTAACCTTCGTGATAAGTTGTATGTTTTATGTAACCATGACATGTTTTTGAAAGAATGGTCAAATGACCCTACCTTGCATATTTTTAGATCTGATTTCTTAAATATTTAATGAGGTTGATTTAACCAACCACCATGCAAATTGTAGATAAGGGGTAGTTCTAATTAACAAGCCTTGGTCCATTCTTCCACAGCCACCAATTTTGGGAAGGGAATTGATAAATTCAATTCTAGCCATTACGTGGCACTGTGGAATTGATTATATTTAATACATAAATAGTTTTGGGAAAGCGTAAGCTTCCTAAGGAAGCTAACAGCATGTAAGTGATTTTCATTTTTGTTGTTTTGGTTAAGCTCATATAAGTGAGCCATGCATGTATTTTCTGTGGTAATATTAGCAAGGTTGAAATAATTTAATTTTGTCAAACCCATATCAAACAGGTGACATCTTTCTAAACTTGTGGCTATTCGAATACTGGGAGTTATTGGATTGATTTTTGGGGGTTTTACTTTCTGACTTTCTTGAATTTTTTAAAGGATAAAGTGAGAAAATGATCAGGGCTCTCCATTTTACAGGCATGGTTATACACTTCCTTATTTAAATTTTTCATTACGAAGTATTAGAATAGATTTATGAGTGAGTAATGAAGGTAGAATTTTTATTGTATGATCTTTGAACTGAGTCTTTTCCCTTTTGGTTGGTATTTCGAAAAGTGATTGTTATTGAAGAGGTTGTTAAAATATTAGCCTTTTATACATTCCCAGCTCTGTTCTTGTATTTGTTAAATATTACTACCTAAAAATATGAACTAGGTACTCATATTTTGTGATGATTTTCAAATATGAGTTGAGACTTGTGTTTTCCCATTTTGAACAAGGTCAAATTGTCTGTCTGTAAATTGTTTAGATTTTGAAGATTTATCCTTTAAATCTATTAGGAAAACAATGGTGATCTTGAGCTAGGTTGGGTAAGGGCTTGAGACTTTAAAGTCATCATACTTGATGGAAAATGGGTTCAACTCAAACCCTGATTCTTTTGGTTGGGCTGGGATATACCGCAGTCTATGTGCGTTGAGTTTTTTGATTAAATGTCATTGTTTGAACCAAGTACTTCTACTCGAGTGGGTTGAAAGAAAACCAAACCTTGTGAAGTTTTAGTTGACTGTATTGGTTGCTATGTCAGTTACCTACCCATGTGATATCAAGGACTAAATATCTTCTTTCATGAAGCTTTTGAATGAACTATAAGTCGTGGATAGTTACACTTACAAGTATATTCTCTTCGAATGGAACTATGTCCAATATTAATGAGGACTTACATAGGATGAGATTGTTGATGAAATTAATCTGATTTATTTTTCCTACATATCTAAAGCCGTGATTTTGTCTTACTTAGATTCTATAATATATGTATATGAAGGGTTACTTATCTTAGGATAAGTCTAAGGTTTGTAATATATGTATATGAAGGGTTACTTATCTTATGGATAAGTTAAGGTTTGTAGAATTTTCACCATTGATAGTCTGTTGGGGATATGTTGGGATTTATTTTCAACAGTAAAGTGACTATGAAACATTATTAGTTTTGTGACATTACTTGAAGGTTTGTTACGGAACTTGGAAGGTTGAATTGTATGAAATAACTTATCATCTTCTATTGTGGATTATTAGCTTGTAATTATGTTAGGAGACATTTTAATTAGTTACATTGTAATTATTATTGGCAAATAGTTTTTTGAAAGGGACTATATGAGACATTTTAATTAGTTACATTGTGTGTTTTTTTATTATTATTATTGGCAAATAGTTTTTTGAAAGGGACTATGACCCTTGATTACAAAAGATGGCCTAGAAGCCAGGATAAGAATGAGAACCAGAGAGAAAAGGATCAAAATCCAAATGTGACAATGAAGTTCAAAGTAGCCAAAAAGCAGCTACTAAGACAAGACAAAACAGCAAAATTACTGCAAACAAGCAGTAAAGGGACTGCAAAAAAATAGCAAAAGAACATACAAGAACAGCAAAAGCATCAACAACTACTTCTTTGCAGCTTTGTCTATGTTGGTTTTGATATTCTTCCAGGACTTGAACATACCCAAAGTAGTCATGTGGGCAGCATCATTATAATCCAATACTCAATGGCCTTCTTGCTTTCCTTATCATTAGCCCAAAGTGTTGCTAAAACTCCGTTGAGGTTGGAGACACTTTTGACATGTTGCTCAGTGAACTCCTCAATCACCCTGAATATGGCCATGTTGTAATCATGTCGAGTTTTGGCCTTCCCTAAACGGGAGTCTAAGGAGTGCAGTTTCTTGTAATATCATCAATTTGGCTCCTATCAATTTCCTCCTCCTCCTCCTTCCTCTTACCTTTCTGTTTTGCCAAGTTCTTAACTTCATCCTTCAACAGTTTCATATTAGTTACATTGTGTTACCTTGTCAACAAAAGCTAATAGATATGTTGGATGGATTCATTACTTAGATCCAATACTTGTTGAGATTTATTAAATTGGGTTAATGTATATATGATGATGGTAAAAAGAATTTTCTTAATGTTTTTGGGACATGGTGCTTGGGTCATATGTTTGGTAGATATGATATTTAATTGGATATCATTAATTAAGATAGTTACTATTCATTTACTTTGTAATGAAGCAGCTAGATAGGGAGTTGTATATTCCATGTCAATTCTTTAGAATTGACCATGTACAATTTATTATTTTTAGATTGTAGGTTTTGTAATTAATTACAAAAAGAATAAAGAAACTGGATACGACACGCTTGTTTGATATTAATCTGATTTGTGAAATGTAATAAATGTATTGTATTTGATTTAAGGCAAAAGTATTACTTCGCATGTTGTAAATAAGGCACTTCAAGGCTTGTTGTACTTGTTATTGATTTCCTTATCATTATGTACTTTAATGACGAGGTTTAACCTCCATTTATATGAATATATATGTTGTTGTTTTACAGCGTACTTGTATTTTTTACAAAATGTTATGATGCTGAAATTTCAACATATTATGAATGCAATTTTGTAAGTACAATTTGATGATTTAATTTCATTATGATTTGATTATGTATGCATAATAAGATGAGATAGCTTATTACGACAAATACAACAACATTGTTAAGTTACATTTGCAATATATTTAATATGACGGCACATTTAACAATGCTTTAAAATATATATGTGCATTGATTAATCATATGTTCAATGATTAATCTTATAAGCGATGTCAGCAACATAATGTTGTGATAACGTGATAAGAGATAATCATAATAAATGATATCATATTGCTATGCTATGAACTTTAATCATTAACAAATGTCACGTAATAAATTAAGCGTACATTTCTTGACATGAATATAAAACAGTGAATTATATGAGGGAAGAATTATGAGTCGCAAGGCAATGCAACAGTAACTTGTCCAAGCCAATTTGGAATGGCTACGTGAAGGGTGACAGTACGCAGTGACATAAGTCATTACGCATCCACAATATTTCCCATAGGGATTCCAAGATGGATCAGTCAGTGTTCTGTCGTAGGTTTTAGTGGGTCATAATTGTTGCAAGTTGTTAAAATGAAAAGTACTAGTGTTTATTGATAAGCATTAATGCAGTTTTAATTAATGCTTTGAAATGGTTTAAAGGTTTACACTTGTGTAAACCTAATCAATTATCGTAGATCGATATAGTTGACGATCACACGGAAGTAGGTACATACTTATGCAATGACTCATGGAGATCATTGTGTACCTCTATTGTGATTTGGATATCATCTTGAAATTTAGTTAGCTTATCCATTGAATGAAGGCTTACATTGTAGTAAATGAATGAACTAAAATGGTTAACTATGAACTTAATACTTAATCAACGAAAAAGAATCATGATACTATGTGGAGACGGTTGTGCGGTGAATAGAAGGATAGGTTTCAGGTGGCTTATGTGTAGTCACGAAACTAGGCTTACTAGTGCAATGCCGGAAAAATATGGCCATAGTATTGCAAATGATTGGTTTCATTGTTTGTCACCATTTCTTCTTTTAACTGTGTCGTGAGCAGGAGTGAAGTAGTTGTATACTTTTGTAACTAACACTAAGAAGATGCACATGATTCTTTGTACCTTTAAAAATATCTAACCAAATGATATATTGGGTATATTGGCTCGTTAAGAGTGTTTGAGGGGGGTCAAGAAGGATCTATAAATCCTTACAATTGCACATGGTTATCATAGATTTTCAAGATGGATTCTAGAGTATTAAATCATTATGTTGGATTAATTTTTCTGTGTTGATGATCATTAAAGACATAGTAAGCTATATTTTAATCGTTGCATGTTAAAATCATTGAAGGCATCAAGATAATTAAATGGGTAAAAAATCCCTTAGTTTGATAAAGTGTAAGATGGGTGTTACAGTACAGAAGTGGCGGCCATACTTGTTAGGAAGGGAATTTTTCATCAAGACATATCATCATAGTTTGAAGTACTTCCTTAAACAATATGTCTCATCTCCTTCTCACCAAAAGTGGGTCTCCAAGCTTATGAGGTATGATTATGAGACCGCCTATAACAAAGGCAAAGACAATGTCGTTGTCGATGTTCTCTCTCGCACTTTTGAGGATCAAGTCTCCCTATGCGCAATATATGTGCTCATACCCGAATGGCTTCCACAACTCCAACAAGATTGGAACAAAGATCCAACCCTACAATGCCTCATCCAACAATTGGAATTCGATCCTACATCATCCTTGCACTACTCTTAGGATGGAACTTATTTGTGGTATGAAGGGTGTTTAGTATTACCATCTAAAGATGAGATTCACCATGCAATTCTTCTCGAATTCCATGCTTCTTTTTCTGTCGGTCACTCTAGTTGTTTTAAAACATATGAGTGGGTTCATAGGAATTTCTTTTGGTAGGGAATGAAGGCATACATCAAAAATCTTGTGGCGGAATGTGATGCATGTTAATGCAACAAGGGTGAAACAGTGGTAACCCCAGGTTTGTTGCAACCATTGCCCATTCTAACCCTATCTGGACTAATATTTCCATGGACTTCATTGAAGGGCCTCCTAAATCTGGGGGAAAGTCAGTAATCCTTGTCATAGTGGACCGCCTCTTCAAGTATGCCCATGTTTGTTCCTTATCCCACCCATATACGACCTCAACCATTTCCCAACTATTCATTGACCAAATCTTCCGCCTTCACGGTATCCCATCCTCCATTGTCTTAAATTGTGATGTCACTTTCACCAGCCATTTCTAAATAGAATTATTCCTTCAGACATGTACCTAATTGAGGACGAGTTCAAGATGTCACCCTCAAATGGATGGTCAAATTGCAATTGTTAACAAATGTTTAGAATCTTTCCTTCAATGTTTTACCTCTGAGCCCCAAAAACAGTGGGTCAATTGGATACCTCTTGTTGAATGGTGGTATAACACCGCATATCACACCTCCACCAAAATGACTCCATACGAAATAGTCTATGGCCAACTTCCACCACCTCTCCTCCCTTACACTCTTAGCAGTTCTCCAATTTAGGTCGTTGACATCACCCTCACCCAACGGGACCAAATTCTCTGCACTCTTCGGGACAATCTCCATATGGCACAAAACCGTATGAAACAACAAGCATATCATCACCGCTCGAAGCACAATTTTCAACCTGGGGATATGGTTTTTCTACGCTTACAACCATACAAACAGGCTTCCTTAAGACTCAAAGGGATTCAAAATCTTTCCCCTACGTTATATGGACCCTTCAAAGTTCTCCAAAAGATTGGTGTTGTTGCATATAAGCTTGAGCTTTCACCCAACTCGCGAGTTCATCTTGTCTTTCATGTCTCTTGTTTGATGAACTTTTTAGACCAACACATTACAAAACAAACAATACTACGGGAGCTCGACAGTGAAGGATCCATCATTCTTGAGCTTACCATAATTTTCGATAAGTTCTCCCACAAAATTTATAACTGCTTTATCCCCAATATTTTGATCCAGTGGAATGGCATGCAACCAAAAAATGTAACTTGGGAGCCCCTTTTCCAGATTGAGAAACAGTTCCCACAAATATAGCTTTGAGGACAAAGCTTTTTAAGGGGGGGTGTTAAGACCTTTTGTCTTACCTTTCTCCTTACATTAGTAATGTAATAGATGTGATGGACATGTATGCTTTGTAAGTAGTCCCATAAGCTATTAAGTATTATCACACATGCATGGGTAGTAGTAATTTCTATAATAGAACTAGTATGTTAAGGAGTGTGTAGGCCATGAAATATATCCACAAATATTATTATATTGAGCTTGCTCAAAGGAGGTTTCCCCCTCAAAGTGGTCTACGATATAAAAGTTATTGAAGTTATTTTCCGAAGTTTATTTCATTGTTTTTTTATTTTTTGTAGTTCGTAAATTTGTGCTAACAGATCCTTACAATATATCATTGACTAGGACACATCCATGGTCATAATGTTATCAAAAATTATCCCTTGCATATATCATTTCTTGGGGCATTGTCAATATATCCACTTATCAATCAATAAATCGATTGATCACCACTCAATGCAAGCAAGTTTACAACACATATCTACCATCACATCGTCTTCATATCCCTAACATTTCCTCTTATCTACTAATACTATCTTATCATCATTTTAAGCATTCATCTACGTGGTTCCTCCCCACATGACCCCTCGAGGGGGCATCTCCCTCCCTGACATCATTTTTTATCTTCTTTGAAAAGTCATTACTTCCTCTAATCTTAATGACCTTTCAAAGAGGGGAAAATGTATACACCTAAATTAATCCCCCTTACCAATTATCCCTTCATCACATTAAACCTTATAACATCCCAAAATACCCCTTCATCGTGATTAATTCTCCAAATCAATCATTTAATCACATGCTCTAATATTTTAGTAATTTAATATTCTTATCCACCTACCTACACCTAATTTCCTAGCCTCTCCTATAAATCACCCAATTTTATATTTGTAACCCATGTACATTTTAAACTTTAGATGTGTGAAAACATGATAGCAAACAGGATTCAATGCCAATGGAACTATATGTTGAAGCAGGTGCAAATGTTTATTACATGAAATTTGTATTGGTTTATTAAGAAGAAAATCAACAAAAGTGTGGTTGAAAGAGTTTTTTCATGTTTGGAGGAAGTATTTAAATTATGCTCATAAACATATGCAAACCACGTAACTATGATTCATTTATAGGTAAGTAATTTTCAAGATGTAATAAACATTATGCACATGTTGAGGAATTAACCAAAAATGATTTTTGTGTTTTGGAGAATAATATAGGTGTACAAACTTATCATCTTTGTAGGTTTGATTTATCTTTTAATGGCTAGTGTGTATTAATAAACTACATTCGCTTTGGACTCGTGATATCATGAAGATTCATAGAAATGTGTTTTATGTTTTGTGTACAAGATCTGGTTGTTTCTCACACAAATAGATTCAATTTTTTAAGCTATATCAAAAAAATCAGCTATCAAAAAGAGAATTTACATTTCATATGACTAGTTAGGAAGTCTTTGTCACATGTTACAGTTTTTCAAAAATTGTATTGTATTCTACACATAACACTTGGTAATGATCACGTGCATTATATATTATGTAGAATCCAGATGTGGGGATAGTAATGCATCTAGAGTAGAGGTGTCAAGTGTTTGACTAAATGTCTTGAAGAAATTAGAAAAAGTTGTTGGCATCGACATGGTTGACAACCTTTTAGATAAATCAAAAAGGTATATATATGATGTACAACTAAAATGATGACAAATATATATGGTGGCACATCATCAAATAAAATACATATGAAATAAACTAGTAAATGAGACAATGCATAAAAGAATTCTTAAATGTAGCGTTTTTATTTGATAGATGTCTACATGTTATTTATTGTTTCTAGACGTAACACACTTTCAAAAAGTTGAAATAAGCATAAAGTACAACTTATCTAGAAAAACCAATATTTGATATGCAAGATTTATTTCTATATAAAGACAATATTTGAATAGATATGAATATATACAACTAATCGTAAAATATACTTCTAAGATATGTCAATTATATACATTTTCAATTTCTTTTTATATTCTAGAAGTTATCACCAACTTCCTCCTTTATAAGTGGTTCATAGCATTAGTATTAACGTAGTTGTGTATTTGTATGGGGTTTTGATTGTTGCTTCTAGTTGTTGAACTAAAAGCAATGTCATATTGATATTGTTGCAAATTTTTGTATGGTTTGAGTAGCTAATTACTTCTCTTCAATTTATGCATTGTTTGGCAAAACCATTCAATATAAGCACATTTGTTCATGGGGTTTTATCCTCTACTCCACAACATAAACTTAAGCATCCACATCATAAATAGTAACGATAACGACGAGTTGAAACTTTAAAAATAAGCATCAATTGTTAGATTCCTAAATCTTAATGGTAAAAAAATGACAAGCATTGATTTGACAAAGTAGTAAGAATGTGAAAGGTCTAGAAAATTATTACAAAAGAATAACTACATAGAATAAGTAGTTCAAGCGAAAATGCATGCTAGATGTTTTGTATGTTTAATATAAAAGAGTAACAACATAAAATCAAAGTAAAAATAATAGTAGGATTGAAATTCATTGAGTTTGCCTTCCTAGTAGCCACATAAAGGCAAAGAAAGTTATAAAAGGTTAATTCTATAGAACACTTTGGGCAATTTGAGCAAAAACAATAATAACAATAAGAGACCACTAACAATGAATTGTATTTATATATCAATCTCAATCCATATTACATTTTTGTATTACAATACAATCAATTTATAGGTAAATACTTTGGTTTGTCTTATTACTTTTATCATCTACACCTCTTCTTGTAAAATTGTGCATGCAATTTTTAATGTTATTAGAGCTTCCACAATGAATTTTGATCAAGATTTAAACTAAATATTTCAAAAAGAAACGAATCACTTCCAAAAACAATTTTTACACTATAAGAGCACAAAACAACCTTCTCAAATTTAATTCATTTTCAAGTCTATCAATCCATGCATAACAATGTAACTAGATTGAACCCATCTTTCCCACATATCAAGAAACATGCAAAGAAAGTGATCAAGCCATTAATCACATGCAAAGAAGATGATCAAGTCATTAGTCATTAGTCATATATGCACAAAAAAGTAATCAAGCCATTAATCACTCTACAGTGGGTTAAACTATATGATCAATTGAAGATAGACACCCTAAAGTTGATACATTTAGTGTTTTTCAAACATAAATATTAATGACTCGTCCTCAAAATAAAGGCAAATTTAAGATACACCCACAATATCAACAAGGTAGTTTCTACTCCAACAATAAAAAACAATTCATAAACATCTTAAATATATCTCTATCTAAAATACACAAGCTCAATTTATATTGTATTTTCCACATACCATTTGAAAAATCTCATGTTGTATTTCCCATAGTCGACATTGACTACTAACAACAATACCCTAATTGCAATTAAGTGGTAACAAGTGGCATAAATCTAACTACATTATTGTGTCAATCTCAAATTAATCTATTTATAAAAGAAACCTCAAACCTTGCTATATGAAATATAAATGTTGGTATTTTGTAATTGACTTTTTTATGTAAAAACAATAAAAAATTAAAAGTGTCAATTAAGTGGAAACATCAAATTTAAGAATAAATTGTTATTTTATAATCAAATTGACATCAAATTTAATGTCAAACATAATATGAAAATGAACATTTTCACTTCATAACATTACATGTCTACCATTGTCAAAACACATCAACATAATAGGCAAAACTAAGAAATCACGAGTATAAATTAATTATACTCATTTTATTAATAGAAATGAACGTTTTCCAAAAACAATCTTACATGATAAAAGTACACTAAGACATTCCCTAGTAAATTTCATTTAAGTTTTTTGATCATCTTTATTGGCATAAAGATGATCTCATATTAAGATTTATATTTTGCCATAAACCAAAGTTAAAAACCAATGTGGGATTTATTAAAATTAATGAAAGAGAATTTTAGAGCAATATTCAAAAACACAATGAAAGGTATAACTATATTCTGCACCCAAATGTGTACATAAAAACAACTTAATGGAACTTTTTCAAGATCATAAGACAAAATGAGAACAGTGAACAAACATACAAATTCTTTTATCCATCAACCATTGGCATAAAGTTGATCTCATATTAAGATTTATATTTTGCCATACACCAAAGCTAAAAACCAATGTGAAATTTATAAAAATTAATGAAAGAAAAATTTAGTGCAATATTCAAAAACACAATGAAAGGTATGACTATATTCACACCTAGATGTGTACATAAAAACGACTTAATGGAACTTTTTCAAGATCATAGACAACATGAGGAATGACCAAACATACAAATACTTTGATCAACCATTGGCATAAAGATGATCTCATATTAAGATTTATATTTGGCCACACACCAAAAAAGCTAAAAACCAATGTGGAATTTATAAAAATTAATGAAAGAAAAATTTAGAGCAATATTCAAAAACACAATGAAAGATATAACTATATTCCACACCCAAATGTGTACATAAAAGGAACTTAATGGAACTTCTTCAAGATCATAGACAATAGACAAAATGAGGTCAATGAACAAAAATACAAATTCTTTGATCTATCAACCCATTATGTAACAAGTTCTCCACAAATTAAGAAAATGTAAGAAGCAAAATAAGTTTGGATGCATTAGTTGTACACTTAATTAAGCAAAGAAAACTATCGCTAACAGTTACAATACAAATTGCCCCATACTCACATGAATACATAAATTGAGTCCCACACAATAAATTTATTGTTACACCATGCGAAAGAAAGAGACGGGGAACACCTATGGAAAAGACCAAAAACATTGAAATTAAGTTGAAATCAAGCAGTTTGTAAATGCACATCATTGCAACTCGCTATTAATAGTTCAAATGTGGTAAAGAATACCACATCTAATGTTGGCAAGCATTTAAAACAAAAATTAGATTTACTATGATGCTCTTGCTGATGACACGAGTAACGAAACCCACAGTCCTCACTATAATGTTCCGTCAAATTTGCACTTTTTTTCAGTCAGTTCAGTAGTGAGCTTTAATAATCGGTTCTCTTTCACAAATGATGTCTTTCCCCACTTCTCATGCAAGAATAAATTCTCAAAAAAAATACTCTGGCTCATTTCTATTCGCAAAAAATTATAACTAGGTAGGTAGGCATGTTTCAATGTTTCAAAACCAACCTCTCCACACAGTGTTGACAGCACATGGACTGCAAAACCCACATACCTACATAGACTATGCCAGCGTGCTAACTAACTGAACACCAAACCAGATCACAAAGACACTAAATCAGATTAAAACGCACACACAAGAGGTCAAAGTAAATGGCACTGGAATGTTATCACCATTTGGTCATGCAACTTGTGTTCAACAAATACATTGACTAGATCCCCAAGTTGAATTAATCAAACAAAAGGAAACTAGCATCTTAACATATACCACCATTAATTCATAATAACTGCAAAAGCAAGCTTCGCCAACTAAAATTCTACTTCTTTCATACTAATACACCTCCGAAACCCCTTCTGCAGTTTTCTTATTTCTCAAGGGATATTGACACCACAAATGAACCCAACATACACTCGATGCCTAAACAAAACTTTCTAGTACCTAAAAACATGCTTCCCTCCAAACATGTCTATAAACAGTTAATTTTAAATTTTCCCCATTAGCAAGTGTAGTATGAATTGCAAACACCATTTGACTAAACACATCATACTTCAAAAACATAAGGGAGAGGAGCCAATAGTGGAGCATGGACCAATAATAGTGAGAATATTTGTAAAATGAGTGACTAGTACATGTACATTTGTCACATCAAAAAATTACCCAATCACATGATGCCACATAAGTGGAAAAAAATGCATGACATAATGCCCTACTAATGGTCCACCCTTTTTTCCTTTGTATGAAAAACTACTTGATTTAAATCCATTTAAAAACCACTTTCCATAAAATAAAAATGCTCAAAAAAAAAAATTTAAATTAAAAAAAAAAAAGAAAAAAATCTTTTAAAGGGTATTTTTTTTTTCAGAATTTAATATATTTAAAAAAAATAGCTTGGGTGCACGACTACTAGCTCCTCTCTCTTATATGATTGCTTTGTATAATGCTGTGAAAGAAAATCTAGATCAAATCCACCGTGTCAAAGAGTATTGATTACTAATTTTTAAAGAAACTATTCTACATGATAGCATCTCCACAAATGTGCTATAACTCCCCACATACAAAAAAGTAAAATAGCAGCACACTGCATCCCAATTTAAATCAGCACAAGGCTAAAAGATCACCAAGCATTGGCCGATCCATACCTCATAAACATAGTAACAATTCTTTGATATCAATGTATTCCATGTATTCCATTTAAAATATTAACATACACAATAAAAGCATGTGAATATCTGGCATTATCAGTTACTGCTTATATCAGATAACAGCACCATACTAAAATTGATAGAGGTCCATGAATCCCATACACAGATATTGCAAATAAACAGAACAAATTCCATTTAACACTTCAATGCATCAGGTTCTGCATATCCAGTTGTATATTTCAAGACAGGAGAATCTCTATATGACACCATTAGACAGTCAACAAGTTCAAATTGACAAAATAAGGCCGCAAAATTCCAGAAACAGAACCAAATATGAAAGCATAATTTTGCTTTGCTCAGCTCAAATGATACATAAATTTCATTAAACACGGTGTGGGTCACCAAATCAAAACTCTTGGGAAGCAGATCCAACCTCTCCCTTGTCTTTTCCAGCTTTCTTAGGCAAGAGAACCTGGTGAATGTTAGGCAAAACTCCTCCATTAGCAATGGTCACAGTACCAAGCAGCTTACTTAACTCCTCATCATTCCTGACTGCTAATTGAATATGCCTGGGCACAATACGATTTTTCTTATTGTCTCTGGCAGCATTTCCAGCAAGTTCCAATACCTGATGACAGTTAACAACTACCATCAGAAACAACCACTCCTGCTTAAACCCTAAAAACACCAGGCATCTTAAAATCAACACACAAAATAAATGTTTAAAAGGAAATATAACTGAGAAAATCTGCCCACAACCATACAAATCAAATCCCCCAACAACCAAAATCAAGTAAAATACCATAGTAAATTAAAAGTGCAAATTGTAAAGAACCCAAACCTATGGCATTGTGATCAAATAGAAAAAATCTTCATTTCACATCAATGCAGTAGTAAATTACTAGATTACACTCAAACCTCCCAAAAAATAAAATCAGTCCGAGAGAAAACACCATGCAATCACCATGCAATCATATGTTGGAATGTAAACACAAACAAGGCCATACATTCTTGCTTAAATTCAACAAGAATGCTTTAACAGTTTTAAAAGAAGGGTCATACATTCTTGTTTAAATTCAACAAGAATGCTTAACAGCTTTAAAAGAAGGGACAAGATACCAAACTCCTCAATGCACTATAACATAGCTAAAATAGTGCATTGTTGGGATTTAATAATGCATTGTTGCGACTTTCAGAGGAGAACTTCAAATTCACCCACAGTACAGTAAAAAATCAAAGCCATTGCAGTTTAGAGTGAATTTGATATCAGTGAGCATCTAATCCAAACATTTATCCACAGGAACATATACTAGGAAGCATCTAGACCAACGAAGTTATATCACCTCCCCTAGAATTCATGTTAAATCAGGAAGACGGGAGAGTGGAACTGCAAATCACCAGAAGTATTTGGTGAGCAAAAGAAAAAATATCGCCACAGAGTGAAGTAAAATCCACAAACATTCCAACAACACTAATCGCTATATTTTAAAATACCCAATACGGAATCTAAACCCGCAAATTGCATTCTGATACACACATATGCGTACCAAACTTGTCACCCCATACAGTACGCAATAAATTAAAACAAAGACGTATCTAGATCCCGAACTGATATATATCATTAAGACAAATAACCCACACATACCAATTTACCTTCAAAGCCTAGAACTATACTCGACCCTACAACCATACGATTCCAAAATAATCCCCATTTCAATTATCCACGAGCGCTATATCATACAATCAAAAATGAATTTACCTCCAAAGCTTATAACCATGTTCAACTCTGCAACTGTAGGATTTCAAAATAATCCCAAAAAAGCCCTATAGAAATTTAAACCTTCAAATGTAATATTTCAAGAAGACCCAAATATATTCCAATCTAAAACAGAACTTGCAATCTTTTTCACACCAAATATCCACGAACATCGTCGCATGCAATCAGAAAAGAATTTATCTTCAAAACATAGAAACGTGTTCGAACCTATAAATGTAAGATTTCAAAATAACCCAAAAAAACCCTGGAAAAAATTAAACCCAAATCCCATCCTAACACATGGCAAACAAACTTTACCAAAAACGCCACAGTAACATTCATCATTGCACACAGTCCGAAAGAGATAAAAAATTCGAAACCCAGTAATACAAATCGAAACCCTACCAAAATCACATTTTGAAAACGCCCTAATACAACCCAACATACAACGGAGCATGCAGAGTCAAACCCACATTCCAAATATCACCAAACGCCATTCCAAACAATTAGAAATGACTTTAACTTCACACCCCAGGCGACATTAATGAAACCCTAAAACAGCATTATGACCCCGGATCGAATCCTAGAGAAACAGAAAAGCATACCTCGGCAGCAAGATACTCAAGAACTGCCGCAAGATAAACAGGGGCGCCTGCACCCACACGCTCTGCATATTTTCCCGCCTTAAGAAATCTTGCAATTCTTCCCACAGGGAACTGCAGTCCAGCCTTTTGAGACCTTGATACAGATTTTGTTGACTTGGCCTTTCCTCTACCGCCCTTTGCACCTGAAGAACTCATATTTTACACAGACAAAAAGCAACCCACACGTCTAGGGTTCAAAACTTCAAGTGCCAACGAAAAAAGAAAAATCACGACTGAAGATAGGTATAAACAATCCCACAGTGAAGGAAAATGAGAAAAAACAGTTTTGATGCGTGGAAAAACCGATACGGGCTTCTATGTATATACGTCAGGATTAGCAGTGGTCAGAAATGGACTAAGGCGGTGTATATAAGGGCTATTTCCCTTGGTGTGCAATCCGATTGGCGGTGAAGATGAACCGCGGATCGATGACGTGGCGTGCTTGGGTTTGTTGAATTTTAGTGGAATTTGATTGGTGCGGTTTTTTTCGGTGGATTGACATATAGATTTGAAAGGCGTGTTCTATGTGGGAAAGCCTCCTGCTTTCTGACAGCGAATGAGACTCCAACGCGCCAGATGAATTGGTCGACGAAGCACGGCGCAAAATCAGCTCTACGCGTGTCCTCCAAAAGCAGGAATGTCAGAGACAATGACCTGCACAAGGTGAGCCATTCCGCGAGGGAGAAATGCAGGACAAGTTACGATTTTCAATCGGTGGTATGAATTGACGGGTTCAATGGAAGACGGTAGCACCTGCGTGGCCGCGCTTTCCGAACGAGAGCTTGCGAGGAGAAGACAGATCTTTAACCGCACCTCTTCCACTTCTACACTGGGTAAGCAGTTTTAAGCACCGTGTTCAGATTCATATGACTTCAAGTTGGTCAGCGTTTTTGTTTTTTCCAAAAAAGGGGCTGGCTTTGTTTCAGAGCAGTGTTCTGTATATGGTGAATGATTGACAATACAGTTTCTCAATGTCAATCTCTGTAAAATCGTAGAAAACCCTAGTCGTGTATATTTACTTTGGGTTGTGGTTTGCTTGCTTTTATTTTAGGCTTAAATAGTAACAAAATCCTCCCGCGCACACCTGAGGATTTTGGTCCTCCCTTTTCCCTTCATTGCCCGCCGTATATTTTACTGGTACTTTATTTGTTTTGACAGACTTGTGTTTGTCTTTGCTATCAACACTCGGATACATGCATTTCTCATTTTTTCTTTCTACAGAAGATAAGTCGGTTCATATGAGACCATTTGCAAATATCTCTGTTTGTATTTTAAATTCTCAAAACAAACAAAGCATAAAGGATAGAGGAATTTTGTAGACATGTATGCAAAATGGGGAACCGTAGACAAGGGATGTGAACTGTTCGACACAATGCCTCAAAAAAATGTAGTTTCGTGGACAGTCATGATTGCAAGATATGCCCAAAATGGATTTGTTAAAAATGTGTTATAATTACTTAGAAACATTCATGCAATTGCAATTGGCAGATGTAAAGCCAAATTCCACAACCTTTGTCAGCATCCTCCCTGCCTGTGCCAAAATGGGAGCTTTGGAACAGGGTATGAACATCCATGAAAGCAAAATGTGGAAGCATAAACAAGGCACATGAACTGTTTTAGTATGTCAAAGAGTGAGAGCACTTGCAACTACATCTAACAAACCATTAGGCGGTTCCTGATACCACATCATTTTCAGGCATTCTTTCAAACAGTTCATGTGCATAAGGTATGCTTCCACATCGGAACAGAGAAAAAAAATTTATCGTCTTTGTTGGAGAACTTGGAGAAAGAGGAGGGTTCCTTGTGACTCAGATCCAAAACTTTATGGGTTCAACAAGGAAGTGCAAATACCAAAGTTTTCACAAGATTGTGGTTGCTCACAGACTGACAAACCATATTGCTCTGGTTAAAAGAGAAGGTGAGGAGGATTTAACCGAGGATAAGACAATTAGAGAGGCAGCCAAGGATCATTTTCAGACATCATTAGCTAATGATAATAGTGGCAGTCTTAACAAGACTTTCAAATTAAATTTTTTTTTGGAGCTATCCATATCCTTTTCCGAAGCTCCTATTTTGCCACAGGTTGGGAGTATGTTCGCACATTTTAATTGATCGAGTTGATGACCTGTTTCTTGCATAATGGTGGAACAGTGTCTTTTCACATAGTGCAAACCTGCATTTTCAATTATTACATATCTTCAATTAGTGCAGACCTGTATTTTCATGAGCATGGTTTCACAAGGAAAGACAGTCCAGTGGTATAGTCCAGTCTTTCATTGCTCATAGGCGATACAATTATTCCAGCATAAAAAAGACATGGTTATCCTCATGAGGCAGTCATATTGTTTCACCATTTGCAACAAACAGGCCTTCAACCCAATCAGTTTACATTTTCCAATATACTCCCAGCGTGTGCCAAAATGGGAGCTTTGGAACAGGGTATGGATATCCATCAAAGAATAAAGGATAGAGGAATTTTGTCAGATGTGGTTGCAAATGTGCTGGTAGACATGTATGCAAAATGTGAAACCGTAGACAAGGCACGTGAACTGTTCGACACAATGCCTCACAAAAATGTAGCATCGTGGACAGTCATGATTGCAAGATATGCCCAAAATGGATTTGTTATAATTACTTAGAAAATTCATGCAATATAATTGGCAGATGTAAAGCCAACATTCATGCAATTGCAATTGGCAGATGTAAAGCCGAATTCCACAAATTTTGTCAACATCCTCCCTACCTGTGCCAAAATGGGAGCTTTGGAACAGGGTATGGACATCCATGAAAGCATAATGGATAGAGGAATTTCGACCGATGTAGTTGCAACTGCCTGGTAACTGTTCGACGCAATGCCTCGAAAAAATGTAGTGTCGTGGACAGTCATTGTTGCAAGATATACCCAAAATGGATCTGTTAAAAATGTGTTATAATTACTTAGAGACATTCATGCAATTACAATTGGCAGATGTAAAGCCAAATTCCACAACCTTTGTCAGCATCCTCCCTGCTTATGCCAAAATGGAAGCTTTGGAATAGGGTATGAACATTCATGAAAGCATAATGGATAGAGGAATTTTGACTGGTGTAGTTACAACTGCCTGGTAAAATGTGAAGGTTAACAACAGGAAGTTCCACGCCTTTGGGAATTAATGCTGATGTTGAATCGTTTATCTTGTCTGATGCTGGAACTGGTCATGTTCCTACTTTGTTAATGCTTCGTGGGTTTGAACAGCCCAAAAAATTTATGCTTTTAAAGCATAATGGATTAATCTTCGGTTCATTGAACATAAAAAAATTTTTTCAACAAGGAAATATCGGAAGATGGTGGAATGGATTCGATATAGAAGGGTCTGATATGTATACGTTCCATTGCACTGAAATATACAACAAAGGAATTGTTATGAAGCGAGATTGAGTCAAAAAAAAAATATTCCGTTCACAGTTGTAAAGGCCGACAAATATCAATACTGGCGCGGTTTGACAATCATTGTAGTATGAGTTGACCCTGCTAACAAAGATTGTGGAATTTGGCTTCATACTGCCAATTGCAAGTGCATGAATGTTTGTAAGTAATTATAACGCATTTTCAAAAAATCCATTCTTCACATACCCAAAAATCATTACTGGGAGTTCATGACAATAACCATTTTGGCCATGAATGTTTCTAAGCAATTTTAAAAGGCATTCTGTCAAACAGTTTACACGTCTTGCTTTCTGACAGCGAATGAGACTCCAATGCGCCAGATGAATTGGTCGATGAAGCACATGTGTTAAAATTACTTAGAGCATCTACAAGTGTCCTCCAAAAGCAGGAATGTCAGAAGACAACCTACACAAGGTGAGCCATTCCGCGAGGGCCAAAATGCAGGACAAGTTACGATTTTCAATAATGAATTGATGGGTTCAATGGAAGATCCATAACTGATAGCACCTATGTGGCCGTGCTTTACCAAACGAGAGCTTGCGAGGAGAAGACAGATCTTTAACCGCACCTCTTCCAGTTCTACACTGGGTAAGCAATTTTAATCGTGTTCAGATTCATATGACTTCAAGTTGGTCAGCCAAGTCATTTTGTTTTTTCCAAAAAAAGGGTTGGGTTTGTTTCCATGTTTGAGCATGTATCCTTTTCCGAAGTATATGGTTCCACAGGCTGATTGACAATACATTTTCTCAATGTCAATCTCTGTAAAATCGTAGAAAACTTTGTGGAACTAGTCGTGTATATTTAATTTGGGTTTTGGTTTGCTTGCTTTTATTTTAGGCTTAAATAGTAAAAAAATCCTCCCACGCACACCTGAGGATTTTGGTCCTCCCTTTTCCCTTCATTGCCCGCCATATATTTTACTGGTACTTTATTTTTTTTGACAGACTTGTGTTTGTCTTTGCTATCAACACTCGGATACATGCATTTCTGATTTTTTCTTTCTACAGAAATAAGTCGGTTCAATCAGACCATTTGCAATATATCTCTGTTTGTATTTTTGGAATTCTCAAAACAAATCCATCAAGCATAAAGGATAGAGGAATTTTGTAGACATGTATGCAAAATGTGAAACCGTAGACAAGGGATGTGAACTGTTCGACACAATGCCTCAAAAAAATGTAGTTTCGTGGACAGTCATGATTGCAAGATATGCCCAAAATGGATTTGTTAAAAATGTGTTATAATTACTTAGAAACATTCATGCAATTGCAATTGGCAGATGTAAAGCCAAATTCCACAACCTTTGTCAGCATCCTCCCTGCCTGTGCCAAAATGGGAGCTTTGGAACAGGGTATGAACATCCATGAAAGCAAAATGTGGAGGCATAAACAAGGCACATGAACTAGTTTTACTATGTAAAGAGTGAGAGTTCACTTGCAACTACATCTAACAAACCATTAGGCGGTTCCTGATACCACATCATTTTGCAGGCATTCTTTAAACAGTTCATGCTACATAAGGTAT
The DNA here is from genome assembly GCA_019776745.2 of Taxus chinensis. Taxonomy (NCBI): domain Eukaryota; kingdom Viridiplantae; phylum Streptophyta; class Pinopsida; order Cupressales; family Taxaceae; genus Taxus; species Taxus chinensis. The sequence goes on along the minus strand of CM034154.1, from coordinate 14,148,597 downwards.
GCTCCTGCTTCCACATCGGAATAGAGAAAAAAAATTTATCGTCTTTGTTTTTTAGAACTTGGAGAAAGAGGAGGGTTCCTTGTGACTAGATCCAAAACTTTATGGGTTCAACAAGGAAGTGCAAATACCAAAGTTTTCACAAGATTGTTGGTTGCTCATAGACTGACAAACCATATTGCTCTGGTTAAAAGAGAAGGTGAGGAGGATTTAACCGAGGATAAGACAATTAGAGAGGCAGCCAAGGATCATTTTCAGACATCATTAGCTAATGATAATAGTGGCAGTCTTAACAAGACTTTCAAATTAAATTTTTTTTTGGAGCTTCCATATCCTTTTCCGAAGCTCCTATTTGTTTGTATTGCCACAGGATGGGAGTATGTTCGCACATTTTAATTGATCGAGTTGATGACCTGTTTCTTGCATAATGGTGGAACAGTGTCTTTTCACATAGTGCAAAAAATTCAATTATTACATATCGTCATCATTAGTGTAGACCTGTATTTTGGCATGAGCATTCTAAGCAATTTAAAGGAAAGACAGTCCAGTCTTTTCTGACAGCGGATGAGACTTGCTCCATAGGCGAAGCACGGCGCATTATTCCAGCATAAAGCAATGTCCATGACAATGACAAGGTTATCCTCATGAGGCAGTCATATTGTTTTCAATATGGTTTGATTTGACGACAAGACTAGCAACCTTCATTTCCAACAAGAGCATTGCGAGGCGAAGACAGATTTTAACCAATATTTTCAGCGTGTGCATTCTTTCAAATGGGAGTTTGGAACATAAGGTATGGATTCCACATCAAAGCAGAAAGGATAAGGAATTTTGTCAGATGGAGAACTTGGTTGAAAAGGAGGGTAGACTTGTGACTCAGATCAAAATGTGATATGGTAGACAAGGAAGTGAAATACCAAAGTTTTCACAAGATTGTGGTTGCACAAAAATGTAGAAAACCATATTGCGTGGACAGTCATGATTTTGGTGAAGATTTGCCCAAAATAAGACAATTAAAAATGTGTTATAATCATTTTCAGACAACATTCATGCTAATTGCAATTGGCAGATTAACAGACTTGTGTTTGTCTTTTATCAGGCATCCATATCCTTTTTTCTTTCTACAGAAGATAAGTTGGTTCAGGGTATGGGAGCTTTGGAACAGGGTTGATGGACATCCAAACAAAGTGAAGCATAAAGGATAGAGGAATTTTGTGACATGTAGTTGCAACCTAGACAAGGGATGTGAACTGTTCGACACAATGCCTCAAAAAAATGTAGTTTCGTGGACAGTCATGATTGCAAGATATGCCCAAAATGGATTTGTTAAAAATGTGTTATAATTACTTAGAACATTCATGCAATTGCAATTGGCAGATGTAAAGCCAAATTCCACAACCTTTGTCAGCATCCTCCCTGCCTGTGCCAAAATGGGAGCTTTGGAACAGGGTATGAACATCCATGAAAGCAAAATGATAGAGGAATTTTGCATAAACAAGGCACATGAACTGTTTTAGTACTGCCTGGTAAAATGTGAGAGCACTTGCAACTAATCAACAAACCATTAGAAGTTCCTGATACCACATCATTTTCAGCATTCTTTCAAAAGTTCATGTGCATAAGCTATGCTTCCATGATTGAACAAGAAAATGCCCAAATTTATCGTCTTTGCTTGGAGAACTTGGATGAAAGAGGAGGGTTCCTTGTGACTCAGATCCAAAACTTTATGGGTTTGAACAAGGAAGTGCAAATACCAAAGTTTTTAAAGATTGTGGTTGCTCACAGACTGACAAACCATATTGCTCTGGTTAAAATCGGAAGGTGAGGAGGATTTAACCGAGGATAAGACAATTAGAAGGCAGCCAAGGATCATTTTTAGACATCATTAGCTAATGATAATAGTGGCAGTCTTAACAAGAAGATCTGCAAGTTGAATTGTTATGAAGCAAGATTGGAGTCAAAAATGGCGGCATAGATATTCCAGAAATCCATTTAAAGGCCAATACAGGCTGGGATCAATACTTAATTGATCGTTTGACCTGTTTCTTGTAGTATGACTTTGACCCTGCTAACAAAGATCACATGTGCAGACCTTTCAATTTGGCAATTCATTACCTGCCAATTAGGAAGTGCAGAATGTTCCGTATTGTAATGTAATTATGGTTTCACAAAGTTTTCAAAAATCCAGTCTTTCATTTCTTGACAATATCCCAGCAAATCAAAGACATGGTATTCATGAGGCAGTTCCATATTTGGCCATGAATTTTTCCAAGCAAAATTTTAAAAGGCATTCTGTCAAACAGTTTACACGTCCTTCGCAATATTCTGACAGCGCCAAAATGAGACTTTGGAACAGTAAATATGCGCCAGATGAATTGGTCCTTGATGAAGCACGTCAATTAAAATTGTGCTGGTAGACATCTATGCAAAATGTGAAACCTCCAAAAGCAGGAATGTCCCAGATGACAATGACCTCACAAAGGTGAGCCATTTGCGAGGGAGAAATGCAGATGCAAGTTATGGATTTTCAAATCGGTGTTATGAATTGACGGGTTCAATGGAAGATTTAGCACCTGGTGGCTTGTAAAGCCAATTTCGAGGAGAAGACAGCATCTTGCTAACCTGCACCTCTTCCAAAATTTGGAGCTTTGGAACTGGGTAAGCACATCCATGAAAGCATAGTGTTCAGATTCATATGACCAAGTTAGGTCAACTGCCTATAACTTGTTTTTTCCAAAAATGGGGTTGGCTTTGATTCAGAGCAGTGTTTGCTAGTATATGGTGAAAGATTGACAAAACATTTTCTAATGTCAATCTCTGTTCAAAATTAGTAGAATTCATGCAATTAGTGGGCAGATGTAAATCCAAATTCCAAAACTTGGGTTGTCGGTTTCCTTGCTTTTGCCAAAATGGGTAGGCTTTTCAAATGGTATGAACATCCTCCATCTAATGACTCTGAGGATACCTTTGACTGTTTTTTGATGATTTTGAGCTTAACATTGCCAGGACAGTTTTTTACTGGTATTTATGTGACAGAGGCATTTTTGCTGCAGACTGAATGTTTATCTGTCTTCTGCTATCAACACTCGTGATGCATTTCTGTATTGTAAGCCTCAAAAAATGGCATTTTTTGACATTGATCCCAAGCATTAACATTGAATCATAAGTACTTCCATATGAGACCATGGACTCATGCAAATATCTCTGTTTGTATTTTAAATTCTCAAAACAAACAAAGCATAAAGGATAGAGGAATTTTGTAGACATGTATGCAAAATGTGGAACCGTAGACAAGGGATGTGAACTGTTCGACACAATGCCTCAAAAAAATGTAGTTTCGTGGACAGTCATGATTGCAAGATATGCCCAAAATGGATTTGTTAAAAAAGTGTTATAATTACTTAGAAACATTCATGCAATTGCAATTGGCAGATGTAAAGCCAAATTCCACAACCTTTGTCAGCATCCTCCCTGCCTGTGCCAAAATGGGAGCTTTGGAACAGGGTATGAACATCCATGAAAGCAAAATGTGGAAGCATAAACAAGGCACATGAACTGTTTTAGTATGTCAAAGAGTGAGAGCACTTGCAACTACATCTAACAAACCATTAGGCGGTTCCTGATACCACATCATTTTCAGGCATTCTTTCAAACAGTTCATGTGCATAAGGTATGCTTCCACATCAGAACAAAGAAAAAAAAATTTATCGTCTTTGTTGGAGAACTTGGAGAAAGAGGAGGGTTCCTTGTGACTCAGATCCAAAACTTTATGGGTTCAACAAGGAAGTGCAAATACCAAAGTTTTCACAAGATTGTGGTTGCTCATAGACTGACAAACCATATTGCTCTGGTTAAAAGAGAAGGTGAGGAGGATTTAACCGAGGATAAGACAATTAGAGAGGCAGCCAAGGATCATTTTCAGACATCATTATCTGATGATAATAGTGGCAGGATTGAGACTCGAGAAGATCTACTTGAGGTTATCCTAAATGTTGGTACAGAAGATTGAATGAGAGGCTGTTTTGAAGCCCGAAATATTAACAATTATATCATAGATACTTCCGTAAAAAGTGAAGAAATAAAGCATTCAAGGGTTAAAAAGAAAGTGAAGGAAATAAACCTTGAAGAGATTTAAAAAGTCATCTTCTCCTTTCAATTGGACAAATCATTAGGTCCAGATGGCTTCGAGGCCAGCTCCTTCCGTATGTGTGGATGATTCCAGGGTCTCGGGCAAAGTTTGGAAGGCATTTTATTTTCTCGCTTCATCCCAAAATAAAATAATGCTAACAATATTGATACGTTGAGGATTATAAAGAATCTCTTTGTAATTTTTCTTGCAAAATTATCTATAAATCATGGTTATCCTGCTGCATACTTGCCTTCCTCGATAGTTTATATTTAGGAATGAGACTGGGCCTGTTAAAGGACTTAAGATCTTTGATGAAGTAAATATTGCTCTGCCTTGATTTAATATTTACCTTGATTGTAACCTTAATAATGAATCTATTTTGTATTTTGAGACATCTAAGCTGACCTGCATATAGAATGAAGGCCCAGCCATGAAACTAACCCATGGCACGCCCTTCGGACAGAGAAAAACTGAATAAAACATATTTTTTCGTATAACTGTGTTAGAAACAATCTTCCTGCAATTTTAGTTATCAAAGTAATGCTTTTTTTCAGTGACAATATTTTATTTTATAATCTTGCTAGTATATTTGCTGACAATGGTCACCAGGTGCTGCTTTATTTGGTAACTGAGATGTATTTATGAACCATAGATTTAATTTAATTCATTACAGTATTCATCAGATGATCTGAACGTATATTTTCCATACAATGGTGCTCTTATATGCCAAGTTAGTGTCTCCTTAGCCATAAACTAAAAAAATGACTTTGTCATAAATAGATTTAACCCAACTTTTCAAAATAGGTCACTAATTAGTGGAGAGACTGGAATCTTCACAAAACTTGACTGTCCATCGGTTTGGCTGGGATGCTGTGTAGGCATTTTCAAAATGGCACTACAAACTCTCCAGCTAGACTCAAGATACCTTTGCTGAAGTTGTTTCTTATGATTTTGAGCTTAAAATTCACAGGACAGTTTTTTAGATTTATGTGACAGAGGCATCTTTCTGCTGCAACGAATGTAATCTGTTTCTGTGCTATCACAAATGTGATGCATTTCTGTATTGTAACCTTTGGCCTTTATTTGACATTGCCCAAGCATTAACAATGATATCATAGATACTTCTGTACTGTAGAGTGTTTAGGACATGTTAGGCTTTTGGAAAGGTTAGGGTCCCCATATCTTTCTTCATTCTTTGGAGGAGGTTGATGTCTAAAAACACCTCAATGATATCGGATACCTTTCGATTGATGCATTGAAAGTAAGAATTGACTAATTTTATTACCGTAGGGTTTGAAAATTGCCTTGGCATAAAACCTGACATCCTTGGTTCCAGATGCTTGGTAGAAAACCTTCTGGCCAACTCCGATCTATACGTGTATTGACAAAAAAAAAGGATCTGTTGAATGCTTTGTCATGGCCCATACATTCTACAAACCACAGTTCATAAAGAGTCTACTCGCTATCTTGTGATATGCATATTTGCGCAGAGATAACTTCAGGATTTCTAACTCCTCCGCATATTCCTTAACTAGATAGATTTATAGTTTAGTTACAATCCAGATCAAAATTTACATATTTACCTGGCAAAGTTCTTCCTGAATCAAATAAATCATCTATAAGCTTATTCCATCACTAGTTACTTTAATTTAAATTTGCTATATTTGGTATGGTTAGTTTTTATACTGATTTATCCAAATTATATCTTTAAGTATTAGCAGAATAAACCATCTAAGAAATAAACATTGTCTTGTGCAGATCTGATCTTGTTGTTTTGCATTACTTTCTTTGTGTACTCTCATGTAAAGTTATTTCCTTTCGGTTTGCAGAACTCCACAATTCCATTCAATGCACATTGTTGACTGTTTAATGCAAAGATATAATTGTGATGATCATGAACTTTAAGATTGCTCGTAGAATATGATATTCTTCTTTGTGAATGAAGTGTCTCACTTGCCTTTATGTACTTGTTGTGTTCATGAACTTTAAGGTTTTTCTCAAAATAACCTTTTTTTTCCTTTATCTCATGGAAAATTCCCTACCATATTGTTTATAAAATTGGTTATTTATTATGTGTTTTTTTTTGCATTTTTTCCCTTATACATTTTCATATATACTTAATTATGTGGATGAATTTGGCTATCTTAAAACATCTTATTGTTGTATGTGTTGCATGAAACCACATCTAACAAAATTCCTCTATCCTTTATGCTTTGATGGATATCCATACCCTGTTCCAAAGCTCCCATTTTGGCACAGGCTGGGAGTGAATTGGAAAATGTAAACTGATTGGGTTGAACACCTGTTTGTTGCAAATGGTGAAACAGTATGACTGCCTCACGAGGATAACCATGTCTTTTGTATGCTGGAATAATTGTATCGCCTATGAGCAATGAAAGAGTGGACTGTCTTTCCTTGTGAAACCATGCTCATGAAAATACAGGTCTGCGATAATTGAAGATATGTAATATTCAGAGGGGTTCTGTCTAGAAAAGAATCGGATTGCTTACTTGATTGAGAATTTAAAATACAGACAAAGATATTCGCAAACGGTCTCGTATGAACTGACTTATCTTCTGTAGAAACAAAAATTGAGAAATGCATGTATCCAAATGTTCATAACAAAGAAAAACACGGATCTGTCAAAACAAATAAATGTTGTATCCATGCAACTAATACGAATAGCCGAAAATAATAGTACACTGCCAGAGGCAGGTGCACACAACGTCTCTAAAGATTACATATTTTAAATTATTGCAGATTTGTATTTTCATGAGCATGGTTTTCATAGAGAACATATTTAAATGTATGTCCAGTGCAAAGTTTTGATAGATGTATGTACAGAGTTTGACCAAGTGAAACGATGAGACAGTTTGTCATGGAATACAATTATTGCAGCATACAGAAAATATGATTATTGTCACAAGGCACTCACACTGTTTCACCATATGCAAGAAACAGGTCTTCAACCCAATCAGTTAACATTTGTGAACATACTCCCAGCCTGTGGCAAAATAGGATCTTTGGAAATGGATATGAACTTCTTTTCACACATGTAACTATTCCCCATTCTTTAATCCTATTGTCTCAAGAATTGTGAATTTTTTCACATGTAGTTGCAACTACTCTACTAGACATCTATACAAAATGTGAAAGGATACCTAATGCACATGAACTGTTTGAAAGAATGCCTCAAAATGATGTGGTATCAGGGACTGCATATACCATAAACTTATTTCTGTCAGGAATGTGCCCAAAATGTTGAAAATGGCAATTTAAAGCTTGAAAAAATGTGCATGTGCATAAGACACTTATTCCATAGATATTCCCAACCACAACTTCATCTCCTAAATTACAGGATTAAAAAAACAACATACCATTTTATGCTTTTGCAGCACTATGTCACCACCATTGCCAAGCATATCTCTTGTCTGATCCCTATAAAGACATCTAAGAGATAGTTGTGGTGAGAAAGATCCCTGACATATAGAGTTTCTACTAAATTTTAATATTCATCATTTAACAGTCTCATTGTAAGTGAGAAATATAAGATTTTTCATATCCCCTTGGTTGATTCGTGTATGGCCCGATTGGGGTTTCACTGTAGGGAGCTTGACTTGCCATTTGTGCATTTTTGCTTTGCCTATAAAAGACGAGTTAGGGTGTCCCATGTTCTTTAGTGGGTTTAAGTTGAGGCCTCTTGGGAGCTCGCTGATTGTGTGCCTGAGAGTTGTTTTGTATAGCCTGGCTGCATTGAATCATTGTGATCCTCACTGGCTCATCCAACCCGTTACACCTAGCTTGGCCGTTGTTTGTGGCCTTCACTCTCCAACTCGACCCTTCCCAGCTCATTGTGAGCTTCACTTGCTCGACCAGTCTTTGGAGTAAGCCAGATTTCCTTAAGTTTTACTCTGCTACAACTGTTTGAACCGAAGAAGCTTGGAGTTTATATTTCATACCTAGATTTACTTGCATATTGACTGTCGCCTGCAATCTTGTGCCAGAATACTCATTCAGAGATCTGAAAAATCTTATATTTCTCACTTCCAATGAGACTGTTAAATGATGAATATTAAAATTTAGTAGAAACTCTGTATGTATGCATTTATTGCAAAAGCATAAAATGGTATGTTGTTTTTTTAATCCTGTAATTTAGGAGATGAAGTTGTGGTTGGGAATATCTATGGAATAACTGTCTTATGCACATGCACATTTTTTCAAGCTTTAAATTGCCATTTTCAACATTTTGGGCACATTCCTGACAGAAATAATTTTATGGTATATGCAGAGAGGATCATCGCTGGCACCAGCCCTAGCGAGAGAGGACAAAGGAATGAGTACTGAATGGCATCGAGTATGTAATATTGCTCTCTTGGTTTTTTGCTATTGAGTCATCCTTATTCCTTGCTTTGCTCGTAATTGTTTTAGATTTTCAGGTGCCTGGGAGCCACCATAGGTCGTGGGTTTTATCCCGCAACGTACATTGTTTTTGAATTTATGGATAATTAGCCACATACTCTAATGTCTCGTTTTTATTGAAATAGAATTTCATGCGAAATTTATAATCTTTCACAGTCTAATACATAATTATATTCAAGATAGCATTTTGAAAATATATTATAGTGTTTAATAATCAATACTTTCACATCAAATTTCGTAATCATAATGTCATCCGGCTTTAACTCCTTGCTGTATCTATTGTCTTTATAGTTAATTATTTGCATATTTTGTTGCTTAACTAGTTAATTGATTGTTTTATGGGATAATTATTTGTTTTTAAATGATTGTGTTATTTAGTATTTAGTTACTATGTGTTTTTTTCATTTCATAGGAGTATACTTAACTTTTTCATGTGTTTGTTAACAATTTTATAATAGTTTTTTTTGCCATATATAAACTCAAATGATAAAGAAGGAAAAAAATTGATTTTTCCATAGCAAAAACGGCTAACATGCTTGTGATCATGCTACGAATCTTAGAAGTTAATTTAAGTCGCCAACATCAAATTCCAATCTCCGTTCTAAACCATTCTCTTTGCTTTGGAAACTATTCTACCATCTGTATTATAAAGCTTCAATTTAAAAAAAAAAACAAAATTGAATTATGCCAAAAAAATACAATATGTCCCGCATATCACAATTTTTTTTGCCAAAAAGGGTGTTATGTCATTTATATCTATATTTATCTTTGTATACCTTTTGATCTCGTATGTGCTTCTTCTGGTCACACACAACCTGATGATGTCTTTTCTCTTTCCCGGTCCTCGATGTAAATGTTTAGGTTTCTATTAACTTTGCTTTCCAAAAGGTTTAGAAATATTGTAATGTGACTTACCTCATTGTGTAGAGTCTGATTGTGTGTTGGGAACAATCTTGATCATGACTGCACCTTTGACATATGGCGCGAATTCAACATGTCGGTCTCCCTTCATTCAATATTCAGGCAACAAGGCTCTGAACTTGCACAGACATCATTCTGGGAGTTGCTGCTTAACATTCGTAACACCGTCCCTCTAATCCAGGACTGGGAAGCTCTTATGTCAACATCCGTTTCCTCTCTATTAGAACAAGAAAGGATTGAGTTTTAAGAAGGCCCTCATCTTTTTGCTCAAAATGACCTTGTGGACTCGCACAACCTTTTTATGTTGAAGTCCCTTAACTCTCCTATAGAGACATTCTACATCGGGCGACACCGAGGATGATCAATTGAAGCCCAAGGTTCTTCTCTGCATAAATCAAAAAGTAATGCTTTCCGCAAACTTGTGGGTTGAGAAGGGCCTCGTCACCAGCGCTATTGGTTCTATCTTCGACATAGTCTATGGAATATCCTCCGGCCCTCCAAATCTACCTCTTTTTTTCGTCATCAAATTTGATCGTTACATAGAACCTCCCTGGGATTCTAACAACCCCTTGCATGTTCCTGTTCCTGCCATTTCTAGAGGAGGCCGCAGACAACTAACGCTCCAAATGGCTTGGGCTTTTTCAATCCTCATATCTCGAGGTCTTGCACTACCACTTGCTACGGTGGACATTGGCAGGACTGAAATACAAGGCCTTACATTCACTGCTATCTCAAGGGTTTTGTTTCTCTCTTCCCTTCGTTTTTCTCCAGCTTTCTCTTTCTCCCGTTGCTCTCGCATGTCCTCCACTCCCCTTCTGCATTCCAGGCTCCAAGAAGAATATCGGCTTCGCTGCCTTATGTCTTCTCCGGCTCTCCCCATAAATCTTTCTTCTTAGCTCCTTCCAGCTCTCGCGGGGCCGCATTCCCGTTCCATCTTAGTTGTCGCTGCCGCTTGTATATATCTCGTGCTTTTTGTTTCGAAAACAACTTAAGGTGCATATTTCTATTTCTTTTATCTTGTTCATTGCACTAAGTTCATCTGCATTGCTTTCCTCATACTTTCTCTTCTTCTTTCATCCAACCGCTCTTTCGGCATTTTCATCGCACACCCCGTGTGCAATTGCTAGTTTTACATAGCTATCGGCATCTTTGTGTAGTGTAAATTAGGTTCTTTTGCTACTTTTTATTGTTGTTTTTTTTTTCCTCTCTCTCTCTTTCTCTCGTGTTTTCCCAATGTTTTGGTGTTTCCCGTGTAACTATAGTTATGGGTCCTCGAAACCATATGTGTACAATCAAGGTTCCTGTAACCCCCTCAAAACCATAATTGTACAGTTTTGAGGGCTTTTCTTTTGTGAGCCCTCCTTTGGATATGTCATCTTACACACCAGTATAATCGTATTTTTATTTCAAGAAGTCTAGAAGGCCAATATAATCTTAAAATGATTTTATGAACACTAAAAAGACATCAATGAGTAGGTGAATTAGTGCATTTAGAATAAGGATATCATATCCAATCAAGAGGTACAAGCATATATGTTTCACAAAATAGATAACCTAGAGGGAAAATCAAAGAGCATCTAACATTTATTGAAGATATCAAACATTTATTAACACAATGAAGTTCATATTGTAGTACATGACGCTTGGAAATAATGATTCGACATTTATCTCAATGTTACCTCGTTTACACATTTTTTTGACAAAACTTAAAGGTGTCCTAGTTAATCCCACGCTCTAAATCCACTAGGTCGAGCATTGTTCTTCAATTTAGCGCCTCTGAAATAAATATGCCTCATACAAAACACATCTTCAGACTCAACAATCCTCCTCATGTGCCATACCAGATTCCATCATAAGTTTGGATAGGTCTGTAGTCTGAGGTATGTTTGACCAACAAATTTTTTCAAGGGCAACAAACATGTCTGTTATACTTGCAATGGTCACATGTTCAAATGCACAAGTTGTCTTAATAATCTTAGGGTAAGTTGAGTGGGAAGTCATTCACAAAAGTCACCTATATTATAAACACATGCACCCTTACCTATTAGGGACATTTAAGGACTTTATCCAAGCACACTTTAAAAAGGTCTTTGAGTTCAGTCGTTGAAGCATCTCTCCATTGTAGCACATTATTGTTGTAGACACCCCAAATTCACATACTTGTTTCCAATTTATCCCAACTCACATATTGTTATTCATTCATGTATGATTAATTAATTTAATTAATTAATTCATGTGCATTCACCTTTTGGGATTAATTAAACTAGCCCCCAACACGTTTTAGCTAAGTTAATTATCATTTATTAAATAAATGGTTAATTAATTATTTTGTGCATTTTAACTAATTAAATTAGTTACTTAATTAGGAAAATACACATATTTTTCAAGTCAGCTACCACTTCGACTCCACTTGGATTCCACTTCCCTATTCCAGTCAACTCCACTTGGACTCCACTTCTAGAATCCTAGAAAGGCGGGGGCAATTAAATTACACATATAACCACCTCCACGGATATAACTTTTGTCAACCAAATAATCATTGCCCCTTCAAAGCTACAACTACACAGACTAAGTTTACTTGTTATTTCAGGTAATTGCAATTATTATCCTAGAGCCCATTCAAACTAATATCTACTTCTCATGGCCTCACCCTCAGTTACAAAAAGCAGGTCATTCCTTTGTAATCCATCCTTCGAAAGTCGTAAGCAAATGCAACAAAGTTTTGCTCATTTGTTGTTCGAGTCCTCGTGAAATCTACTCGTATCAATTGCATTCATCCTTTGGAAAATAATCAAGAGCATCCACATTTCAAACATCTACAAGATTCCAGAAGTCTAAGAGCTTCTATCATCTTTTTTGAGGTTTGCAAAGAGATTTACAAGAGAGGTATGTTGTAGTGTTTTGTTTTATCTTTCATTTACTATATTTTGCATTGCTTACAACTACATATTATGTGAATCTAAACATATCATCCTTTATTGCCCTAGATCGACATCATACTCTTATAGTGAATCCAAGCATCATTGCCAAGTGTTAAAGGCCTAATGTTGAACTCATTTTCGGCTAAGTACAATATATTGTTGGTGAAGCTATAACTATTTTGAACCAAGCATTTTGACACAAAAACTAGCTAAAGGGTAAAGCAAAGGACTTGACAACCTTTTGGTTATTCAATTGGCACATGTGAGGAACGAAAGAAGATATGTCATTTGGCATGCATGAGTGTAGACACCTAAAATCTGCTTATGCAGTCTTATTGATAAAAATTGTACTAATTACCGTTTTTCCTACCATTTTCATGTATGTAATTGGTGATTTCCCGCTAATTAACTAACGTTTCCCTCTATTTTGGTCAATTAGCGACACTTCGTTAATTAATCAACCTTTATCACATTCTGGATGTCAATTAACAAGACTTCACTAGTTATAATCCTCTTCAATTCAATTAATTAACTATTATGAGTTAAGTAAGATTTTTTAACAATGCATTCAATCAATAAACTTTTTTTATTGGCTAAATCCATTTTTCAAATGCTTCAAATCATATCAAATTCCTCCTAAATCACCTCCAAATAGCCTAAAAAGCTTATTCTAACTTATTAATTAATCCTAGTTGATTAATTAAATCATCTCCAACTCCCATGAGTTGTTAATCACTTGTTAATTCCTCTAAACAAGCTTAACAAGTCTAAATCTACTTTATCCTTTATCCCACATTCATTGGGATTCAAGCTTCTCCCAAATGGAAAGCTATATAAAGGACCAAGCTCCTTCCTTCACACCTTACACTATACTTTTGATAGTATTTTCATATAAAACATATGATTAGGAGACTTTCTCCAGTGATGGAATATCTTGCTCATCTTTGCATCCATTTCTTCATGATTGATTAGTAGAGGAAGATCTAAACATGGCCTTGTATCCATTTTAGTGAAATTATTTCATCATCTTGAAGCAACAACACAAATTTAATTGCTTATGATCTTCATACGTTCATAGTTTTAAAAGCAATCATATATAAATAGAGTAGGAATGGTTGGTAATTAGATGAGTTCCTTCATGTATTTACATTAAAAATCTAGTTTCCTTTAATCTCTAATCAAGATGTTTATAGTTAGTTTTATTTTTCTTTGAAGCTACTAGGTGTTAGTTTCATTTCTATAGCATTGTAATTTTAGCATAGATACATTTGGCACACCCGGTGGGACATACTCCATTGTCCTTTGCATTCATTTTCAAGATTTTTAGATTAGTTTCAAATTTTGGTTACTAACCCTCATTTTAGCATAATTTAGATAAATATGGTGTTTCGTAACTGTGTTAGTTGAGTTTGCCTTGTTTTGTTGCTCTTTGCAAGAATAAAGGAGGTGAGGTGCTGCCAAATTTGGATCAAATTGACAATTTTTTTAGCTTTTTGACATTTTTTCTTGTCAAATACTATGTTTTGATTATCTACACATGCTTTGCGCTATCAAGAAGATGCCTTGCGCTACTACTTTATCCACTTACGTTATTGCTTTATCCCCTTGCGTTACTATTTTCAGGTTTACAGTAATGCTAAAATTTGTGTGCTACCACTTGACTAACTTGCACTAGTACTTCTTGGCCCACATTTTTTATCAATTAGATTGTTGCTAATCTATGTATGACATGTGTTACTACACTAAAGGATCCCATGTTATGCATTCTTAAGACAATTATAGTCAACTAAACAATTTTTGAGAAACAAACCTTTAACTTAGGTATTGAATATTATGATAGTCGTAGTTGTTTAAAATGAATTTATTTAACAAATGAGCTTTGGATTACTAATTGAATTGGAGAACGGAACCAACTGCACATTCTCTGTTAAAGACTAATGCTCTGCAAAATAAAGTAATTGAAGATTGAAAAATAGGAAATTTAATGTGTTTAAATATGTTGAAAACTATAAGGTATTACAATGGAAACCTAAATGTAATGGATATATAAACCATGAAAAGGCCATGTTGTGGAGTATGTCTATCATGTGTTTCTTACTGTAATTGGATCATTGTCCTGGTTTACAATGTTTGAGTAATATATTGATGTATACCCTTTGGTATCCTAATGTACGAGTGGGTTCGTGTTTATGTAAGTGTTCTATGTGATTTTGAGTTTCTTTATTTGGATCCCATGTGGTGTTGTGTAGTGTGTTATTAAAGTAAAAAAAATTATTCCGATAATTTTACAGTTGTATTTGTGTGTCAAATTTGTGGGTGTTACATATAGTATCAGAGAGGAGGTTCATGCTCTCAAACCTCTAGGATAATTAGAGTTGTGGTGATATTGCATGGTGGTGGTGGAGATGGGAAGAGTAATGTGATGTATGTTGTGACGTGAACAATTTTGTAATTTTGATATTCTAAACGCATGTGTTATGCATGTCACTTAGTGCGTATTTGTTATCATGTTGATGTGCTTGTGATGAGAGTATTCGCTCTCCTTTTTCGTGGATTCAATGAGAAGTTTACAGTTGATGTACCACCTTTTTGTGTGTGAAAATAATGTTATTGTGGATTGCAAAGTGTTGTAGTGTCTTGTTATTTTGTGATATATGGGTGTGTTGATGGGTTGTACAAAAAAGAATTGGTGTGTAGTGAATTAGATTTTATCATGATGTCACCACCATGTTGTGATGAATCGTGTGTTTCACCATGTTGTATTACAATTGACTGTATGTTGTAATGTTATTCATTGTTTTCCATGTACCTATAATTCATGTAATATGTTATGGTTCACGTCATGAATTAGGGGTATATAGTGAACGCATGACCCCTATTGTGTAGTACTTGCACCTTAGGTGCATTATGTGGAAAATTGATGTTTCATAAGTCGTGAAAGTAATGATTTTGTTAAACCCTTTATATAAACCATGTGTAAGACATCATGGTTAATTTACGTGAATCACCATTGTGTTAATGATGTAGTTATGTGTTATGTTGTGAACCTTACACTAGACGACCCTAAGGGAAGTAACCATCAAGAGCATATGTGTGGAGAGAGGAGGCGTGGAGTAGGTTTTCATAATCTTGAGCCAAGTATGATTAAGGAAGTGGAGTCTTATATAGACTAAAAAACCACTTCTATCTGTTTAGTATACTTCGAGCTTGCTTAGTATATTGAATTTGGGTGTGCACCACCTTAGGCTCAACTTATGCAAACTAGCGCCCCTTGCTCTTTCCTATTGGGTTGTCCATCGAACAATCCTATGTGATTTTGACTATGTTGAGCCTTGTGGGAGTATGGAGGGATGATTCAGGTAGAGATGATGATAGTTACATTATTTGATATACTCATTTCTGGTTACTTGTATATTTTTTATGAGCTGAGGCTCAACATAGGAGTGCCAACAACTCGATGAGTACCCCTTTGGTGGCTAGATAAGGAAACATAGTGATTCTAATGTGCTATTTCTATATACATATTTTATTCACAAATTGATCATTATGTCTTTTCTTGTCAGAACCAACAATTTTTCTTGATTTATGTGTTCTTATATTTTGGGCATTTTATTTGGTTGTTGCACTAACATGCAGATTTTGCACTAACTATGGCTATTTTTTCATTTTTTTTCTTAGTTTTAAATTTTCTTTTCATATTTAAAAGTTTTATAGCCTTTCCCAAGGCTTGGGATGTTTTCCACTTGGCATTTGAGACAGATTTTTATGCTCATTCTAATGTCGTAATGTGTTTGAATAGGGTCATGGGATTCACTATGGAGTGGTGGAACTTGTGGAATCACTTCATTGTGTGGGGGTATGCCCCAAGGAGTTACAAATAACTAGTGGGTTATTGAACCACGAGTTATTATGTAACTTGGGTTAGGGGTGACGGGGCTCTATGTGCCCAGGGCCATAGGGTGACCCGACCTCATTACATGGAGAAAGGAGATGGGGCTCTATGGTTGAGTGACCCGATATTCTTGATGGAACTCTATGGTTGAGTGACATGATGTTCTCAATGACACTCTATGGTTGAGTGACATGATATTCTCGATGTCACTCTATGGTTGAGTGACCCGATATTCTTGATGGGGCTCTATGGTTGACTAACCCGACTTGGTTTTGGCACTATGATTCTTTCTCTTAGGAGGTATATGGAGTTGTTTGGTGATGCTTTGGAGGTATATGGAGTTGTTTGGTGATGCTTGTGGGAGATTTTTTTTTGTTTCTTTTAGAGATATGGAGTTGTTTCATTGTTTTGTGATGTGTGGAGTTGGTGTTATGAGTTATGTGTACTCTTGTGAGTCTAGTTCAACATTGTTATGATTGAGGCTTGACACTCCCCTTGGTTGACTATATACTATTGGATATTGTCTTGGCACTGTGTGGTTATATGTCATGGTGTTTGGGTCATGTGATACCAGTTTCCTATATGTATTAACGTGATGATTCTAGTTTGTCAGTCACATGTGTGTGTTGGATTTATCCATATGACATAATTTCTAGAAATTGTTTGCTATGTGGACTGATTTTTGTCATTCCATGACGGAATTAGAGGTCTTGTGATGTGATACAATTGTGAAAGTATGTAGAAAAATGTCTCATGGGTCATTTGTATTGTGTTGAGGCCTTGTGTTTATATCTTGAGGAAAATTACTGTTAGGAACCCCCAAACATAAGACAATTGAAATTCTAAAAAATGAATACTAAGAGATTGAGATTAAGAAATATTGTAAAAGAAAAGACTAATTGAGAAATAAAGTAAAAGATAACTAATTACCAATCTTCATAAAACATTAAAATTTAAGATATTTCCAAATTTAGTTGTTTCCTTGTGGTCGCATTATACATACAAGTTGTTTTGTTAAATGACATGTGTCATTATTGAATTTATTGCTTATGTTTCCTTGGATATTCAGTTTTGTGTTGCATCAAGGAAAATGCTCTTATAAGGTGAGGGAGATGTAGTGACCCCATGTTTTTCAAAACATAATTTCCTAAGGTCTGAAAGTCTGACTGCATGACTTTGACAGAGCGTAGACAACAGGCATGGAAATAACACCTCTTGAAAAACCTTCAACATGTCATCTCCTTGCACAATAATTCAAGCACTTTATTTGGGATCCAATGTTGTGGACCACGTGAAACCCAAGTTAACATTGTAAAATTTAGCTGTGATTGGATAGTTGCAGTGATGGCATAAGTTAGATATCTTATATGTACATTTATAATTAAATAAATAGAACATTGTTATGAAAGTTATGTAAAACAAAAGCTACAAGGAGCTATGAAAAATGGATATATCACTTATGGAAGTCCAAAATCAATAGCATCTTTGGGTTGAAATAGGTCTGCACATGGAGGAAAAGAAAAGAAATCTATATCCTTCATGCTTCCTCATTCCACTATATAGAAATGGATTGATTTAGATCCATACCTGAAGTAGGTTCAATGTTTCTGAGAGGAAGGAACTACTACTGCCATGGTTTTATTTTTGGTATGGAATAGAAGAGGAAGATTGAAGATTAGGAGGCAATGTTTCAGGGGGAAGGCATAATTTCTAGTTGTATTGGGTTTTTCGCATTTTGTTCTGATTTTTGCTTTGTGTACTGTAACCTTGTTGTAGTATTCTCATGGTAGACAATGGCTATAGTTTTTCTTTCCTAATCTTTATCTTCTATTTCGAGGAGTTTTTGGTGTGTAAATACATTGGGAGTTCCCTTTTTCTTCTATCCCACTTATGTCTCTGCAGATTTACCCTTCCTCTATGTGAAACCTTCTATTTTCCCATTCTCTGTCGAAGCATATGATAAGAGATTCAAATAGAGTATGTGTGCCATCAATGGAGCAACTTGCAAGATGTGGGAGATAAATAAATTTCATCTCTTGGGATGCATTAAGTGTTGCTGAAGGATTGGAAAAAAATTGTTTTGTTGAAGTGTGTAGTGGGTTGTGTAACGGGTTTGCGTCCATCAATGCATGAATAAAAGACATAAATGTGACATTGGTCCCATTTTAGCATGGAGTGTGACTACTCGTGGCTTCCATACGTTTCCCCAAATGGATTCTTCATCTAAAATTTGTTCGCAGTTAGAAAGGAAAAGACATGGGCCTCCTCATGAAGCATCTCTATTGTTCACCAAATATAACCAACAGGTTTCCACATGGTGGGTTCAAATTTTCTAGCATACTCTCATCTTTGTTAAAATGGGAGCTTTAAAACAAAGGTGGTTTTACACCAAAACATAATGGAGATTTAGTTAGGTCTTTCTTCATATGTTTGATTTGTAAATTTTAGGAAGATATGTATGTAAAATGTGGAAACATGAACTTGGCACATAAACTGTCTGACAAATTCCTTGAAGGAATGTGGCCTTATAAGGCACACAACCTATTCCATAGAATGCATTTAAAAAAAAAGGTCCATGGAATGTCAAGTTTGTTGGATTTGCACAAAATGGATTCGAGGAAAAGGAATAACAAAATTTTCAACCAAATGATTTTTTTCGGTCAAGCTCCATGGAAAAAATCTAATAGATGACGTCTCTAGCAAGTGTCAGGAAAAGGTATGGATTTCCCTTCCTCTTGCATTAAAATTTCACATTTTATTGTTTCTTGTTTGGTTCCTAATTGCTTTAGAACAATAGAGGATGAAACTAGAATTAAAAATAAAACTCTTACCAGCTCAAAATATAAAAAAAAAACATTCTTGATCTTATACACTTCGCACATGGTGCACCAAAGAAAATCATTTTACCATCCTAGACCTCTAATATTATTCCTAATGGTATAGGGGACCACGAAGGCCATAAATATAACTGATAAAGCTCAATTTAATACCTTGGAGAGATGAGTTTGATTCTAACTTTATATCTCTTTCACTTGGAGTGACACTCCCTTTTTAAAGAAAATGTGATTTGTTTTGTCTTGCAGGTTGCCATATCGATTTGGCTAAATTGAAAACTAACCCTATGTACCTCTAGAAATATGTTTCAGAGAATTTAAAGCAAATCTCACTTTTGCAAACAAAAAATAAATTTCTTAAGTTAGAGTTTCAAGTGGGTTTTGGAGCCCACCAATCGTTTTACAACAATGGTTTTGAAGTGTTTACGACAATTGGTCTTAGTCAACTTTCTATTTTGAGACTTGTTTGTCGTAATCGACTTGCATCAAATCCGTTGAGTTCTTTGTATATAAGGGAGTAAATAGGAATCGTTGAAATTACGTTTGAACTTAAAAATGAGTGTTTTCGAGTCCCATATTGTAGGCACTTTAGTTGTATTTGGGTAATTTTCATAAACTCGCTGCTTGAGCTAGATATTCCTCACGAGGCTCCCATTTGACTTGTTTATACTTGTGAACCCTTTTCATATAGTTTCATGGTTGTGTAAAGTATACTTTAATCAAATAGCTTTCTATGAATGGATTTAGTAATTTATAATGTCTTCTCTCTCCTCCCTCTTCTCTCTCTAGAAATAATATGGAATGTTGGTTGATCTTGAAAACGTAAATGATTTGAATATGTAGATGGGTTGAAAATGTATATGAATTTGAAATGAAATGAAAATGGATGCGTTATGCATGTAGTTATGATATGGTAAATAGAAAAGAAAATGAATTCTAGACTTCCTCTCTCTTCCTTACTCTCTCTAGAATTGAAAAAGAAAAAGTAAAAAGGAATGTGAATGTGTGACGAAATGACCTCTCTTCCTCTCTCCCTATTTCTAGCTCTTCTCTTCCTTGTTTTGAATTACTTGAAATGATGAATGTGTTATTTCATGTTTGAGTGTAAGGGATTTCCATACTCATTCCTAGGACTGACGCAACATTGGTTGTAGGTACTCCGAACAAGAGGAATTTTCTAGATGTGATATGTTGTAATTAATGAGTTGTCATTGTAAAGTTATATTCATCTTGCAATACATGTATTAACATAGAATGATGATTTGTATTGTTGTTTGAAGAATTGTTCTTTGTATATTTTTAAAGGGAATACCAATGTGGGTATATTTTATATTATCGAATTGGATGTGAGGTTGTATTCAATGTTGTACCAATATTATAAAGATATTAAAATAATCCTTTTCTATATTAATTATTGGTTTATTTTATCAACACCCACAATGCTAGGTAGATTCTCATCTCATCAAAACTAAAAAAAAGAAGAAAAAAGCTGTAATGCCTATTGTACTTCCTCCTCCCATTTGAGTCTTTTTTCTAGGTTATAAAACAATGATCATGTTAATAAAATACTCTAACCTCATTAATCATCTTCTTGTTTCGCACCTAAGGCGTCTTATTAAGGACCTTTTTCCTGAATATTTTAAGAGGTGGTGATTTTATGTTGTGAAACCTATCATATTGGGACGAGTGAGGTGATCATGTCTAGGTGTTGTAGGTCTGACCATATCATGAATAAGTTAACCCCCTTGTGTGTAATATTCCTTGGTACCCTAGTGGGTGGCCAAAGCCTTGCAAGATAGTTGGTGGTTGTACCTACGATTGATCTCTTGTGAGATCTAAATTATGTGAGTGGAGACTACATTTTGAATTTACTTGCGTATTTACCCAACAATTGAAATAGGTCCTTAGGAGGATTTTGTAATGCATAAGATTATTTGGATATATCTCTTTCAATATACACTTATACTTCTATGTCTAAGAGCATTGAAATGAGTTGTCTTGTGTGACGTTGTACTCTTTATAGTCTTAAATTCCTTAGTGTTATATAATTGTTAGAGGAATTTCATTTGTTCCAAAATGATGTTAACAGAGAACCAAAGTAACCACTTAAATGTAGTTAGTAAAAAGGGTAAATAAGATTAAACTAAGGAATGACCACTATGAAAATGGTACACCTTTGAGCGATGTCAAAACCAACTAAAATGTCAAATGTGATTATAAAATGAATGTAATAAAGTAGAGGTCCACGACTAATACAACAACCTAATAAATCAAAAACCCAAATATGATGCATGATCACATGCTTTGTTTGCATAAATATGAATCAAACAACGATGCTAATGAAATAATAAAATGTAACCTTGAGAATGGGATACCTGCAACTGTAGCCAAGGTCTTGTGAGATAAGGAGATTGCACTCTAGTTGGACTTGTAAAAGTTAGCAGAACCCTTGGCCTAGTTAGGAATATATTAAATCTAGGATCACTCAGGAAGTAGAATCTATGGTCGAAACATGTAATTAACTCATTGCTATGGAGAGTGAACCCTTAAGATGATGAAACATAAGTAGTTTGAAATGTGAAATTTGTCACTTAGATTCAAAAAAAATATCTATAAGGGGAACATAGGTGTAATGTGCTCTTCCATGCACAATATGATTGTAAAAATATGAATTCCTAATTGGAGCAATGGATCGTGAATCAAGAAAGGTACAATTTAATTAGTTAACCTACATGGTTGTAATAACTCGAATTTGAAAAGAGTGTATTGTTAGTATCAAACAATGCTATGAAATGAACTTGGGATAGGTTTTCTATAGATCTAGTAACCTTCCTTTATCTTCATGTGAACTTTCCTCCTTGTAATGAGAGTATTTTTCCAAACCAAGTAAACACGGATCTCTCAAACAAATCCTTAAGTCAAATATTAGAATACACATGTGTGTATGTACATTCCTAATCACAATCATGCTATATAAAGTTATTTCCACAATAGAAATGAGCGAATTCTAAAGGAACCACTATAGGTGAAATGTTAAAGAAAAACATGCAACCTAGTTGTAAAGGAATGAAGGATCCCATGTTATGTGTTCTTCAGACAATTATAGTCAACTAATTTTTTTTTTTAAGAAACAAACCTTTAACTCAGGAATTGAATATTAGGAGAATCATAGTTGTTTAAAATGAATTTATTTAACAAATGAGCTTTGGATTACTAATTGAATTGGAGAACGGAACTAACTGCACATTCTCCGTTAAAGACTAATGCTCTGTAAAATAAAGTAATTGTAGTTTGAAAAATATGAAATTTTAAGTCTTATGTGTTTAATTCTATTGATAACTATAAGGTTTTACAATGGAAACCTAAATGTAATGAGTATATAAACCATGAAAAGGCCATGTCACTAAGTATGTCTATCATGTGTTTGAGTAATATATTGATGTATACCCTATGTTATCCTATTGTATGAGTGGTTTCATGTTTTTGTAATTTTTATACATGATGTTGAGTTTCTTTATTTGGATCCCATGTGGTGTTGTGCAACTTGCAATTAAAGTAAAAAAATATTCCAATAATTTTACTGTTGTATTTTTATGTTAAATATGTGGGTGTTACATAAGTTGGACAAAAATCCACATTTATAGAAAGGCCTTAGAGTCCTATTAAGAAACCTCAGTGCAAGGGACCATACTATCTCATAGGATGCATAAATGTAGAGGATCTGAATGTACCATAGACAACATGATTGCAGACATGAAATATGGATAAGACTTTTGAAAGACCCTAGTTTAGTCTTTCCTCACCATTGAATACTTTCATGTATAGGATATATGTTTTATTTTACTCATCTTGCACCCTCATTTTACAGAGTTTTCTTACACATTGAAGGCTACAACTAAAATTGATGTGTATAGATTTGGAGTGGTGCTCTTGGAACTGGTGATTGACAAGTGGCCAGTCGATCCATCATATGGAGAGGGAGCCAACATTTTCAAGTGGGTTTACAGGATGTTTGAGAAGGAAAATGGTTTGCAACAACTTTTTGATCTTCAAGTTTTTGAGTTATACAAAGACTCAATACTTGCACTCCTCAGAATTGCTCTTCACTATACCAATTCCTTGCATGGAAATAATCCTACCATAAGGAATGTGGTTGAAATGTTGCAAGATGTAGATCCACATCAAAAATCAAAAGTGTCATTGAGAGAATTGGTTATAATCCATAAGTCATGATATTACAGGAGAGAAGTATGATATCATTTTTACAATTTCACAAGGCCACAATTGTGTTCAGAGTTTGATATGGTACGTTACTCAATAGTAGACATTAACATGCCTTTCAGGAATATAAATGCAGATCTTTTCTATGAAAGTCCATTGATTCACTTCTTGATCTCATCTCAATTGACTATAGGAGTCTGATACTTTCTTAGGCAATAGCTGCAAGGATTCAATTAACAGGTTACCCGAAAGGCAGTAAGGTCATGATTGAATTACACGTTGAATCCCTACAACTTGCCCAAAAGAAGTTTATTAATTATTATTGAATCCCTAGAGCATTTTTATTTATTTTTTCCCTTTCTGATTTGTAATTAGAAATTACTGATTATTTGATGCTTACTATACAATGATCACCGAGGAGAATAGGCCCTATTTCTAAAAGTAGATGGAAATTGAGTTTTTGTCTAAAACAAGCATTTTTTTTAATATAGAAATCCTATGTTGAACTATGTGTCAGAGAGAGTACAAAAAGTATGGTAGATAATGTATGTATCATAGAATGTCTATTACAATATGTTAGTCTCTATATTCAGGCATGAATACAACTGTACTTAGAGTGAACAATATTGGAATACAGATCACATTTTTGCACAGCCCATTTAAATTCAACTGCAGTTTCAGGCAAAATAAAATTCAAGAAAAGAAACCTCAATTCTGCTGTAGCTAAGTGTGCAAAAACCAAATCCATAACCACTCACAAAGCAAGCAATAATGTTCAATTTTCCAGGTCTACATTACTCAACAGTCTAATGATTTGTATCGCCAGTCTTTTCTAAAGAACACCAAATATAAATATATTTCAAACTAGCCAATATGAACTGAAAATGCAGTGATGCTCAAAATAGCATTAGCATCATAAATATTTCTAACTGGTAAACAAAGTGGTCGAACAAGGATTATATGATATCATCATTCATGTCATGGAAGACAGCTGAAAATTGTTGAAATTCTAAAAAACTTTTCAAATATTTAAGTGCACAGTACATTGATTATTACCGTAGATACATTTGAAAATTTGCAATTCTTCTCCAACGTGTGCAACGTACATTATCATTCGCCAACATTTACTCAAAAAAATTGAAGTCATTTACAACAAATGTGGCTTGCCATTATAAAGCTTTCAAGTTGTACAAGGAAACCTCTTTTCAATTGCCTCCATTGCCAGCAATAATGTCCATATATTTATAAACACCAAATGAGGTCCTTATTGGAGGTGTGCAACACAAATAAAGAGCACATTTATAAAGTACCATGGAAGAATGAACATAATAGAGATTGCACATTACATAGAATTAGATAGCTGCAACTTTCTCAGTATAACGGAGCTTAGATACAATAGCTGTGGTAAGAAGAGATTACAACAAAATGAAAAATCCATTCCTTGACCTTCATCATGATAAACACATTAATTAGAAACATGTTATTTGAATTTTACATCCTGCTGGCTCGAATTGAGCATACATATATATTGAAATCATAATGACTAAAACAAAATACCTTTCTCATTCTATGTTCCTTACATGTCCACATTATTGGCATTGCCATTAACAAATTCCATTAAGGTTGCTCGAGCAAGTGTAGCAGCGGGATCACCCACTTCAATGGTTGGTATATTATTTTCATGTTCAAAAGCAACATCATCACATCCATCAGTGTCATCTTCTGCAAACGTTAGCACCATATTATGCAGTATGCAACAAACAAGAATGGTCTTGGGTAGCATTTCCAAATTTGGGTGCCACATTCTGGATTTTAGAATCCGCCATAGCTGCTTTAGCCTTCCAAATGTGCACTCGACAACAATGTGTGTGGATGACAACTTAAAATTGAATTCTCTTAGAGTAGTAGTTACAAATCCACTAAAAGTTGTGATTAACCATGGTAATAGTGGATATCCACCATCGCCAATAATGTACTCCCTCATGTTTACTAAGCCAATAGGAACTGGAAGACCATTTAATCTCTCTCCTCCTTCACACATTCTATAAAAAGCTGAATTACGAAGAAGTCTAGAATCATTTACAGAACCTGGCCATCCAGTAAACACATCCATGAAATGCATATTGCTATCAACAATCACTTGTAATGCCATACTATAATTGTGATCTCAATCATACCAATCAAATGAACACTCATTAGGAGGAAGTCGGATTGGAATGTGAGTTACATCTATAGCCCCACAACAATTTGGAAAACCTTATTTTCTACAAAATCCTTATTTTACTTGCCCCAATGCTATATGTTCACTTGGCCACTGAACATTACTTCAAAACTGAGTGTACATGACATTTATGAACTTATTTACAGTTCTCATGATGGTTTAATTTCCACAACCAAGCAATTCACTAATGTTAACCATTGTCATTCCAGATGACAATCTTAACATTCCCATGGCCACTTGTTTTTCAACTGGAAAGACCCTGCCTTTTATAGAGGTAGCAAATAAAAAGGGTATTTCACCTTGTTTAAGGTTGTCATTCAATAGTTGACAAATAATTTGAAATAACATGTAAAGTATCCTAAAAATGTTGCAGAAACGTTGATCATCACATCTTACTTCAAAAATATAGTGGTTCCACCAGTGTATAGAACATGGTTTGATATACCACTCACCTTGTATCCTTCCTTCCCATTCAAAAGGGGATAAATATGCATCAAGGATTTGACTTTGTTGTCCAAAAATGAAAGCAATAATCTCTATTTCCATGTCATCTACGTCCATGTCATCTATCTTCCACTTATTGAAAATGTGTTGTATAATTGTTGAATCTTGAAGATCATTCCATATTTGCAATGCTAATTGGACAATAATTGATGCATTTGAAAAGAATTTCATTTTTTTCTATTGAAGTAGGATTCATTGTATGTAAATGGATAAATGTAAACACTGTTCTCCTCCCTTCAAAAAAGCAAAATAATATACAAAAGAATGCACTGACATTAAAATATATCAAATAAAAAATGAAGTTATTGATACAACTGACAAATAGAAAGTTGAAGGCTTATAATTAAATTAAATTGCAAGTATTGAAATACCATTGGATTTTAAATGTTACAAAGATTATAACATTTGGATGTTGAAACAAGATAGTTTTATTTTTCATAATTAGCAAGTATAACAAACAATTTTCAAATACTTCTTTATTAATGTACTTATTTCAATCTCATAACAAGTATCTAGAAAATCCACTAAAGAGCAAAAAACGACAACAATATAAACAACATTTGGATGTTGAAACAAGATAGTTTTATTTTTCATAATTTGCAAGTAAAACAAACAATTTTCAAATACATCTTTATTAATATACTTATTTCAGTCTCATAACAAGTAACTAGAAGATCCACTAAAGAGCAAAAAATGACAACAATATAATCCAAGTATGTGATTTAAAGAATCATTTGTCATTTGAAAATGATTTTTGCCATCTTCAACATTGTCTATCCAATAGCATTCAAAGCTGAAACCATGTTCATTTGCACATTAATTTTTTGCTCCTCTATTTTGAACACTCTTTCCTCATTCTTATCTTCCCTTTCATGATCTCTTTCTTGGCATTTCATACGACCCTCTTCATCCATCTGAAATGCAGAAATCACTAACTTGTTGCTTTCAACAATGTTGTCTTTAATACTTGTTGTTTTGTTGCTTGTTTTCTGTTTTTTACCTGTTGAAAGTTTTTCCTTTTCCTTTCCAGTATTCAACGAGCTTTCACCAGTCATCGCCGGTATCTCACACTCTTTCAATGGCTCATTTTCAATTGGAGAAGATCCACCCTTAGTGAATGCATACTATGTGTCAGAAGTATCAATCGATATTTTACCAGGATTGATAGCTCTATCATTACCAAAGCTAATATCCATAGCATCAAAGAATTCCATAGCAAAATTTGTTGGAAGCTTCTTTTCAGCTCTCTCTCAACCTATCATACTCCAATAACTATCATGCCCATAAGGTATATGTGCTTCATAGTTTCTTACTCTTTTGTAATCAGGCAACACATGCTCCCACCAATCTCGACATTGACTCGCTGTGTGGAGGAGCCCATGAGTACACCAATAATATTCCACAATTATCCATTTCTCAGTTCCGGTTATAGTTCTTTTCATTGTTCCACCGTTGAGTTGGGTGTCTCTCTCAATATGCTTTGCTTCAATAAGGACGATAGTGTTTGCGATGCTCCAACGAGCCCTGCCCTTTTGTGCAGGAGGAACTGAAGGTTGATTTCCTTGGCTATGTGGCTTTTTGGTTAACATTTTCTCATGATGAAGAGGGGAATCATTGATATGTTCCAAGTGAATACCATTTGTAGGTATGTTTACTTCGTTAATTGTCTTTTTTGTACTTGGAACATTAGTAGGGATGATTACTTCTTCATTGCTCATTTGTGTACTTGGCACACATTAAGGGTAATCATCATCTATAGAATATATATCATCATCTTCTATGTCATTTTGTGAAAGCATTGCAGTGAACCTCATAAAACCACCCTTCATGGGATTTAGACGATACACGGTTTTATCCATGACAACAAAGAAGAAAAAAACCTCGCTTAAACCTGCAATAAAATATACAATCAAATATTCAAATACACATAATGTAAAGATAAACAAATCATTATCACCAATTTCTACATTCCTATGAAGTCGATGAATCACCCACATACACAAATTTAAATATAATCTTTTGATCAAGCCTCAAAGACAATCACAAGCAAGCTTTGACCTTGAATCACATAACAATGACAAAAATGATTTAGTGTCACATAGACACGGCTCTTTCGTCTACGGTTGTTTTGTTAGTATAATGAATTCAAATCCTCCCTAATGTATAAATTTTAACATTCAAAACAGATTTTTAGAATTTCTGTACAATATGGTACCAGTTGGTGATATTGTTAAACTGAGACCTTCCGAATGTGAGGATGTGGCTCAGACATACTATAATGGCACAATAGCCTACTTGCAAGGTATGTTGGAGAGTTTTATCATATCTGTTGCTAAATGCCTAGACAATGACTAAGCTGCTTTTCAGAGGTGATTGTAGAACACGAAGTTTAATGGGTTGGTCGCGGTACATACACAGTTTAAACTAGCCTATCTGCCTAAGAGCATGGAGACAAATCCACAGTTTGTTAAGAGGGAAAATAAATAAATAGCAGATTATAATTGTCCTTTGATTGCTAATTTTTTACCAGTAATTGGGCTTTTTCATTCAAAAAAGATTCTTAAAAATTATGTTCATAGTCTATTTTTTTGGAGGGGGCTTTTAAAGACAACACCCTTGTGCTATTAAGAACATGGAATGAAAGAAAAGCTAGAGATTGCTTCATGTCAAGCTCGGGCAGAACTGAAAAGACAAAGAAGTTACTATTGGCAGAATTTACTTTGCATTTCAAAGTACTTGCAAGCTCAAAATGTCAATGTCTATCTGAAATCAAACTAGATAATGTACCCAGGCTAACAACATTGCATAAGAAAATGCAATATAATACAATAAAAATAAGATCACATCAAGAGAATCAGTTCATACAAACCTTATCTGCATTAGGATGTCAGTCCCTCCTGGATAACACTAACACTACGTGATAGTTGAAAGCCTAACTCAACCAAGACATGAAGACTTCACAGAAGAAATTAAGAATTAATATAGTTCTCCCATAAACACAACTACCTACATTTGTATTTTACATTTATAGTTCTCCCATAAATACAACTACCTACAAAAATCCACCGCAGCATTGAACACAGGAAATTTCCTAATAAAAAAATTTCAGTAATTTGTAGGACGTCTATACTTGGTTCAAAAGTTACAAAGATCAGAAATTGCAATCAAGCTGGTCCGTCTTGTGAAAAACTTGATTTGGCATGACCAAAGACAGCCAACAGCTTTTCAATATACAAACAAGTACTTAAATCTCAAGCTTACTTCATTACAACTTATATCTATTAATAAGTATTAAGTCTCAGTGATAGAAATTGAATAATCTATTTGCACAAAAAACTCTATTTGGTGAAGTACAAACTCCAGAATTTCGTAGTTAACTATATCTAATAGACTTAATAGTAAGATAAATGAATATGCATGCATAGATAATATATATTGAACAAATATGAGATTCATACTTATCTCGTTCCAAGGGTTTCCTAGCAATTTCTACAAAAGAAACAATCTAGAAAAATTTAAATCACAACTAGATCAACAAAAATGCAGAAAGAACCATGACAAGAGGTCTGAAATGAATGTTAGCTTCCAATATGTTTTGTTACCAAGAAAGGTGTGTTACGCCATTTAGGGCAGACACTACATTACGCATGGGTTACACCAACCTTGCCAGCATATACACTACACTTCACCAATGACTCTCAAGCCATTACCTCAATTTCGAAGGGGGCTAATCTTAAAGTTACAGATAAAGTTGGGATTTCAGATGTGAAAAACACCACTGACTTAATACAAGTTAGTAAGCACTGTTTATGTGTTAGATGAAGATTAGGAACAACAAGTCTTTCTCCCAATAAGCATATATAGTCAAACATTGCTGGTCTAAGCAGATGGATCAGAGCATCCATCTTGATGACACAAACACTCAAAATGAGCTAGTTCACATGAGTTAATCCACAAATGAAAATGTTCCATTTGCTGTCCCTTTAATAATGTCAGCTTGATAAGATATCATTTGGAAAGAATCAAGACATGCAAAGTTTTCCACAGGCACCATGGGAAAGGATATGGAAGAGATGGTAACAATTATGTTTACAACATTTAGGGTTATGCATGCTACTATCCATTCATCAAAACACATCAAGAGAGACAAAGTGTCCAATAGCCTAATTTGAATGTATTGTTACTAGCTACTGACTTGATACTATTGTAATTCAATCAACTGAATGGTGTAAGAGAACAAGAGATTTGCAACGTTTCTTTAATCAAGTGGTCACCCTGAGATGTTAGTATAATTCTCTTTGTAGATATCTCCAGTCATGTGATGTCGAATACATTACAAACCAGTTCAATGAATCACAAAGGAACAATTAACTGTGCCACTTCGGTAGCCTTATAGGGTAACTAAGGCCTTCAGTCGCACTCTCTAGCCTGAGGTCCATTAAAGGAAGCATGGGATCTGATGTAGAAGAAGACATGACAGAGACATGATAGTGTCCTTTCTTTAGGTAAATGCTTGATTGTCAAACATGGGAACTCTAGATCTCGCCAAATTTGAAATGAACAGAAGATCAAGGTCACTGCTAAATAGGATTCAAGGTTAAGAACATGCGGGAAGAAACACTGTGGTAGACCAAGCTGTCAATAGGGCAGCTGATCTCTAATAGGTAAGTATATAAAATTCTATTGAGTAAATTTGACTGACTCTAATGTTGGCTGTACCTAAACTACTTCACTTAGCAAATAGCGTACGTATTAAATCATATGCACAAAATGACAGAACAAGTCCCTAGACTATACCATCGGTAACTAATATTCATTATTGTCTGGTAGGCATCTATCACAGATTTCATAATATTTGAATGCAAAATACTACTTTACCTTGTGGCTTGGATAACTCAAGGGATTTGAGTGAGGTGGAATCAAAACTTAACTCTGGCAGACGTAATTATCTCATTTTGAGCTTACATCCAATTGTTTTAATGCTCCTGATGTGAACTGTCAGTTTTAGTAACCTATATATGATATATATATATATCATATCATTATATCCAGAGAATGTTATGGCAACTTTAATTTAAGATTCCAGAACACAGAAGGATAAAAGTCTGCGAAAGATAAAAGTATGTGGAGTGCAAAATTACTTATCTCAAACTTCTAAGGATTCTTCCCAGATCTGCTTGTCAGCCTGACATCGTGTCTGCAACTTGTCAGGATTCTGTCGACTGTGCTCCAAAGCACCGCAAAAATGAAATTTTACTCAATGTTCAGGTATCCACCTCCAAAGCACTGCACACAAATAATGACAATTTACAGGTATATAATCCGAATTTTTCCCTCCAAATTGACAAAAAAAAATAGTAGCGGGAATGCATGTGTGTTGCCAGATGGACAGAAAATTACCTAAATTGTAGCAGGAAATTGTCAGCGCCCCCTCTCCAGCCACCTCTTAAGTTTAACGGGCAAAAAATGTGGAACTCCTACTTTCCAGGTCAAGATTCTATTTTTTTCCTGTAGCTGGTTGACAAAATCAGCATGAGACCACCTGCATCATAATAATAGAACCTGTAGTGGCTCCATGGGACCATGCCCTAACGCGGTGTATATAAGGGAATTTTTACTTGTTGTGCAATCCGATTGATGGTGAAGATGAACCCTGGATCGATGACATGGCGTGTTTGGGTTTGTTGAATTTTAGTGGAATTTGATTACGGTTTTTTTCGGTGGATTGAGGTATAGATTTTGTGTTTTTTGCATGTAATAATAATAATTTTAATGTTAAATGAATGGCACTCTCCACGTGTTAAAAGAGGGCGAGAGTTTTAAGTTGAGGAGCTTGATCCATGCTTGCTTTACACTCTTGTTTTTGTTTTATAAGTAAATTAATTTAAGTAGAAAATAATTTTACATAGATATCGACATCTTTGTGTAGTGTAAATTAGGTTCTTTTGCTACTTTTTATTGTGTTTTTTCTATTTTTCTCTCTTTCTTGTGTTTTCCCTATGTTTTGGTGTTTCCCTATAATTGTGTAACTATAGTCATGGGTCCTAGAAACCATATGTGTACAATCAAGGCCCCCATAACCCCCTCAAGACCATAATTGTATATTTTTGATGGCTTTTGTTTTGTGAGCCCAACTTTGTATATGTCAGCTTACACACCAGTATAATCCTTTTTTTAATTTAAGAAGTCTAGAAGCCCAATATAATCTTAAAAAGAATTCATGAAGACTAAAAAGACATCAATGAGTAGGTGAATTAGTGCATTTGGAACAAGGATATTGTATTCAATCAAGAGGTACAAACATATATGTTTGAGAAAATGGAGAACCTAAAGGGAAAATCAAAGAACATCTAGCATTTATTGAAGATATCAAACATTTATTAACACAATGAAGTCCATATTGTAGTACACGGTGCTTGGAAATAATCATTCGACATTTATCTCAATGTTACCTCGTTTACACAATTTTTTGACAAAACTTAAAGGTGTCTTGGTTAATCCCACACTCTAAATCCACTAGGTCGGGCATTGTTCTTCAATTTAGCACCTTTGAAATAAATATGCCTCGTATAAAACATATCTTTAGACTAAAAAATCCTCCTAATGTGCCATACCAAATTCCATCCTAAGTTTGGATAGGTCTGTAGTCTGAGGTATGTTTGACCAACAAATTTATTCAAGGGCAACAAACATGTTTGTTGTGCTTGCGAGGGTCACATGTTCAAACTCACAAGTTGTCTTAATAATCTTAGGGTAAGTTGGGTGGGAATTCATTCACAAAAGTCACCTATATTATAAACACATGCACCCTTACCTATTAGGGACATTTAAGGAATTTATTCAAGCACACTCTAAAAAGGTCTTTGAGTTTAGTCGTTGAAGCATCTCTCCCTTGTAGCACATTATTGTTGTAGACACCCCAGATTCACATACTTGTTTCCAATTTATCCCAGTTCACATATTGTTATTCATTCCTGTATGATTAATTAATTCATGTGCATTCACCTTTTGGGATTAATTAAACTAGTCCCCAACACGTTTTAGCTAAGTTAATTATCATTTATTAAATAAATGGTTAATTAATTAATTTGCTCATTTTAGCTAATTAAATTAGTTACTTAATTAGGAAAATACACATATTTTTCAAGTCAACTACCACTTCGACTCCACTTGGATTCCACTTCCATATTACAGTCAACTCCACTTCTAGAATCCTAGAAAGGTGGGGGCAATTAAATTACACGTATAACCACCTTCATGGATATAACTTTTGTCAACCACATAATTATTGCCCCTTTAAAGCTACAACTGCACAGACTAAGTCTACTTGTTATTTTAGGTAAATGCAATTATTATCCTAGAGGCCATTTAAACTAATATCTACTTCTCATGGCATAACCCTTAGCTACAAAAAGTATGCCATTCCTTTGTAATCCATCCTTCAAAATTTGTAAGCAAATGCAACAAAGTTTTGTTCATTTGTTGTTCGAATCCTCATGAAATCTACTCATAGCAATTGCATTCATCCTTTGGAAAATTTTCAAGAGCATCCACATTTCAAACATCTACAATATTCCAAAAGTCTAAGAGCTTCTATAATCTTTTTTGAGGTTTGCAAAGAGATTTACAAGAGAGGTATGTTGTAGTGTTTGTTTTATCTTTCATTCACTATATTTTTCATTGCTTACAACTATATATTATGTGAATCTAAACACATCATCCTTTGTTTCCCTAGATCGACATCATACTCTAATAGTGAATCCAAGCATCATTACCAAGTGTTAAAGGCCTAATGTTGAACTCATTTTTGGCTAAGTACAATATATTGTTGGCGAAGTATTACTATTTTGAACTAAGCATTTTGACACAACAACTAGCTGAAGGGTAAAGCAAAGGACTTCGCAACCTTTTGGTTATTCAATTGGCACATGTGAGGAATGAAAGATGATATGTCATTTGGTACGCACGAGTATAGACACCTAAAATCCGCTTATGTAGTTTTATTGATAAAATTGTACTAATTACCCTTTTTCCTATCATTTTCATTGTAATTAGTGATTACCTGCTAATTAACTAACGTTTCCCTCTATTTTGGTCAATTAGCGACACTTCGTTAATTAATCAGCCTTTATCACATTCTGGGTGTCAATTAACGAGACTTCGCTAGTTATAATCCTCTTCGATTCAATTAATTAACTATTATGAGTTAATTAAGATTTTTTAACAATGCATTCAATCAATAAACTCTTTTATTAGCTAAAAAAATTATTCCAATAATTTTATTGTTGTATTTGTGTGTCAAATTTGTGGTTACTACATATGGTATTAGAGTGAGGTTTATGCTCTCAAACCTATGTGATGGATTGGAGTTGTGATGATTTTGCATGGTGGTGGTGGAGATGGGAAGAGTAATGTGATATATGTTATGATGTGACCAATGTTGTAATTGTGATATCAAGAATGCACGTGTTGTGCATGTCACTTAGTGCACTTTTGTTATCATGTTCATGTGCTTGTGATGAGAGTGTTTACTCTCCTTTTTGTGAACTCAATGAGGAGTTCACGTGTGATGTGCTGCCTTATTGTGTGTGAAAAGAATGTTATTACGGATTATGGAGTGTTGGAGTGTTTTGTTATTATGTCATATAAAGGTGTGTTGATGTGTTTCATGAAAAATTTGGTGTATAGTGAATTGGATTTTATCATGATGTTGCCAATGTTTTGTGATGAATCATGGGTGTCACCATGTTGTATTGCAATTGAATGTATGTTGTAATGCTAGTTATGGTTTTCATCATACATACAATCCATGGAATATGTGATGGTTCATGTCATGAATTAGGGGCATATGGTTATTGTATGACCCCTATTGTGCTAGTACTTGTACCTTAGGTGCATTATTTGGAAAAGTGATGTACCATAACCCATGTAAAAGTAATGATTTTGTTATAGCCTATATATAAACCATGCAGTAAGACCGCCATGGTTAATTTGCGTGAATCACCATTATGTTAACAATGTAGTTATGTGTTATGTTCTTGAAGCTTTACAATAGATGACCCTACATGAAAACAACCG
Source organism: Taxus chinensis (assembly GCA_019776745.2). Lineage (NCBI taxonomy): Eukaryota > Viridiplantae > Streptophyta > Pinopsida > Cupressales > Taxaceae > Taxus > Taxus chinensis. Next base: position 14,113,460 of record CM034154.1, on the reverse strand, counting down.
TCGAGAGTGTATGTGTGGAGAGACGAGGCGTGGACCAGGATTTTCATAATCCTTGAGTCGAGTACGAGTGCAGGAAGTGGAGTCTTATATAGGATTGATAAACCCACTTCTATCTGTTTAGTATACTTCAAGTTTTCTTAATATATTATACGATGTGCACCACCTTAGGACTCAACTTATGCAAACTAGTGTCCCATGCTCTTTCCTATTTGGTTGTACATCAAACAACCCTATGTGATTTTGACTATGTTCATACTTGTGGGAGTATGGAGGGATGATTTAGGTAGAGATGATGACTGTTACATTATTTGATGTACTACATATTCTGGTTACTTGTATATTTTTTATGAGTTGAGGCTCGACATCCGAGTGCCAACAACTCAATGAGTACGCCCATTTGGTGGCTCGAATAAGGCCACATAGTGATTGTAATGTGTTATTTCTATATACGTATTTTATTCGTAAATTGATCATTATATAGTTTCTTGTCAGAACCAACATTTTTTATTGATTGATGTGTTCTTATATTTTGGGCAATTTTATTTGGTTGCTGCACCTAACATGTAAATTTTTCACTAACTATGGCTATTTAGTCCATTTGTCTTTGCTTAGATTTAAATTTTCTTTTCATATTTAAAAGTTTTGTAGCCTTGTCCAAGGCTTGGGATTTTTGCCACTTATAATTTAAGATGGATTGTTGATGTTGGTTCTAATGTCGTAATGTGTTGGAATGGGGCTCATGGGCTTCACTGTGGAGTGGTGGAACCTCTGGACCCACTTCATTGTGTAGTGGTACACCCCAAGGAGTTACATATAAACTAGCGGGTTGTTGAACCACGAGTTATTATGTCACTTGGGTTAGGGGTGACGGGGCTCTATGTGCCCAAGGCCATATGGTGACCTAGTCTCATTAAATGGAGAAAGGAGATGAGGCTCTATGGTTTAGTTACCTGATATTCTTGATCTCACTCTATGGTTAAGTGACTTGATGTTCTCGATGGCACTCTATGGTTGAGTGATATGATATTCTTGATGGCACTCTATGGTTGAGTGACCCCAATATTATTGATGGGGCTCTATGGTTGAGTGACCTGAATTGGGTTTGGCACTATGATTCTTTCTCTTTTGGAGGTATATGGAGTTGTTTGGTGATGCTTTTGGAGGTATATGGAGTTATTTTGTGTTGTTTTTGGAGATATCTAGAGTTATTTCATGATTTTTTGTGATGTATGGAGTTAGTGTTATGAGTTATGTGTACTCTTGTAAGTCTTGTTAGATATTTATTATGATTCGAGGCTTGATGCTCCCCTTGGTTACCATTTATACTATTAGATCTTTGTATTGGAACTGTATAGTGCATATCGTCGTGGTGTTTCAGCTCATGTAATACCAATTGTAGTATGTATCAACGTGGTGATTTAGTTTGTTAGTCACATGATGTCTGTTGGATTTATGTCTATGACATAATTATTGGAAATCCTTTGTTATGTGGGACTATTTGTTGTCTTTCCATGGTGGAATTAGATGTCTTGTGAAGTGATACAATCTTTAAAGTATGTAGCAAGATGTCTCCTGGGTCATTTAGTGATGTGTTGAAGTTTTGTGTTGACATCTTGAAGGAAAATTACTGTTGGGCACCCAAAAACATAGGACAATTAAAATTATAAACAATGAATACTATGTTGAGTATTTGAAACTTAGAAATATTGTAATAAGGAAAAGATTTTTTGAGGAATAAAATCAAGGGATAACTAACTACCAATCCTTCACCAGAACATCAAGAAATTGACAAATATTTTCAAATGTAGTTTAACTCCTTATGGTTGCACTTTGAATTGTAAGCAACTACGCCTTTTATTAAAATAGACATGTGTCATGTTGTTGACTTTCATAGTTATCCTACCTATCCCTTTGCTACCTATCGATTATGTGTTGCATTGAGGATGATGCTATTATAAGTAGAGGGAGATATAGTACCACTCCCTGACAGCCACATTGGCAAGGGGGTGAACTGGATGGCAGAGCGTAGACCGACGATTCATGTAGCATAGCACACTATTTCAGACTATATAAACTCAATGCACAATCCAATTCAAGAACTTTACCTTTGGGATCCAATGTTGTGGACCACGTGACAACCCAAGTTAACAATGTAAAAATTTAGTTGTGATTGGGATAGTTGCAGTGATGGCATAAGTGACGATATATTATCTATACATTTACAGTTAGGTAAACAAAACATTTTGGCGAAAGTTATGTAAAAACAAAAGTTCCAAGGATCCTTTGGAAATTTTTAAGATATCACTTATGGCAGTCCATCTTTCTCGTAGCACTTTGGGTTGAAATAGGCTCTGCTTCATGGAGGAAAGAAAAAGAAATATGTATCCTTCATGCTTCCTCATTCTGCTATATAGAAATGGATTGGTTTAGATTTGTACCTGAAGAAGGTTCAACATTTATGAGAGGAAGGAACCAATGCATAGTGATAGGTTTTATTTGTTGTATGGAATAGATTCCTCAACATTGCAGATGAGCAGGCAATCCCTATTGGTGAAGGGCATAAAAACTAGCTGGAACTTAGCCTAGTTCCCATCTCTGTGTTCTGAATTTTTGCCAAGAGTACTGAGCAAAAATGCTGAAATATTATCATGAAAAAAAATTGCTAGAGTTTTTCTTTCCTAATCTTTTTCTTCTAGCTTCGAGGACTGCCCTAGTGCATAAAGACATTAAGAGTTCACTGTGTGGTCTATACCACTCAATGTGTAAGTAAGAATTATTTTTGCATCTATGTTGTAGACCTTCTGTTTTCCCAGTCTCTACTGAATGCATATGATAAGAGATGGGAATAGAGTATTTGCACCATTAATGGTGAAGATTGCAAGTTGTTTGAGATAAATAAATCTTGTCTCTTAGGATTGTATTAAATGTTGCTAGAGGATTGGACTATAATGGCTATGTTGCAGTGTGTAGTGGAAAGTGTAACGGGTATTGCGTCCATCAATGCATGAATAAAAAAACATAAATGTGACCACTCAACCCATTGTAGCATGGAGTGTGACTACTCGTGGATTCCATACATTTCACCCAAAAGTAAAGTTCATCTAAAATTTGTTTGCAGTTCGAAAGGGAGATTAGAGACATGGGCCTACCAAAACATAAAGGATCTAGAATTGTTCACCAGATGTAACCAACAGGTTTGAAAATGTGTTGGTATATGTAAGATATGTTAAAGCTTAGGAGTACTCTCATGCAAGTTGTTTGGAAAATGTGAGCTTTAAAAGAAATGTGGTCTAATTGGTAGTAATTATTTCAGGATGTAGACTAAATCAGATCTTGCTAAAAATATTTGATTTAGTAAACTTTGAGGTAGATATGTCATGGGTTCAAATGTACCTAACATGAACTTGACACATAAACTCTTTGACATAATGCATTAAAGGAGATGCGGCCTTATCAAGGCACGCTACGATGTATTCCATAGAATGCATTTGCACAAAACTTCCATAGGTTGTAAAGGCACCTTCTGACACTCAAGAAAAATGTAGTTGACTGGTGTAAAGGAATAACAATGCAATCTTTTCAGACCAAATTCTTCCAACTGGTTGCAAATGAGAGCCATTGGAGCAAAATCTAATAGATGATGTCTCTAGCAACTGTCAGGAAAAGGGTAGAGGAATTCCCTTCCTCTTGAATTAAAATGTCACATTTTAGTGTTTATAGTGCGGTTCATAGATATACTTTAGTAAAATAGTGGAAGAAACTAGAACTTAAAAATCGAAGCTCTGTGACTATTGTTCAAAATGAATGCAAAAAAAACATGGTTGATCCTATGGACACTTCGCACATGCTGGCACTTGATATTTACAAATTGATTTGCAGAAAGGATATTGGGAGCTCTAATAATATTCCTAATGGTAAAGGGGACCATGAAGGCCATAAATCCAACTGATGAAAAGCCCCATGTTTTTTTTTCTCCTGGAGAGACGACGAGTTTGAGTACGGGTATGACTTTATATCTCTATCGCTTGCACTAACATTCCGCTTTTTTAAGAAAATACATTTCTAGTTTTGTCTTAGAAATATTCCGTATTGAATTGGCCTAGATGGAAAACTAACCCTATATACCTCTAGAAATTTGTTCGGAGAATTGAAAAGCATACCTTGACGTGAACTTAGCAAACAAAATAAATTGATCTCGTAAGTTAGAGTTTCAAGTGCAGTTTTGGAACGCCACACCCAAACATACTGCAACAACTGGAACTCTTTGACATGACCCCTGACCAGTACACATTGGAATATCTAACGGGAACCCTAACCAAGTTGTTTAAACCCATTAATCATAAGTGACTCTTGCAAGTCATATTCCTAAACTGATTTCTTAGTATATAAGGGAGTCACTTGTGCGGCGTTGAAATTACATTCTGAAACTTAAAAATGAGTGTGTTCCAAGACCCAGTTTGCAAGCACTTCAGTTGTATTTGGGTACTGTTCTTAAACTCGACTGCATGAGCTAGACATCTCCTTTTTGATTCTCCCCATTTGACTTCTTAGCCATCCGCGTGAACCCTTTTCATATTACCATTGCAATGCTTGTGTAGAATTTTACTTTGATCTTTTATCTTATTATAAATGAATTTAGAAATGTATGGTGCCTTGTCTCTCTCTACCCTCTTCTCTCTCTTGAAATAATATGGAATACTTGATTGATCTTGAAAACGTAAATGAATTGGGAAATATGTAGATTGGTTTGAAATGAATATGATAATGGAAAATTAAAATGAAAATGGATGCGTTATGACATGTAGTTTTGATATTTTAAATACAAAATGTCTCTTAACTTTCTCTCTCATCCTTAGTCTCTCTCTAGTATCGAAAAAGAATTAAGTTGAACTAAGGATATGTGAAGAGTGAATGCATAAGAAATGAAACTCTCCTCTTTCTCTCTTTCTAGCTCTTCTTTGCCTTGATTTGAAATGCTTGAAAATGATGAATTGGTGCTGGATTTCATGCTTGAGTGTAGGGGATTTCCATACTCAGTCCCATGATTGACGCAACATTGGTTGTAGGTACTTCAAACAAGAGGAATTTTTTTTGGATGTGATATGTTGTAGTTAATGAGTTGTCATTGTAAAGTTCTATTCATCTTGCAATACATGTATTGACCATAGAATAATGATATGTATTGTTGTTCGAAGAATTGTTCTTGGTATATTTTGAAAAGGGAATACCAATGTGGTTATATTTTATATTGTCAAATTGGATGTGAAGTTGTACTCAATGGTTCCACCTATGTTATAAAGATATTAAACAAATCCTTTTGCTATGTTAATTATTGGTTTACTTCCTCAACACCCACGATGCTAGGTGGATATGCTTCATCTCATCAAATATTAACGAAATAAATAAATAACGAGCTATATTTCCTATTGTACTTCCTCCTCCTATTTGAGCTCTTTTCCCCAGGTTATAAAACAAGGATCATGTTAATAAAATTCTCTAACCTCATTAATAATATTCTTGTTTTGCACCTAAGAGTGTCTTATTAAGGTTCTTTTTCCCTGAATAATTTAAGAGGTGGTGATTCTATGTTGTGAAACTTATCACTTTTGGGGACGAGTGAGGTGATCATGTCTAGGTGTTATAGGTATGAATCATATCATGTATACAGTTAACCCTCCTTGTGAGCAATATTCCCTTGGTACCATAGTGGTGTAGGCCAAATCCTTGCAAGAAAGTTTGTGGTTATACCTACGATTGATCTCTTGTGAGATTTAAATTATGTGAGTGCACACTACGTTTCAAATTTACTTGTGTATTTACCCAATAATTGAAATAGTTCCTTAGGAGGACTTTTGAAATGCATAAGATCATTTGGGATATCTCTCTTTCAATATACACTTATACTTCCATGTCCAAGAGCATTGAAATGAGTTGTCTTGTGCAACATTGTACCCTTTATAGTTTTAAATTCCTCAGTGTTATATAACTATTAGGAGGAATTTCATTTGTTCTAAAATGATGTTAATATAGAACCAAAGTAACCACTTAAATGTAGTTAGTAATAAGGGTGAATAAGATTAGACTAAAGGAATGACCGCTACGAAAACTGGTAAACCTTTGAGCGATGTCAAAGACTGTTGGTGTAGGATATTTACCATGCATATATTTTAAGTACACGGGATTCCTCCACATAAGTGATTCACCATGATTAGGTGTCTTAGGGTGTCATTATTGCTTTACACGCGTCATAGAGCATCATAGGAGTTACATTTGACCGGATATTCCAGGAATGTAACTCCCACCTCTTGACGGCTTCATTTTTGGGGGAGTTACACACCCCAATACTTTATGTACACCCTTTCATCTTGAGAAATACAATGGAATGGAATGGAGTATAGGATTTGAGCCATTTTTTCCCTTAATGCATGCACATTGCTCTCATGGGTGATTTCTTGCTTCAATCTTGAAGCTGCATTATTTTACGGTTGAGTGTAACATTTTTATGCTCATGAGATTCCCTCCAGATCTTTGTCATTCCTCTGACATGTTATTAGAGCTTAGAGCTCGGGGATCGGAATCGTGTTGCTCGCAATAGTTGCCTTACCACCTCACTGCACATCTCGTAGTTTCATGTGCAAGCTATCAACTTAGTATTGTGCTTTACTTACAATTTTCAAGGGGTTATTGTATTTGAGTTTTGTGTGTTGGGTGTAGGTTTCTTGCTGGTATAGTTTTGTTCAAGTTTAGGTTCAATAGGCTGCAAGCTTGGTTGAGGTTGCATTCTCTTGGCCACTTATTGCACCTGGTCATTCATTGCCTCTCTCAACTCAATCACTTGCATTGACAAAATCGCCTTGCTTAGAATGGACTTGAGATTTACTAGCCTACGTGGGTGTTATCGGGATCGACTGCTTGGTCTAGTTTCATTTTGTGATCAACTCACATCTGTGGGCTGCATTAGTTATTGACTTAAAGTATTAGCTCGTTTTGAACACCTGGCGCTTGTTTGCCCGACACTCTCAGTCTGGATCTGTTCTACCAAATTGATGCATCATGAACAATTTAGCCTCCACAACTCATGCCATGTTTAAGTTTTGATATCCGCTGGTTCTCCACTATTTTTTGCCTCTACGTGGACGTGTTCGAAACTGTGTCCCCCATCTATTCTTAGCTTGGCTCACATTGGCTCAAAATGTTGCCCTGATGCACTTCATTGGACGGGATCCTGTATTGGAAATTCAACTTGGGCTTAGATTTTTTAAGTGCTGCCTTGTGTTTGGCCATGACCTCACATTTTTCTCAGATCTTTATCCATTTGAATTACCTCTTCAACACATCTTTCAGACTCCTCCACGTTGGTCCTTCCTGTGACTCATGCATTCCAGTTACCTTTGCATTGTCGGCAGCTTAGGAGTTGTCATTTTTTTCGTGTGAGTTTCACTTGGACTATGTTATTCCTTGTTTATGGTTGTTGTTTCTCAGTTTCCTATTCGTGCTTCATTTGTGACCAATCTCTACTACTAGCTTCTCACTTACACAAGATTGAGTTGTTGTAGTCCCTTCTATGCTCTTAGACTCATGTTGGACACGTCTACCTCTATTCGATAGTCTAATTGGAGCTAGGTCGTGGCTAGCTCAGGCCTGCTCAATAGTTTTGACTCTACCTAGAATTCTCTACCAACCTCACATGGATCACCCTCAGCTCAGCTAGAAAACACTTGCCCCCACTTGTGCTCAACTGTACATGGTGTATTCCCCCATGGATTTAACTCGGGCTCAACTCAACTCTTGGATAATGCAATAATAAACCAGACTCGCGTCAACATTTCAGCTCAGTCCACCTATCTACCTTCCCTTTTAGACTTGTTCGATGGTTGAAAACAATCCTATTTTTTGATGTATTAAGGATAAAAACATTCATGCTATGGCATTGTAATATATTTGGGGACCTATTTTTCTTGTATTTAATGTCCTTCCTATCGGGTGTCAGAAGACGAAGGGAAAGGTCCGGGGTTGGCAAGAGGCTAATCCCCCCTCGCAAGAAAAAAAAAACCCTGCCTGAAATTTGATGCCATTTTCAATGAGTACCCACATCGATACACTCTTTTCTCACCCATTTTCGAGACACTTTTTTTAATCAGTTTGCAAAGCTTATTGGCATTTTTCCATCAGTTGCGGGAATCATTTTCTTGGTATAACTTTTGACTTGCTGCTCCGGTTTTTGAGTGCTTCTTTAGTCAAACTTTACATGATTTTTTGCACACATTACGTGATGACATTATCAGTTTTATAAAAAAACTACTTTATAAAGGTGCTGCATTATAGGGGGGGTTCACTAGTATTCTTGGGTTTTCACATGTAAATGCATTATCGGCCCAAGTCCGACACGTCTTACATTTGTGCACTTTGCACGTTTTGATTCAACATCATGGAGAGTGCTCTTTGTAGACTTGAGTGTCGTAGGATTGCTTTATAGCCTCCACCACTTCTCACAGAGAGAGGGAACTATTTAGTTTGGCCATGTTTCCATGGAACATTACTTCACTCACGAGGGTCTTTCACCCTTCTTACTTCGGCTAGTTCATACACCCATTAATCATCGTCATCTTAGATGACTTCCTTGACACTTACGAACCATGTTTTTGGTCACTTGATGATGCATGTCTATAGATCTCTCTGGTTTCACATGTGCAGATTCAGATCCTCCCCACAATGTTTGGAGCATTCTTCAGTTCCTCTATGGAGACCCTTCACATACAGCCGCCATTGTTGCTGCTGCTGATTCAATGGTCTCCTCTTCTTCTTCATGTGAAGACAATTCCATTGACACAAACTCACTTGGTTCTACTTCTAGTGACGAGGATTGTGTACGTAGTTCTGATGTCGAGAGTACTACAGAGGACTCTCCTCCTCCTTCTCTCACTATCCCAAAGAGTGTTATCACATCCCACATCTCATCAGATATCGAGCAGTCACCTATTCAGTCTCATACAATCATCACACCTACCTCTTTTCCACCTTTACTGTGTGAGGCCCCTTTCACTCCTTTACCTTCATTGGATGACTCATACCTATCTGACATCGCTCTTCTGTTTGTTGAGCCCCCTCATTGGGATGAGTATCTTCCTGACCTTAGTCGTATTTTCACAGAGTACACTTGTGATGTACAATAGGTTCCTCATCCATCTATAGGTATTTTAGAGGAGTTCATCATCTTCGTTGTTGGGAGTTCCCCTTCTGGGACACTTACCACTTCAAATTTTCCAGAGACCTTCATTAATCCACCCTTGCTTGTGGATCCATTTTCTGTTGTGGGGGATGTTTTCTTTCCTTCACATCAGTTGGACATCCTTCAGTTCCTTCACACTCACTTGTTAGGTGTTCACCTTTAGTTTCTTCATACTCTCATGTCATTTCTATCCTTCCTAAGGGTAGTTATGTAGATGGGCTCTTCTTCATTCTGCAGATGTGACATTAGATCTCTTGCAGTTCCTTGGCACTCATTCCTTCGTCTCCTTGTTATGACCTATGTCACACTTTCGTGGACCAGATTAGAGAGTGGACTTTTCTCTCTTTTGGGGGGGAGTTTTTCCCAGTTTTCTTTTACTCCACTGTTTCTTGTATGTGGGTACCTCATCAGGCTACCTTCTCCTTGTTTTCATCTGTGTTCCTTCGTGATGAGTATTTACCATGCATATATTTTAAGGGGATTCCTTCACATAGGTGATTCCATGCACCTAGGGTCATTTGGCCTTACACACATCATTCCTAAGGGCAGGTGATGGCTACATAGTTACTGGACAATGTGTGCAAGCATGGCTCTTCTTCATACTTGACCTTCGTGCCGAGAGGCAGAGGATCTCAATGATCTATGAATCTATTCTTTGGTGTAATGGATCATTGGAGACCTCAATAGAGCTCTACCAGAGTTTAGATCCATCCATGACATTTTCTGTGGGATTCGTATATATCTCAAGGTCATGAAAATGATGATAGGAGGTCTAGTGGATTCTTTGGGGTTTTATGAGAGATTGCCTCTTTGTACATGGGTACCTTTAATAGGAGAATTGTGTCTATGGCCGTGGACCCATCCTTGGCATCATTTCTTAGATTAGAGAGTGGACCTTGGATCTCTCTTTTTGGGGGGAGTTTTTCCCACTGAAGGTTTTCTCCTTTTACTCCACTTTTTGAGAGTTTCTTTTTCTCAGAATACCTTATAGGTGGGTACCTCATCAGGCTTGTTGTTGTGGACCCACTTCTCCTTGTTTTCATCTGTGTATAGTCCACCTAAGCTATGCTTCAAGGGGGGATGTTTGACCAAAATTTGTATGCCTTGTTGTCTTCAATATTTAAACCTCTCAGTTGTTCACTATATTGCTTGTAGGTTTTCCATTTCTCGAAAGATTGTATCCTAAGGTCTTGATCTATATCAGCTAGTGTTGTGGGTAGATTTGGTTGACCACTATTGGTTTAAATATGTATTCTCTGGGCTCTCTAGGTCCCGTGATTGTCATGTATGATTCAACTTTTAACTAAAATTAATAAACTAATTATGAAAGATGTATCTAGATGCATGTATTCTTTTTATTTTTGTATTTTCGATGAAGTATTTTAACAAAATTAGAGAGAAACTATTCTAATGTATTTAGAAAATGGAAAACTAATCTAGTAACAAAATTAAAACAAACAAAACAACCTCGGTGATGGCTACATTGCCTGTGCAGTTGTGAGTTTATCCTAAATATCTAATGCAACTAATTGTTTTAAATTGAAATACTCTGGGAATCCTACAGAAGTGAGGAATGAATCATAGTTTCTCAAAAACTTGACCAGTCCCCACAGCTTCGTTGGCAATATCGAGAGTGAGCTTTTGAAATAAAATAATTTACTACTCTATTTGATACGTTGTAACTAGAACTTTGATAACTCAAACCTGTGGATTTATAGAACAGTGGTAAATCCAGTTGTGTGTGAATTTGTCCCCTCAGTGTGATCTCCTTGTTCCTTTGTGTTCTCTTGAATACACAAAAATGTGTATATGATAGCATCAACAGAATAAGGGACTTGAACAATGACAACTTTTGGACATCGACTGAATACAATGCAAGTAAGAGAGGGATAGTGCAAGTGAACAAAGCTTGACTATGCAATTCCTAGCGGGATTTATTGTAGGAATACAACAGCAAATGTGTCGAGAATTTTGGAAACTAATCTTTTGTAACTAAACAAAGAGACAACTATACAATCTAAGAATGAAACTTGTTTATTTTAAAATGACTTGCATGGAAAAAAAATGACAAAAATGAAACAAGAAGATTGAATGATCTCTAAACAACAAAGGAAGACCAACAATGGATGTAAAACATGAAACTATTGGAATTCTAGAGCAAGAAACTCAAATACTGAATGCTTAAATGATGAAGGAGAGGGGCCTTTTGTTTGAAAACAAGCTGGCTATTTATAGCAAATGCATTCACTAGAAGGTAACTCTTTTACCATTAAACAAAGTGAAAACACTGATTCACAGGGTGGCCAAAACATAAATGCAAAGCAAAGTAGCTGAAAAATGTGGGTAGAAATTGAAAATTTACTTTGACGCGATCGTCGAAACTTTTTGGAAAATGCAAACAGGACTGCCACCCTGTGTAGGGCGGCAGTTACGGGACCGCCATCCTGTCCTAGGCAGTGATCACGGGACCGCCGCCCAGGTAGGGTAGCATGTCAAGTGGTAAGGACCAAAATGCAATGAAAAAGGGGGGTAGAGGGTAGAACAAAGCATGCGAATGGATTGGGTGAGGCATGTTGGGATACACACCCAGTTTTTTTGGATTCCGAACACCTTGCGAGGAGACCTATATATATTGAAGTACACCTTTCATCTTGAGAAATGGAATGGAATAGAGTATGGGATTTGAGCCATTTTCCCCTTAATGCATGCACATTTCTCTCATGGGTGATTTCTTGCTTCGATCTTGAAGCTACATCATTTTGCGGTAGAGTGCAACATTTTGATTCTCACAGATTCCCTCCAGATCTTCATCATTCCTCCGAAAAAAACCAACTAGAATGTCAAATGTGATTATAAAATGAATGTAATAAAGTAGAGGTCCAAGACTAATACAACCTAATAAAACAAAAACCCAAATATGATGCATGATCACATGATTTGATTGTAAAAATATGAATAAAAAAATGATGCTAATGAAATAATAAAATGTAACCTTAAGAATGGGATACCTGAAACTATAGCCAAGGTCTTGTGAGATAATGAGATTACACTCTAGTTGGACTTGTAAAATTTAGTAGAACTCTTGTCATAGTTAGGAGGCATATATTAAATCTAGGATCACTTAGGAAGTAAAATCTATGGGTTGAAACATGTAATTAACTCATTGCTATGGAGAGTGAACCCTTAAGATGATGAAACATAAGTAGTTTGAAATGTGAAATTTGTCACTTAGATTAAAAAAAAAACTATAAGGGGAACATAGGTGTAATGTTCTCTTCCATGCACAATATGATTGTAAAAATATGAATTCCTACTTGGAGATACAGATCGTGAATCAAGAAAGGTACAATTTAATTATTTAACCTACATGGTTGTAATAACTTGAAGTTGAAAAGAGTGTATTGTCAGTATTAAACAATGCTATGAAATGAACTCGGGATAGGTTTTCTATAGATCTAATAACCTTCCTTTATCTTCTTGTGAAATTTCCTCCTTGTAACGAGAGTATTTTTCCAAACCAAGTAAACATGGATCTCTCAAAAAAATCCTTAAGTCAAATATTAGAATACACATGTGTGTATGTACGTTCCTAATCACAATCATGCAATATAAAGTTATTTCAAGAACAGAAATGAGCGAATTCTAAAGGAACCACTATAGGTGAAATGTTAAAGAAAAATATGCAACCTAGTTGTAAAGGAATGAAGGATCCCATGTTATGTGCTCTTCAGATAATTATAGTCAACTAATTTTTTTTTGAGGAAAAAACCTTTAACTTCGGAATCGAATATTAGGAGACTCATAATTATTTAAAACAAATTTATTTAACAAATGAGCTTTGGATAACTAATGGAATTGGAGAATGGAACCAACCGCACATTCTCTGTTAAAGACTAATGCTCTACAAAATAAAGTAATTGAAGTTTGAAAAATAGGAAATTTTAGAGCCTTATGTGTTTAATTCTGTTGAAAACTATAAGGTCTTACAATGGAAACCTAAATGTAATGAATATATAAACCATGAAAAGGCCATGTCGTGGAATATGTCTATCATGTGTTTCTTACTGTAATTGGGTCATTGTCTTGGTTTATGAAGTTTGAGTAAGACATTGATGTATACCCTATGTTATCCTATTGTATGAGCGGGTTCATGTTTATGTAAGTGTTCTACGTGATGTCAAGTTTCTTTATTTGGATCCCATGTGGTGTTGTGTAGCATGCAATTAAATTAAAAAAACCAATTATTCCAATAATTTTACTGTTGTATTTGTATGTCAAATTTGTGGGCATTACATATGTTGGACAACAATCCAAATTTCTAGAAAGGTCCTTAAAGTCCTATTGAGAAACCTCAGTGCAAGGGACCATACTATCTCATAGGATGCATAAATGTAGAGGATCTGAATGTACCATAGACAACATGATTGCAGACATGAAATATGGATAAGAATTTTGAAAGAACCTAGTTTAGTCTTTCCTCACCATTGAATACTTTCATGTATAGGATATATGTTTTATTTTACTCATCTTGCACCCTCATTTTATAGAGTTTTCTTACACATTGAAGGCTAAAACTAAAAGTGATGTGTATATATTTGGAGTGGTGCTCTTGGAATTGGTGACTGACAAGTGGCCAGTCAATCCATCGTATGGAGAGGGAGCCAAAATTTTCAAGTGGGTTTGCAGGATGTTTGAGAAGGAAAAATGGTTTGCAACAACTTTTTGATCTTCAAGTTTTTGAGTTATACAAAGACTCAATACTTGCACTCCTCAGAATTGCTCTTCACTATACCAATTCCTTGCATGGAAACAATCCTACCATGAGGAATGTGGTTGAAATGTTGCAAGATGTAGATCCACATCAAAAATCAAAAGTGTCATTGAGAGAATTGGTTATAATCCATAAGTCATGATATTACATGAGAGAAGTATGATATAGTTTTTGCAATTTCACAAGGCCACAATTGTGCTCAGAGTTTGATATGGTACGTTACTCAATAGTAGACATTAACATGCCTTTCAGGAATATAAATGCAGATCTTTTCTATGAAAGTCCATTGATTCACTTCTTGATCTCATCTCAATTGACTATAGGAGTCTGATACTTTCTTAGGCAATACCTTCAAGGATTCAATTAACAGGTTTCCCAAAAGGTAGTAAGGTCATGAGTGAATCACACGCTAAATCCCTACAAGTTTCCCAAAATAAGTTTATTAATTATTATTGAATCCCTACAACATTTTTATTTATTTTTTACCTTTCCAATTTGTAATTAGAAATTACTGATTATTTGATGCTTACCATACAATGATCACTGAGGAGAATAGGCCCAATTTCTGAAAGTAGATGGAAATTGAGTTTTTGCATAGAACAAGCATTTTTTTATATAGAAATCCTCTGTCGAACTATGTGTTAGAGAGATTACAAAAAGTATGGTAGATAATGTATGTATCATAGAATGTATATTACAATATGTTAGTCTATATATTCAGGAATGAATACAACTGCACTTAGAGTGAACAATATTGGAATACATATCACATTTTTGCACAACCCATTTAAATTCAACTGAAGTTTAAGGAAAAATAAAAATTCAAGAAAAGAAACCTCAATTCTGTTGTAGCTAAGTGTGCAGATACACAATCCATAACCACTCACAAAGCATGCAATAATGTTCAATTTTCCAGGCCTACATTACTTAACAATCTAATGATTTGTATTGCCAGTCTTTTCTAAAGAACAAAAAATATAAATATACTTCAAAAAAATAAATATTCTTCAAACTAGCCAATATGAACTGAAAATGCAATGATGCTCAAAATAACATTAACATCATAAATATTTCTAACTGGTAAACGAAGTGGTCAAACAAGGATTATATGATATCATCATTCATATCATGGAAGACAACTAAAAATTGTTGAAATTCTAAAAAACTTTCAAATGTTTAAGTGCACAATACATTGATTATTATTGTAGATGCATTTGAAAATTTGTAATTCTTCTCCAACATGTGCAGGGTACATTATCATTCACCAACATTTACTCAAAAATATTGAAGTCATTTACAAAAAACATGGCTTGCCATTAGAAAGCTTTCAAGTTGTACAAGGAAACATCTTTTCAATGCCTCCATTGCCAGTAATAATGTCCATATATTTATAAACACCAAATGCGGTGCTTGTTAGAGGTGTTTGTTACACAAATAAAGAGAACATTTACAAAGTATCATGGAAGAATGAAAATAATCGAGATTGTACATTACATAGAATTAGATAGCTGTGACTTTCTTAGTATAACAGATCTTAGATACAATAGTTGTGGTATGAAGAGATTACAAAAAAATGAAAAATCCAATCCTTGACCTTCATCATGATAAACACATTAATTAGAAACATGTTATTTGAAATTTACATCTTGCTGGCTCGAATTGAGCATACATATATATTGAAATCATAATGACTAAAAAAAATACCTTTCTCGTTCTATGTTCCTTACATGTCACATTATTGGCATTTCCATTAACAAATTCCACTAAGGCTGCTCGAGAAAGTGTAGTGGCGGGATCACCCACTTTAATGGTTGGTATATTATTTTCCTGTTCAAAAGCAACATCATCACATGCATCAGTGTCATCTTTTGCAAACATTAGCACCATATTAAGCATTATGCAACAAACAAGAATGGTCTTGGGTGGCATTTCCAAATTTGGGTGCCACATTCTGGATTGTACAATCTGCCATAACTGCTTTAGCCTTCCAAATGTGCACTCGATAACAATGTGTGTGGATGACAACTTAAAATTGAATTCTCTTTGACTAGTAGTTAATAATCCACTGAAAGACGTGATTACCCATCATAATAGTGGATATCCACCATCGCCAATAATGTACTCCCTCATGTTTACTAAGCCAATAGGAATTGGAAGACCATTTAATCTCTTTCCTCCTTCACACATTCTATAAAAATCTAAATTCCAAAGAAGTCTTGAATCATTTATAGAATCTGGCCATCCAGTAAACACATCCATGAAATGCATATTGCTATCAATGATCGCTTGTAATGCCATACTATAATTGTGATCTTGATCATACCAATTAGATGAACACTCATTAGGAGGAATTTGGATTGGAATGTGAGTTACATCTATAGCCCCATAATAATTTGGAAAACCTCATTTTATACGAAATCCTTCTTTTACTTGCCCCAATGCTATATGCTCACTTGGCCACTGAACATTACTTAGAAACCAAGTGTACATGACATTTATGAAATTATTTAAAATTCTCATTGTGGTTGAATTTCCACAACCAAAAAATCCACTAATGTTAACCATTTTTATTCCAGATGACAATCTTAACATTCCCATGGCCACTTGTTCTTCAACTGGAAAGGCGCTACCTTTTATAGAGGTAGTAAATGAAAAGGGTATTTCACCTTGTTTAAGGTTGTCATTCAACAGTTGAAAAATATTTCAAAATAACATGTAAGGTATCTTAAAAATGTTGCGGAAATATTGATCATCACATCTTACTTCAAAAATATAGTGGTTCCACCAGTGTATAGAACATGGTTTGATATACCACTCACCTTGTATCCTTCCTTCCCATTCAAAAGGG
The DNA here is from genome assembly GCA_019776745.2 of Taxus chinensis. NCBI lineage: Eukaryota > Viridiplantae > Streptophyta > Pinopsida > Cupressales > Taxaceae > Taxus > Taxus chinensis. The sequence goes on along the minus strand of CM034154.1, from coordinate 14,096,612 downwards.
GATAAATATGCATCAAGGATTTGACTTTGTTGTCCAAAAATGAAATCAATAACCTCCATTTCCATGTCATTTGCATCCATTTCATCTATCTTATGCATCTTGAAAATTTGTTGCGTATTTGTTGAATCTTGAAGATCATTCCATATTTGCAATGGTTATTGCACAATAATTGATGCATTTGAAAAGAATTTCATTTTTTTCTATTGAATTAGGATTCATTGTATGCAAATGGATAAATGTAAACATTGTTCTCCTCCCTTCAAAAAAGCATACAAAAGAATGCACCATTAAAATATATCAAATAAAAAATGACGATACAACTGACAAATAGAAAGTTGAAGGCTTATAATTAAATTAAATTGCAAGTATTGAAATACCATTGGATTTTAAATGTTACAAGATTATAACATTTGGATGTTGAAACAAGATAGTTTTATTTTTAATAATTATCAAGTATAATAAACAATTTTCAAATACTTCTTTATTAATGTACTTATTTCAATCTCATAACAAGTATCTAGAAAATCCACTAAAGAGCAAAAAACGACAACAATATAACAACATTTGGATGTTGAAACAAGATAGTTTTATTTTTCATAATTTGCAAGTAAAACAAACAATTTTCAAATACATCTTTATTAATATACTTATTTCAGTCTCATAACAAGTAACTAGAAGATCCACTAAAGAGCAAAAAATGACAACAATATAATCCAAGTATGTGATTTAAAGAATTATTTGTCATTTGAAAATGTCTCTGTCATCTTCAACATTACCTGTCCAATAACATTCATAGCTGAAACCATGTTCATTTGTACATTAATTTTTCACTCCTCTATTTTGAACAGTCTTTCCTCATTCTTATCTTCCCTTTCACGTTCTATTTCATGGCGTTTCATACGACCCTCTTCATCCATCTGAAATGCAGAAATCACTAACTTTTGTTTTCAACAATGTTGTCTTTAATACTTGTTATATTTCTTATTTTTCATTTTTTTTTATTAAGGGCAAATAGTTTTGAAGGGACTATACCCTGTATACAAAAGGGCTCAAAATCCAGATAGTAAAGATGAGAGAAGCAGCCCAGAGAAGGGTAAAACAGTCAACCAAGGAAGGCTCAACAGCCAAATATTACAATATAGGAGAAAAAAGGATCAAAACGTACAAAGATCCAGAAAAAATAAGGCAAGATCAAAAAGAAACCAAAAGAGAAATAACATGAAGAGCTCCGCCAAAAAACAACTCCAGAACTGCCCGATGACAGCCACATTGCAGCCAAAAAACAACATCACAACAGCCTGTTACTTGATGGCTCTGTCAATTTTGGTCTTGATAGCCTGCAGTGACATGAAGAAGGCAATGGCAGTGGCCTGAGAGGAGTCTTGCAAATCTGCTTGGGCAATTGCAATGTTCCTTTTCTCTTTAGGGCCCCATATTTCCTCATTAATCCCACTTAAACTGCAAACACTGTGGACATGTTGTTCAATGAAATTATAAATGCTTTTGAGGGCAGACAATATGCAGTCATTTCAGCTTTTAGCATTCCCCAATCTACCATCTAAGGACTGTAGTTTCTTGAAGAATTCCCCAGTAACCCCCTCTTCCTCCTCACTTTGAAGGATCCTTTTACTGTTAGCTCTTTCCAAGCTTTTTATAGCCCCTTTGAGCTCTTGTATCTCCTTTTCTAATCTGTCCACCCTATCTAGTAATTCCTCCTCTTTGGGCTCCTCCACCGGCTTGCTAATATGCAGGAGGTTTTCAGCTAGTTCCAAGTCTTTGTGGCTCCTTAGAACCCGTTGGGAAGCAGGGATTTTAGCTTTGAGGCTCTTTCTTTTTAGCAGGGGGGAGTGGGAGCATTGTGGGTAGGTGGAGGTATGGAGGAGGGAGGTGGGATAGGATTCACGAGAGGGCAGCTGGAGAAATGGCAGTGAATCAAGAGGATAAGGCCCTGGTGTAAAGGGACAGCCCTAGAGTGGCTTTGAACTTCCCTTATAGATTTCTCCAGAGAGTTAATCAGATAGTGAGGAAAGCTGATAATGTTATTTCTACGAAAATGATTCAGAAAAATTAGATGCTTTTGAGGTATAGTCACATATCTTCCTTCAAGGGTAACATACCTTACCACCTTATTTTTCATTTTTTACCTATTGAAAATTTTTCCTTTTCCTTTCCAGTATTCAACGAGCTTTCACTAGTCATTGTCGGTATCTCACACTCTTTGAATGGCTCATTTTCAATTGGAGAAGACCCACCCTCAGTGAATGCATACTATGTGTCAAAAGTATCAATTGATATTTTACCAGGATTGATAGCTCTATCATTACCAAAGCTAATATCCATGGCATCAAATATTTCCATGGAAAAGTTTGCTGGAAATTTCTTTTCAGCTCTCTCTCAACCTGTCATACTCCAATAAATATCATGCCCAGAAGGTATATGTAATTCATAGTCTCTTACTCTTTTTTAATAAGGAAACACATGCTCCCACCGATCTCAACATTGACTCGCTATGCAGAGGAGCCCATGAGTACAAAAATAATCTTCCATAATTATTCATTTCTCAGTTGTTGTTATAGTTCTTTTCATTATTTTGCTATTGAGTTGTGTTTCTCTCTCAATACACTTTGCTTCAATAAGGACAATAGTGTTTGCGATGCTCCAACGAGCCCTGCCCTTTTGTGCAGGAGGAACCAAAGGTTGATTTCCTAGGCTATGTGGCTCTTTGGCTCACATTTTCTCATGATGAAGAGGGGAATCATTGATATGTTCCAAGTGAATACCGTTTGTAGGTATGTTTACTTCGTTAATTATCTTTTTTGTACTTGGAACATAAGTAGGAATGATTACTTCTTCATTGCTCATTTGTGTACTTGGCACACAATAATGGTAGTCATCATCTATAGAATATATATCATCATGTGTTATGTCATTTTTTGAAAGCATTGCAATGAACCTCCTAAAACCACCCTTCACTGGATTTGGATGATATAATGATTTATCCATGACAACAAAGGACGAAAAAACCTTCACTTAAACCTGCAATATAATATACAATCAAATATTTAAATACACATAATTTAAATATAAATAAATAATTATCACCAATTTCTACATTCCTATGCATGGTGAAGGTTTGCTACAATTTTTTTGAGCTTTTGAGGAAAAGTCTCAAAGACAATGACGTACAATTCACCTAGGATCACATACACATGACATATAATTCACATAGAAATGACATAGGATCACATAAAATTCACGACACTACAACTACTTACTTTGGTAGTATAAAGAATCCAAATACACATAATGTATAAATTTTAACATTTAAACAGATTCTACAACTACTTACATTGGTACTGTTGGGAATGGCTAGAGAGAACTTCAAGATACAGTGTGGGGCATGTGGCTCAACATATATAATAAAATTCCATTTGTAATGTAAGAAAATAGTTTTATTATATCTGTTTTTAAATCCCTCTCCATTTCTAAGCTATTTTTCAGAGGTGATTTTACAACCATTATGGATAGCAGAACATACACAGATGAAGGATGTCATAGAGACCTCTACACAAATCATTTTTTGTTACACAAAAAGAAAATAGAATAAATGGCAGATTAACGACCATCCTTTGCTTGCCATGTAATACAAACATCAGGTTTAAAAGTGTAAATAATATCTGAGGGGAATAATAAAACTTTCATGGCCCTTGAATCACTATTAAACATTGTGAGTGCATGGTTTGGATTACATTGTTCACAATTGAAAGAACCTAGTCTCAAGTGGTAGGGTAGAGAACTTCATTCAAAGGAAGTTTGAGACCATTCTTTTAGGTCTGAGTCTTAACTTACACTAATGACAAGAAGAAAGAGCAAAAGAGGTTATGCCAAATACATGAAACAAGTTCCCAATGATGAAAATATGTAATATTCCTTCTATAATACATTAAAATTTTCATTACAGTTGCTCAAGAAGAATACAATCCTATAGAAGAGCCTTTGGGAGTCACGGTTAGAACTTGAAAGTAACAAAGAAGAAGTCTCAGTGATAAAGAATAGCTTGAATCCCTAGGGAGTGACTGAAATCCCTACTTAAATGTGTTTGAGATATTGGAAAGAGAAAATACCACACATACTTAACTGTTAGGTAATATTGACTAGTCTCAAGGTGACTTAGACAACACACTATGCATAGTGTTATCCATATTTTGCCCCCCCAAAAATTGGATCAACCATGATCATGCACAAAAGAAACCAGTGAAATAACATTCAAATCTTGCAAACAGGTTGCAGAGGGACTATACAATGGAGAGGAGGGGCCCGCGGAAGATCAAATGACCTCGTGTAAGAAGAAATTCAAGAAACGACCTTGTCGAGCAAATCTGTGCCTTAAATCCATCAAACAGATTACAGGCATGATCAGAAATGGAGTAGCAGGGTTAGGGAAGAAGGAGATAGTTTTAAAGAAGATAGAAGCTCAAAAGAGATGGAATGATGAAGGTTCAAAGTCTTCGGGCTCTGAAACGGTTTAGAATGAGTCCAAGAACTGACTAAGTATGGAGGAGATAACAGACACTTCCAAGTGTCCAAGCGATGCACCTCCAAAGTTGAATCCAAAAAGGGAGACTTGAACAAGCGCCAAGCCCCCATGTATCCCAGGGCTAATGCGGGGGCAGAGTTAAATCTAAAATTCAAAATGTGTATAGGGCGGGCCTCAAAAAGACTAAGTATAGAATTGCTAGCGGAAGCCGCCACGCTCCAGCTTGGCACATCTCCAAAAGTTAGTCCAAAAGAAGAGACCCAAATGAGCGCAATCTTGTCACATTGTCTAGGGTCTGAAAAGGTAAGGGAGGCCATTGAAAAGTACAAAGAACCTGTGGAGGCTTCCATGTGTCAACCCGACGCTCCTCTAAAGGCAAATCTTGAGCGGGCTTTTAAGTGAGCACGAAGCCTCCTCGTGTCTGGTTTCATAAAGGGAAGAGGTCGGGTTGAATAGTTAATGCATTGAGATACGCCAAAAAAGGGTGCCAAGTGTCCAAACAGTGCTAATTAAATAGCAGAATTAAGGGGAGGGTTCCAAATAAGTGCCAGGCCGCCGCGTGTCCCCAGTCAGATATATGACCCTACTGAACAAAATACTTAGCCAACAAACATAAAAAATTGAGCAAGTCATGGAGGAAAACATGTGTCAGCCCCACGCCACTCAGAAAGAAAAATACAGAGGCTTCCCTCAGACATGCGCCAGCCCTCCACATGTCTGATTTCAAAAGGGGGCCCGTTTTCAAACTAGTTTTCCCACTATTTTTTATGGATCTGATTCAAATTTCAAAGGGGCATATCTTTTGACTCAGGGCTTGAAATCCAACAAATATGGCACCATTGGAAAGATCTCAACCTTTTCTATGCCATGAAGATCTAAAAATTCAAGTTTGGAGAGGTTAGGTGGGGAAAAAATGAAGAAACATCTTCAGGCCATTAATACAGGATCTATTTGCCTTAACAACTAGATCAAATTCGATCTGATCCACTGTTTCCTCCTCCTTCAAGGCACCGAACAAGAAATTGATGCAGTCAAGATAGATTTGGGGTGGATTTTATAGGAGGCATTGATGATAGTAGCTAAGCTCAAATGGGTTTTCCCACTTCTCTCTCCTTCTCTCTGGGCTGAATCTATAAAAGTAGGGTTAAGACTCATTGTAAAAGGTTAAACATTTCTGTTTTGTGCCTCCCTTCTTCTTTTGTTCACAGAAGGATTTTTTGAGATTTTATAATATCTCCTTTAGGTTGTAATGTAAGTTTTTCCTCTTGGCTACTACAGTATATTGTATCGAATCCTGAGCAATAATATATATGTATATGGATGTTTCTCGATGCTCTCATATATTCATTATTGTCTCCTTGATTTCCTATTGTGATTTGGTCATCTGTGCATGTTGTTTGTATTACATTCTTGTGGTCTATGTTAAACTGCAAAATGAGTTTCTAACATTCTTTTGTTGTATCACCTCGTTAGCTTAGGTTTATTTTCTTACACCTCTCTAACCCTGTCTCCTTGCAAGATAGAATAGAATTAGAATAGATCCTTTGCAATTTGTTTCTGTACACCTGAATAGAGGGATATGAACCGGCATCAATCTAGAGATCTCTCTCAACTCGCAAGGTCCCACACCTTGAGAGATGCTCCATGTTGTGCAATCACACTGAATGCCCCACTTCACACCTAGGCCATTCAGGGGTGTTGTGATTTTGCACTAACATCTTTGGAACGCTCGGTGGGACAAGAGGTCTTCACTTTATTTCATAAAGTTGATGTGTTCTTGGTGATATTTATCCTTTAGAGGCACATTTAAAGCACATCTGGAGACTCCATCTGGTCAATAACCCATCCTCTAAGTTGTAAACTTTTTCTATCCATTTCCACTCATTTTCATCCATTTTGTTCTTCCATCTCTTTCATTTTCTCCCATTCCATGAAGTTGTGAAATCATGACTTCATTCCCTTCATGGAACTCACACTTACAACAACAATGCAGTTCACCTCCACTGCATTTCCCAACTCCTCCAAATCATCATTATAATCAGATCCAGGGACCATTATGCTTACCCATATGAGTAGAGTCAAAGTTAGTTGGCCATAGAGGTTATCAAGAACAAGGGGGTGCATACAATGGTGACAACTATGTGGAGAATGCTAGTTTGTTGGAGAAGATTAAAAAAATGGAGGCTGGCAAAGTATTCATATGAAGAATCAACTCATGACATTGGTTACCCAATTTAGTGTCCCCCACATTCATTTACCTTCTCGAGTAACCTGGGGCACGTTCATATCACCATTTCCCCCTTGGGGTATTATTCAATTTGTGATTTAAACACCTATCCTAAGTTTAATTCACCCCATTATGTTTTACCCATGAGATAATTAAATATTAACTATTCAATTTACATTTTCTACATATATCCTAACCACTTATCCACCTCATATCAATTCTAAGCCTCCTCGTATCTATTATATCCATCTGATCCCCCTATTTCTTGGCTCCTCCCAAACCGAAGCAGTGGGATATTTCCTTTATTTGAGGTAGCAAGGATCACTTCATATTTCCTAAAAATCACTCCCTTTTCGCCACTTCGGGAGTATGTTCCTTGATCGGCAGCCGACCGATACTCGGTCGACGCCGATTTTTAACGGAACAACAGCCGATTTCATCTCGGTGGGGTGCCGATTACAAATAGAGGCCTAGAACTGAGTTCTGGTTAGATAGTTTAGACGGGTGAGATAGACAATGAGTTAGACCATTCCAGAACGGGAGAGTTTCAAGCATCAAGTCCTGAGCGTTATCTATCAAGTGAGAGAGAATCATTGTCCAAACCAATCCCTGAGAGGAGTACCATTACTCTGCTCCTGCCACATCAACATCGTGAGTCTTCATCAATCTCTTGGTGAATTTTTTCCTACATCCAGCACAGGTGGAGCCTTGTCAGTATCCCTACGACACTATGCAGATCCATCGCAGATACGAAGGATCTAGCCTCCACTGTCTATTTCTCAATCTTCCTACAAATTTTCCCAAGTTGACGCTGATTTATATCAAGTCGATGCCGACCTACGAATCAGACGACACCAGATTTGATAGTGAAGTTTTTCCTAATCGACACCGCATCAGCCTACAGATAGCAGTAAAAGAACTCAGGTAACATTAATCCAGTGATTATTTTTAGAATTTCCTATTTCCTAAGTATTTCTATCCTTTGTTTAAATTCAGTTCATTATTTTTTATCAGAAAATATAGTCATTTACGTACATCTTTTTATCATGTATGCTTCTTTCCTTAATTAAAAATGTGGACTAACATCCACCGAGGGAGCTTATCGCTTCTGCATGACCCACTTTATGGGCAGATCCACCCAAATATCTTTTAAGCGTTGTCTTTTTCTGAACCAGCAAATCTGTGTCTCACAAAAAGTTTCTTAGATCTACTTTGCAGGATCACTCATGTGCACCCGTCTTGTCTACATCGGCTTTCTTTTCCATCTACATCTTTGGATCTTGTCATATCAATCAGGTATCAATTTCATTTGAGTTTTTCCAGGGTTTTTGTGTTTAGTTTGGTACATTAACTTGGACAGGTAACAAGCGTGAAATTCTTGATCTACATTCTGGCACGCCTGGTGGTACCCAACCAAAGTCCCTTATTGGTAAGTTCATTTCTTTTCTAGTTTTGAGCTTTTTCTTTTTCAATTTTTAGAGTAGTTCTTAAATTTTTCCATCGTTTGATTTCAAAATTATATTTTTTTTATCCATCTCTTTATTTCAAACAATTAGTTATCTTTCATTTGATTTCAAGAAGTTTTTTTTATGCAAAATTGTTATTTCCTTGACAATTCTTTGAAATAGAAATTTTCATTCTGTTATTATCTGGATATATCTTTCTGAATTGGTTTGTGTGTTTGCTTAACCTTTTCTTACGGATGCGCTTTGCTTTTTCAATGTGGGATTAGTTCGAGGGGAAGAGCTCAACAACATGCTTTTTGAAGTCCACACACCTTGGAGAGCTAAATATACAGGTATTTCTCTTTTACGGTGTTTTCTCCTTTTTAGGAACTAAAAAACAAAGAAAAGAAATGAAGACTTTGCAACTTTTGTTTGTTTTCTATCACATTCAAACATTTCATTTTGGTGCTTAAAAAGAATTTTAATCGCATTTAGGAAAGAATTTATTTGACTTGTCCTCATCGAAATCAAACACTTCACTTTTAAGTGCTTAAAAGGAACTCTTTCTTCATCATTTCTGCTATGTGTTTTTCATCTAGTTTTAATTAGGTTGGAAAATTTATCAAAATCGGTAGTGACACTATTTGATTTTTATTTTTCACCCTTGCACACAAAGCCAAAATCACTAGGTATAAAGCATTTAAACAAGAATTCCTCCTCTGGCCTCACCTACTTGGAAGTGACATCCAAGAGGAAGATTCCTACGCTAGTACTCGGGCCATGTTATAAATTCATGGAAGTTCTGGTATATATTAGCAAATCACCCGACTCCCTTATCACAACGGTGTGTGAAGTGTCGGGGTAGGCCCCTATATCAAGCCACGTACCCGTCTTTTACTGAAGTGCCTTCAGGAATCCTCACCAAACATTCCCCAAACCATCCTTAGTTTGGCTATTTGTCGTAGTTCCTATTCTAAAAATCCTTCCCTAACACTTTCTTTCTTAAAAGCATAAAAAGTTAAAAGAGATAATCACCTACGCTGCTTGATTTGTATGTGCATTAGTTAGGTCAATATTCTTTTTTCACTATATTTCTACTTGTTTATGATGCTCATCACTCAATTACAATCTAGAAGAATGGCTCAAATGGCCCCTTCTTCCTCTGAGATCACCACTACTGTGGATGTTTCGGCACCCCCCAGATCTTCCTTGGGACCACTGTTAGTTGGTTCCCCATCTTGGTCATATAATCCTTTCTATCAGCCTAAAGCAATCCCTTCACATCCATCTTCCCCCAGTCCTTCAGAAATATCATCTACTTCTGACATAGAGTATGTTCCTCATGGGGACCCTAAATTTTAGGCACTCAGTTGATCGCAATCCAGTAGCCCTTATGGACTATCTAGTACATAAGTCCATTCAAATATCTGATTAGGGACCACCAATCCAACAAGTTTACGATTATCCTCATGAACCATCCCAAGCTTTTATAGAACAGTTGGCCTCCTTTTTCTCGCCTTGAACCACGAAAGAGGGTGGCACACCTGTACCTCCTTTTTCTCTTCCACCAACCATGACGACTAGTTCTCAAATAGTCTTTCCTATTCCTAGCGCCGTAGTTACCTCGGCTATCCCACAGCCTACTTCTGAGAAGTCTTCTGCCTTAGCTATAATGGGCGCATCTGCGCACTCACAGATTGCTGTTAATTCTTCTATGCCATCTATTGTGTCTCAGGGTCAGTATCTCTTGGTGAATCAACCCCCTTTTGCGAGTCAGTTGGTTCCTTCTTCTCATCCTCCACCTCATCTTTCTTCCAATGCTCCAGCAACAATGACCTTTACCCATCCTCTAGTGTCACCCTTAATAACCAATCCGGAAATCAAAAGCCTCATTCAGAATTTTTTCCCCACCATGTCCAATCAAGTCAACACCCATGTTCCTCAATCCATTCTGATTCAATCAACAAGTGTAGGAGCCCATCAATCACAGGCTCCGTCTTTCATTCAACCACCTTTTTCTCAACCACTTGTCATCTCACAGCCTGTCTATACACAGGCTCCTTCACAGAAAATACCTCATCAGGTGTCACCCAGAACACCTGGTTATTCCTCTTACCATCATGTTAATCAATAGATGAATCCCCCGTTAACACCTCAACAAAATCTACCATTCACTTCTTATGTAGGGCATACCAGCATACCTCCTCCTCAATCTGACGTGGTCCAAATTCTTTTCAAGAAAATCACATACCTGGAGGCATCCACCAAAGGGGCTCGTCCCTCATACTCTTTTGAAGAAGTATGCAATGAACTGATTCATCCATCAGTGGCTTTTAAGCCTTATCCTCCCCAATGGGAACTTCCTAAATTTTCAAAATTTCATAGTTGGGAGGACCCTCAACAGCATCTTACGAGCATTCAAACATGCTTGCTACCTTATAGTCCAGGATCAGGAGCTTATGCTCCGTACTTTCCCTATGTCTCTCGCAGGACCTGCTTTAGACTGGTATAATAACATTCCCCAACATTCCTTGTTTTCTTTCTCTCAATTGGCCCAGATGTTTGTTGAAAACTTTTCGATAAATATCACACATAAGATCTCGATTACAGATCTTTATAACATTCATCAATTTGATGATGAGTCTATTGCAGACTTTGTCACTCGTTGGAGAGGGATAATAAACCAATTGTCTTTCTCCCTTCCTCAATCTCAACAGATCGAGTTGTTTACTCGATCCTGTGCTAATCATATTTCTTCCACCTTAAGGATCCAGACCTTTCACACATTTGAAGAAGCCTTTACGATGGCACGCAAACTTGAATCCCGTGCCATTGAACAAGGGAAGTTAAAACTTCATTCTAAATCTAAACCAGATTTTTCTCAATTTACAAAATCAAACCCTTCCACTTCTAAAGACAAGAATCAGGGATCCACCAACACTATCGTATTAAAAACACCACGAGCCGATAACATTTCTAATCAAACACCACGGAAAGACTCTTCATCTTCTCGAAAAGGACCCTCGTCATCTCGATCTTTTACTTCGTTGGGGGAATCATATGCCTCTATCTTGGAAAAAATGTTGGAAGTTCACATGATCGAACTTCCCCCTATTAGAAATTTTGATGAAAGCCAAGAACGTCCATTCTGGTATAGGGAAAATGACTTCTGTCATTATCATAGAACCAAAGGTCATGACATTGAACGATGTCAGACCTTCAAGAATCTTGTCCAGAAATTCATTGATAAAGGTGAGCTCATTTTGGATAACCCAAATGCTCCCCCAAATCAGGCGCTTGACGTGTTTAAACAACCTTTTCCCAATCATTCCCCGAACCATGATGCTTCAGGGTCTCAAAAACCAAACACTCATACTATCAGCTTCATTTCTACTGAAGAATCTTCTTCTAAACCTGAGCCATCTGCGAGCACATCGATAGAATCAGAACCTCCTACCGCTCCGCTAATCGCTGGGATTCTGCCATCTTCAGACAGCCCGTCTTTGAGTATTCCCACATTGTTAGAGACAGATTCACTTCCCTCTGCCTCTTTATCTAATCTTCCATCTATGCCTGAGACAGTGTCATCCTCATCTGTCTCATCGTCGGACATCCTTTCGATGCTCGAGACATTTACATCCCTTCGAGTTTCCACTACATCTACATCTACTTCTGTTTCTCCCATTTTCGCTGCAACTATGCCATTGGTAAACATACCTATAGTTGTACCAACTTCAACGGAAGCATCTTTGATTTTAACTCTTCCCATCTCCTTTCCCACAGTAGTTACACCCACAATTACTGTACCAGAAGTATCTCCCTCACAAGGAACTGCTTCTTCATCATCCACTTCTTCCGTCATTGATACTATTTTTCCTATTAAAGGGAAATCTAAAGAAATAGTAATGGCACCTACACTCTCGGTTCCTGAACTTAAACCGAGACAACTAAGATCTAATGATACATCATCTGTATCTCCCCATTTTCTTCCCCCAAAAAGGTTACAGTCCCCTTATGCGGTTGAAGTTGTCACCATCCCTGAAAAAGGAAAACCCATATTTTGAACCATCAAGACTCTTGGTGCTTTCCCTCAAAAATCTCTCTCTACGCCTCATAAAAGATTGGATTTGTCTGCTGGAGAAGGCATCTTCTTCTATAACACCATCAAAACCATCATCTTCTTCTACAACACCATCTTCACCAATGCCTCGTAAAGTGGACTTACCTACTAGAAAGGCATCACCTCTCTTATCAGGACCATCATCTTCGTCCCCAAAAGATAGGGCACTTGTTGTTCCTCCGATCAGACATACTTTGGGAGCTTCCTCTTCATCTAAATCGGCATTATCTAAATCATCATCTGTTTCGATCAAGCAGCCTTCTTTATTTCTGAAGACCACAACACTTGTTACATCTCCATCATCTTCCAAATCTATCTTAGGAGCTCCTCCACCACCGAAATCAATCCAGTATCACTCACTTCCATCTCAAGTGCCCAAGGCTGCTCCTCCCGATGTCTGGAAAGGTAAGATGATCCCTAAAAAGACTGTTAAACCAGACATGCAGGTTCTTTTACCTCAGAAATATGTTGAGGTAAAAGAGGCACCTTCGTCATCTCTGTCCTCATCTTTGTCTACCAGATTCTATACTGAAATTCTTCACCAACTTATCCAAGCTTCATCCATATCCCTTCCCCTGATCAAACCCTATAATCCTAAAGGAGTAAAACCTTCCTGGTTCAACTCTGATTTGATTTGTGCTTACCATCGCACTCTGGGTCATGACACCGAGGGATGTAAAGCTCTTCAATCTATCGTTAACAACCTCTTGGAAGAAAGTGATCTTCTTTTGGAAGAGGAGGAGGAACAAGTATCTACTGTTGTCCCAACTTCATCTGAGCCTCAACAGTCCACTCAGACCTCTAGTTCTGTTAATTCCACTATGGATGATCTTCCACCTTCTCAAATCGACACAATTCATATCACCACTAGAACCCGACAGTATGATAATCCATCATCATCTACAACATCTCAACCACGGGTTGTCATTTCTGCAGCCCCCGAAGGAACTCTTCCTTCCTCATCAGCCTCAAGACCTCAGGTCTCTATTCGTGCTTCACCTCAGGCTCAAATTCCCGTGTCAGTTGAGGAGAGTGTTATGAAACAACTCACCCATGCTCCGGTCAAAATGTCTCTTTTTGACCTCATTCAATCTTCTCCGCAGCATCGCCAGGCTCTAATTGATAATCTGTGTCGCATCGCTGTGAATTCAGATGAGCCCCAGCCTTTCGAGATGGTTGTTGGATTGAATAGACCATCAACCACCATTTCTTTTGAGGATTCTGAAATACCTCCCCTTTCTGCCGAGGATTTAGAGGCTCCTCTTTTTATCACGGTTCAAATCAACAACACTACATTAAAACACACTATGATCGACAGTGGTGCTGCACTCAACATCATTTCTTCCCACACATTCGAACAACTTAAATTACCTAAGAATGTAGTGTCACCACCACCTTTCACCCTTCGATCATTTAACGATCAGCTGGCAGTTACTTTAGGAACTGTGGTCCTGCCCATTCGGGTAGGTAAAAAATTACTTCACGAGCTCTTTTACATTGTTGAGGGAAAATTCCACTACAATATGATCCTAGGACGCTCCTGGATTCATACAATGCATTGCATCCCATCAACCCTCCATCGATGCTTAAAATATCAGTATGAGGGAAAAATCTATACTCATCCAGGAGATCCTTTTCCTTCTGCACAATGCGACATGACAACAGGGTCTGCCCCTCTAAAGAAGGATGCTTGTTCTCCTGGCAAGGCTTCATCCTCTTCCTTACCTGCAACTAAATTACCAAATTTTCAAAATCTGGAAGAGACATTGCAGTGTTTCTCGCTAGGAGAACTTCCTCTTCTTTCTTTTGACGCCCATCTCAAGCCTAATGAGTATGGTAGACTAGACAAACAACCTGAATATCAACCAGGTCTTGGTCACATCGTCACCATTGGTCTGCCCAATCAACAGACTAACTTCATTTACGGTGGTCTTGATACACCTCACTATCACCCAGATTCTCCCCCTAGGGCCAAACCTTATTCAGCAGGGTTTGATTGTCTACAGAATCCCACGTTTGCAAAAACATATTTATATCGATGCGCGTGGAAGGGCTTTGGCCTGGGAAAATATGAACAAGGTGTGCATGACCTCGCATCCATTCCAACTCTTAAACCACATCAAAAATTTGGTTTAGGATTTAAACCCCTCTCAAAGGCCACCATCACCATTCTCGATGAGCCTCTTTCCATTGAGGAACCATCTTCTCCCGTCAGGTCAGAAACATCATTTGATGAGGATGATGCCATTTCCATTCCGTCTAACTTTTTTTTTTTAGTCAATACCATTTCCTTAGGACCACTGACCTACAAAACTAATGACAAATCCACTTCCATACCGTTAATCTTCCCTGGAATAGTTGGAGACGATTCTCCCACTATCAACACTATCCACTGTGCGGATGATGACTCTGTCCTCACCTATCTGGGGGCAGAGGATTCCTATCTTCCTAAAACCATTCCTTCTGACACGTCTACACTTCTCAACGAAGCCACTGTCGACCTTAATATAGGGACTTCTAAAGACCCTCGCATCATTAAGGTCGGCCAATCTCTTAATCCACAGGAGTTAGGAGACTTCACCACTTTTCTTTCCAACCATCGTCAAGCCTTTGCTTGGTCATATGAGGATATGCCAGGACTCGATCCCGATATCGTGGTCCACAATATCGTTACTCTTCCCGACATCAAACCGGTTAAACAAAAATTGTGTAAAATGCACCCTCGAGTAGCCCTTCTTGTTAAAGAAGAGTTGCAGCACTTGCTTTCGGCTAACTTCATCCAACCCATTGATTATCCACAATGGGTTTCAAATGTAGTACCAGTAACTAAAGCTACTGGAAAAATTTGAATTTGTACCGACTTCCGGGATCTTAATCTTGCTTGTCCAAAAGATGATTTTCCTCTACCTAATATCGACCAACTAGTGGATTTAACTGCGGGTCACGAGATGCTTTCTCTTATGGATGGTTTCTATGGGTATAATCAAATTCTCATCACACCAGAGGACCAACATAAGACTTCCTTCATAACTCCTTGGGGGAATTTTTGTTATCGTGTCATGCCTTTCGGTCTTAAGAATGCAGGAGCAACCTATCAGCGAGCAATGACCTACATCTTCCATGATCTCTTACACAAAACTGTGGAAGATTACGTCGACGATCTCCTCGGTAAATCCAAACACCGTCAGGATCATCTTTTCATTCTTGCACCTCTCTTTGAGAGGCTTATTCACTTTTGTCTTCGTCTAAATCCATCTAAGTGCGTGTTTGGCGTTCTCACTGGTAAACTCTTAGGCTTTATCATTTCTATTAGGGGTATTGAAGTAGACCCCGCAAAAATAAAAGCTATCCTTGAGATGCCTCCCCCTTCTAACTTAAAGCAACTCCACAGTCTTCAAGGACGCCTTCAATCAGTGTGTCATTTTATCTCGCAACTGTCAGACCGTTGTCAACCTTTCCATCATCTCCTCCGTAAGAATGTTCATTTTGAATGGGATGAGCATTTGCCAAAAAGCCTTTGATGATCTCAAAGCTTATCTTCTTTCTCCACCTGTGCTTACACCTCCACGCGAGGGGGAGCCATTCTATCTTTATATATCTGTGACTGACCATGCTCTGGGAGCCATGATCTCACATCGGGACACTTGTGGTAAAGAACAAGCCATCTATTACATCAGCCATACTCTCCATGAGTATGAAACACGCTATTCCGAAGCTGAAAAGTTGTGTTGTGCTCTCTTCTTTGCAACTTCTAAGCTTCATCACTACCTCCTCAATCATAAAACTTACATTGTCACAAGTGTCAATCCACTCAAGACAATGCATGCGAAGCCTTATCACAATGATCGTATCACTCGTTGGCTCATGCTTATGACAGAATTTGATCTCGAATTTATCCCACAAAAATCTATCAAGGGTCAGGTCATTGCAGATCAATTAGCTGATGCTCCTCTTCCAGACACTCAAGACCCTCTCGCTCAATTCCCCGATGAGTATATCCAACAAATTGATTTTGGTATTTCTCCGTTTAAAGTAAAACTCTTCTTTGATGGATCCAAATGCCAGCAAGGGGGAGGTGCAGGTTTCGTTATGATTCCTCCTTGGGGTGCACCTATCCCAGTTGCACACAAACTTAACTTTGAGTGTACCAATAATATGGCTGAATATGAAGCTCTTGTTTTAGGTCTTCAAAATGCCATTAATCTTGGTGCCCACCATATCGACATCTTTGGTGACTCTGAACTCATCGTTAATCAAGTCACTGGTGTCTATCAATGCAAGAATGATATCCTTCAAAAATATCGCGATATCATTCTCTTTCAACTTCAATCCTTTGATAAATTCACTATCCAAGCTATTATTCATACTGCGAATTGATTCATAGATACGATGGCTTCTTTAGCCTCACTTATTCTACCTTTTACCGAAGACTCACGACTTTATGTGGCTGTGCAATGATTAGACCAACCATCTCATCTCAGGCAACTGACTTCAATCAATGCCATTACAACCAATACTCAAGACGAGTGGTATCAACACATTGTTGATTATCTATCCCATTCAGTGCTTCCTCCAGATCTTACTTCCAATGGTAGAAGATCTTTTATCCTACACGCTAATCGCTATACTATTCTAGGCAGAATCCTCTACAAACGTGGTTTTGATGGTATTTAGCTTCGATGCCTCAAAACCCCTGAATCATCTAAAGCTATCCAGGAGGTCCATGATGGTATCTGTGGTGGACATTTTAGTGGTTTGGCCGTAGCTAAACGCATCTTACGCTTAGGCTATTATTGGCCTTCTCTTAATCGAGATTGTTGCGAATACACTAAGAAATGTGTCAAATGCCAACAACATTCCAATCTTACGCATATCCCTAGTCAAGCTTTGCAACCTGCGACAGATTTGTGGCCTTTTTCGCAATGGGGTCTTGATCTCATCGGTCTTATCAATCCCCGCTCTTCACAGCGTCATCATTCTATCATTACTGCCACAGAATACTTTACTAAGTGGGTGGAAGCTATTCCCCTTTCCTCAACAAAAGCTAAACCGATTGTTGATTTTGTCTATCAACACATCATTTGTCACTTTGGTATTCCACACAAACTCATCACAGACAATGGTAAATCTTTCAAAAATGTTGATTTACAGAATCTCTGTGACACTTTCAATATCAAACTCAGCTTTTCTTCTCCATACTATCCCCAAGCTAACGGCCAGGCCGAAGCTTCCAATAAAACTTTGCGTAACATCCTCGCAAAGGTAACTAGTCGAGCTGGTAGGGATTGGCATTTACATATCCCTTTTGCTCTCTGGGCTTATCGGACTAGCATTCGTACTCCTACTGGTGCTACTCCCTTCTCTCTCGTCTATGGGTCTGAGGTTGTTCTTCCTTTGGAAGTCCAGATCCCATCTCTTCGTGTTTCTCTCAGAGAATTTGTCTCTGATGAGGACTATCGTCAAGAGCGTCTAGCGCAGCTTGAGTTGTTAGATGAGCGGTGTCTCAATGCTCTTGAACATCATCAAGTCTATCTTGAGCATGTCAAACGTGCTTACAACAAACACTTGCAGCACCGTGACTTCAAAGTTGGTGATCTTGTTCTTAAAGAAAACCAAAATGTCACTACACTAGAACGGAGTCAGCGTGGTAAGTTTGCTCCTAACTGGATGGGTCCATACGTGGTTACTCATAAATATGGATCTGGGGCTTACCGTCTATCTTCCATGGATGGTGTACCTGAAATGGAACCTATTAATGCCTTGCATCTAAGGCCCTTCTACTGTTAAAATCTATCTTACATGTTCTTAGTCGCAAAACAGATATTTCATCCATCTATAACCAGTAATACCTTTTTGTAGTGATTTAGAACTATGTGGTTCCCCACGTTATGTCTTTTTCTACCTTAAAATATGAGTACCGCAGCTCTACTCATGGCATTTTTCTTATGGATATGTTCCTCCTCATGGTAGGAACACCTTAATCACTTCTTCATTTGTCCCAAGTGTCTATCTTAATCAAATCTACTTAGGGCATGAGTACGCGTTTGTATACGTTTTCTTTCCCTCTATCTGATCTATCTGGTCTAAACTCAGCTTCCTCCCAACAACGACAAAAAAAAAAGATGCTATCCAAAATTCCTAAAAGATAGACTGATCCCTTGAAGGACAACTATCCATGCATTATTAAGCAAATCAAAAGATATAGACCATACCCTTGAAGGATGGCTATCATTAAATTCAAACTACAGACCGTTCCCTTGAAGGATGGTTGTTTCTCTCATGGAATTCCCAAGGCTTCTCGCATTGATCAGCCTTTTCAGTAACAGACTTCCTCTTTGGCCAGTTTGTTCACTTTTTAGCATCACTGAAAGACTTCCCGTATCGATCAGTCTTTCCACATCTAGCAAACTTCCCGCATTGATCAGTTTGCTTTTCTGTCACGAAGTTGAGATATAAGACCTTTTTTTTCAATCATATGGAGAACCCTATTTTCCCAATATGAGCGTGTATTCTATCCTTTTGTAAATTTTGACAAGATACATACTTACTTCTCCTTCCATTTACCTTCTAGATCTGGTTTGCGACTAGCTAGTGTCAGGTTTATTTTAACCTCATATATGGCCTTGTATGCATGGTCTTTTGGTTTCCTATCAAAAGTCTCTATTTATGGTCAGTTAGGGGCCTAGCTTATCATTCTTTTTCTTATCTAGGTGTATTTCCTTTATTTCCCATTATCATTTCTTATTCATCCAGTTAAATTGACATTTAACATGTTAATTTAGTCAAAATCTATCATCTATCTAATTTCATCTTATCTACTTTTTCCAAAAGAAAACATATCATAGCATGTATTATCAACACATGTGGATCTATCTATCTATTTTTCATCAAAATTCAATTAAAACATCTTAAATATATCAAAATCTATCAATCACATCTATCCATCTATCATCTAAAAACATGTCCATCCAAGTTACACTACATCTGTCTATATCTATTTCTCATCAAAATTAAATCCACATATCAATCACATCACATCAACATCACGTCTATCTATTCTATGAATATCAGATCACACCTATTTATCATCTATCAACATATGTCTATATCCATCGCAATTACGTTACATCTATCCATGTCTATCGAAATTAAAAGCATGAGTACAATCATTTGACAAAGAAAATGATGAATCTCTATATATATACATGAGTATCTGTACAACAAAGAATGGGTGGCTTTCAATCAAGCCATCTATATCATACATCAAAAATGCCTTCAAATCGAGGCTACATCAATACATCGATACAAAAATATATCAATCTCTAAATCATAAAATCCGATAGGTGGAAGACACTATCTCCTCCACCCTCCTCTGGACCAGGCTGTCTCTCCTGGCCGCCACCTATCAAACTAGAAGCACCTGCTACTGGGGGCCTGCCTCCACCTCGCCCTCTCCCAGTGCTCCCTCCCTCTGACGCACCACTAGTTGTGGCTGTCGCAGATCTCCTCCTCGCACCGTAACGAGGCACCTCAGGGGCATGCTGTGCTAGGGCATCCTCATAATATCTCACCTCAGCGAGGAGAGACTGATATGTACTCAGGCTCACTATACCAGGTGCTCATAGTGTCACTGCTGGTGTTGCTGGTGGTGGCCCTCCTATGGTCGTACCCTATGTCCCAGACTCTGACGTGGTACCTGTATCACCATATTTGGCCCTGAGGGCCTCCCTATGTCGATGGTAGTGATCCCTCTGCTGGATCGCTGTATCTCACTCCTGGCGAGCTGTGTCCCTCTCCAATATCAGGGCATCCCTCTCCTCTGTCAGAGCTCTGATCTCCTCTAGGGCAGCCTGATGTGTCTGCATCAGCGTAAAATGCTCTCCCTCCAGCCTCTCCAGCGCTGTGGCTATATCCTCCTCATCGGCATCTATGGATGCTGGCAAGTGTCATGGAAGCTCTGTCGAATACCATGCCGCATAGCCATCATCCACTCCGGCATCATCATCACTATCTGCAGAAGGTGGGGCCTCCCTCAATGGATCTGTCCGGGATCAAAATCAGACAAATTTGTCTCTCTGTTGTCTCGTCTATATGGCCTGTAGGTGGTCGGCACTGTCTGCACCAGGCCGAACTGTCTCAATACCCGTATAAACGGGACTCGCTCCCACATATCAGGCCTACGGCCCCTAACCACCCTGCTCCGTCTCAACCCCACCAAGTGAGCATCCTGACCAGCCCATGTCAGAAATACCCGATATGGTCTCCAGATGACCTACTCTGGTGTTAGCGTCCTGAAGCGCTCGGCATACCAATCTGTGGATCTCCCTGTATCTCCCAGGGCCATGTCGGCCCGCCATCGCCGAAATCCATAATCAATGGCCCCCACTACTGCTGGCATCCATGGAAGCCCAGATGGCCTGATCACTGCTATGTGCTCATATGCCCAGCAATGGAGCACAAAACTAACATCAATCCCTGTCCTCCTGCCAGTGGTATACATCCATAGCTCATAATATATCTGAGCTATCAGGGCGTCAGCAAATGTGAACACCTGTCTAAACTACAAGATGTCACAAACACAATCTAGCAATAACAATGGGAATCTCCCACCTCCTGAATCTGGTAGAGCAAAGTAGGAGATCACCATCTGAATCAACACTATCCGTCTGCTCCTGGCATCATCCTGTCTGTACTGCGAGGCTATCCTCACTGCCCCAGACACTATCTCTGACTCATCCGCCCTGTCCCCATATAACCGTCCTAGGGCCCTCTACTGCTGCTCTCGTGGAGTGATCTCAATAGGGTCCCCGGTGATCGGCAGCCTCAGGATCCTGTATATATCCTCGTGGGTGATAGTCATCTCACCCGTCCTGAACCAAAATGTGCAAGTCTTGCTATCCCATCACCGTACTAGTGCTCACATCAGCGCTACATCTCACGGCACTCATCGGTAGTACCGAAAGCCCCCGAGCCTGGCTAACTCTAGGTGGCACCAATCTGCATCAGTCACATCAGGGAGAATGGTCTCCAGAAGCTCGGGGATAGCATCCCGCATGTGTAATGCCTCTCATGCCTGCATCCACGATGTCAAGAGCAATGTTAGCTTCCCATTTATCCAAATCAGAACATCAAAAACATACATTCTATCATCTTATCAGTCTAATGGTAAAATCGGCGTCGATTTACTTAAATTGGCGTCGTTCACAAATAGTTGACATTGATTTAAGGTAATCAGCGCTGATCTCATATAATCGGCGTCAATTTTTTCAATCGACGCCGACTGGGAGACGAGTGTCAAAAACACTCTTACTCCTCATTTATTCCTTTTTTCTCTAAAAATTGGGAGCCTAATATGCTATTTTATGATAAAATTATAGAAGGAAGTTCGGCTAGGTTCACTTACCCCTGGTCATGTCCTCTTTTGCTTCTAACTGCTCCCAGAAGCTTCCATGGTGCTCAAATCCAATTTTTGACTCTCTCTAAATCAATCGTCATGGTCTAAATAAATCGTTCACGTTTTCCTTTCACATATTTATATGCGCTTGGTATAGTCGGCACCGATTTTTTTGGTCGACGCCGATTGTTATGGTCGGTGCCGATTAGTCTGGATCGCCGCCGATTTACACCTATTGTTGCCGATCGGTTGCACTGTAGCTTCTTGCCATCTCCTAAATCTTCTTGCCATAGTGTTGATGCTTGGCTTATTTATCTGGTCATTATTGTGCCCTGAATGTTGCCTTTTGGCACATACTTTTGATATTATCGTCCATTTCGAGCTTGTCCCCTGTACATGGGGCACTCACATTTTTGGCAGCTTAGAGTTAACGGGTCTGTAGGCACTCACGTCGTCTGCTTCGCAGACCATTCGGTTGTCCCTACCAATGTATCTCTCTTTAGGTGCTAACTATTTTGTATCCCTCCTTACACTCACGAGTCTGTAGGTACTAACGTCGTCTCTTGTGGAGACCGTCTAGACAACCCTACCAATGTGATTTCCTTAGGTAGCTGCCTTAATGTTATTTTTGTGCGTCATTAATGATTAGATCTACTCTAGACATCTAGCTGGGGCATCCTGCATTTTCATCTACCTTTTTCAAACTTGGGATCGTTTGTTCTATCACCCATCCCATCCCTAGTTTGAGGGGGATCACATCATCACTTTTTCCTCCTTTCTTCCACCTCCTTGTTTTTGTCTTGCAACTTTGCTTATCACAAGTTACTCGACAAAAAGGGGCAAAATGTAGACACCTAAAATTGGTTACCCAATTTAGTGTCCCTCACATTCGTTTACCTTCTCGGGTAACCTGGGGCACATTCATATCACCATTGCCCCCTTGGGGTATTATTCAATTTGTGATTTAAACACCTATCCTAGGTTTAATTCACCCCATTATGTTTTACCCATGAGTAATTAAATATTAACTATTCAATTACACCTTTTTACATATATCCTAACCACTTATCTACCCCATATCTATTCTATCCATATATCCCCCCTATTTCTCCTCCTCCCAAACCGAGCAGCAGGATATTTCCCATATTTGAGGTGAAAGGATCACTCTCATCTTTCCAGAAATCACTCCTTTTGGCCATTTTAGGAGTCTGTTCCCTGATCGGCGCCAACCGGTACTCGGTCGACGCCGATTTTTCAGAACGGCGCCGATTTCATCTTGGTCGGCGCCGATTACAAATAGAGGCCCAGAACTCAGTTCTGGTTAGACAGTTAGATGGTGAGATAGACAGTGAGTTAGACAAAGAGAACGAGAGAGTTTTGAGCATCAAGTCTGAGCATTATCTATCAAGTGAGAGTGAATCCTGTCCAAACCAATCCCTAAGAGGAGTACCGTTACTCTGCTCCTGCCACATCGACATCGTGAGTCTTCATCGATCTCTTGGTGACTCTGTTCCTGCATCCATGCACAGGTGGAGCCTTGTCAGTATCCCTACGACACTTGCAGATCCAGCGGAGATCGACGATCTAGCCTCCACTGTCTGTTTCTCAATCTTCCTGCAAATTTTCCCAAGTCGATGCCGATTTATATCAGTCAATGCCGACCTGCATCAGTTGATGCCGATTTGAATCAGTCGACGCCGATTTTCCTAACCGACACTGATCAGCCTGTAGATAGGTAAAAGGACTCAGGTAACATTAATCCAACATTATTTTTAGAATTTCCTGTTTCCTGCTACTTTCTATCCACTGTTTAGATTCAGTTCATTATTTTTGATCAGAAAATCTAGTCATTTACGTACATCTTTTATCATGTATGCTTCATTCCTTAATTAAAAATGTGGACTGACATCCGCCGAGGGAGCTTATCGCTTCCCGAACCTGATTTTCTGGCAGTCCACCCAAATATCTTTTAACGTAATCTTTTTCTTTCAAGCATTTTTCTGTCAAGCATCTTCATGTGTCTCGTCTACATCGGTTTCTTTTCCATAGATCTACTTTGTATCAGGATCTACTTTACAGGATCGCTCATGTGCGCCCGTCTTGTCTACATCAGTTTTCTTTTCCATCTACATCTTTGGATCTTGTCATATCAATCAAGTATCGATTTCATTTGAGTTTTTCATGGTTTTTGTGTTTAGTTTGGTACATTAACTTGGACAGGTAACAAGCGCAAAATTCTTGATCTACAGTTCAGTCAAGGGCCATTGCACAAATGAAGGCATTCAAGATTGGTTGCAGGGCAGCTTGTCTATGGGAAGGCCCCTTTCCAAGACATTACAGCGCTCAGGAGAAGCTTGAATTCATGGTTGAAATGCTGCCTCAGCTTACACAATGGATTGAAGATATTGAGGCTTATGAGTTGGACATAAGACAACCTTATCAATGGGTAAGTCAATCACCAGCTCCTTGTCCTTCATTTTATTTTTCTCAATCTTTATCATTTCAGTATGATCAAGATTCAAGCCCCTCACATGCTACCTCAAGTGTTGATTTCATTTCTCCATCTCCTAGTCTTCCATCCCATCTCAATTCTTCCCCACTTTTCCTTCCCAAGCAGTCATTCCCTCCAAAGAAATAAGAAGTTCCACCTCCCTCTCCACCACAAACAATAGAAAAACTGGTTAAACCCCAACCTGCCACTCCTCTTGCTTCCCCAAATCCATGTTGGGGAGATGAAAATCAAACAACCAGCCAAGGAAAACAAGAAGAGGAACCCAATAGAGAAGAAATGACAGACAATCCGAAGAGTTGGGCTACCAAATTTGAGTTTACAAAGATCCCCTTGATGGTTAAGCCAATAGAGAAGGTCAAGGTTGAAGAGCCAGCGGTGGCTGTGGCTGAGTTTGTAGAAGATAAGGAACAAAAACAAAAGGAAGAAGATCAACAACCTGTTTTCTTTGAATACAATGTCCCTAATGGCACTTTGTCTGAAGAGGATGCCGATCTGATCCAAGCTACACAACCAGTTGAGGAGGAAGAACAATCAGCTCCAAGTCCCATTGAAGAGGAGCAGCTGGGAGAGATCAAATCAATGTTGAAGCCACTCAATGAAGAAAGCATTATTGAATATTACTTGCTTTCATTTTGAGGGCCTAATTTGATTGATGAACCCATGATGATGGAGGACCAAACAGTTTCAGAGGCTCTAAGCATAGAGCACGCTACAGAAGAACCTTTAGTTCTTCCTCCCACTTCATCCCCTTCAAGCTCTAATGTTGAAGAGGAGTTCAAAATTTCAAACTTCATGTTTGAGGAAGAGGGAAACCATGGTGAGCAATTTTTAGATCAGGAGGACACCATGGAGGAGGTAGAGCACCTGTAGCAGGACACCAAGGAGGTAGACTATCTGTCAAACTCAAAATATTTCTTTGGTGAAGAGGAGCCTAAGGAGATCACATCATTTACTCCTCTCCCATCCATCTTCCAAGCATACAATCCTACTTCCATGAAGGAGGACATTCAAGGACACCAACCTGCACTTCATAACAACTCTTTGAGACCAAGGTTGGAAGATATGAGTCTTCCATGTTCTTCACAAAAGAAGGAAGAAGAACAACCAGCTCCAAGTCTAGTTAAAAAGGAGCATATGGGGGTGACCAAGATAGATTCAGAAGCACTGAATCATGAACCGATTGCACAAGAAAGTATAGACCCCTCTCCTTTTCAACCTCTCTAAAAGTTTGTTTCTTTGGAAGAGCTTGAACTCACTAGCTTCATATTTAAAGATGAGGCTTCATACGATGAAAATAATGAAGATTTTAAGATCACCATGCAAAAGGGAGAGACCTTGTTACAACAGGACAGTAAAGGGTTTGATTTCTTATCAGTCTCAAAATAATGTTTTAATAAGAAGGGGCCAATTGAAATTACAAATTTTCTCCCCCATCATTCATTCTTCAATCACAAGAACCTGCTGCCATAGAAGAGAATGTGTAAACACAACCTACAGTTTACAACATGCATCCTGAATCAAAGTTGGAAGATTTTGATCTTCCAAAAGTCACACATGCTATAGAGGAAGAGAAAGAGTATGGGGATATCATTTCTCCCACACCATCCATCCATGAGGTTCAGAAAGAAGGCTCCATTCTTGGAGTTAAAGGTCAGAACCATGGGTAAATTCAAAGGGCCACACCTTGCCCAATCAGGTACTTGGCTTCATTGGAGCCAAGAGAGAAGCCAAAACCAGTCATGCCTACTTTAGGGCATGAGGATGAGTATCAAAGCATCGAGGGTCACCATCAACACCTCTAGGAGTCCAATACATATCAGCTTGAGGAGGTATTTTCCATTAATGTTGATACCTTGCTGATATGGGTGGAGGATCGACTTAAAGTCAGTTTTTCACTCGTACAGATAGTTATATTTAGTGTCAAATCATTTGCTTGGCTGCCCCTCTTGAGAAAGGGAAGCTACTTCTCCCTGCTTGTAATAGGATTTGTTTAAGCTTTTCTTTCTCTCTGGTTAGTGTAGGGGTAGGAGTAAATTTTGTTTTTAGAAGAAGAAGTGCTTGTGCACACTCTGCATGTCTCATTTGAGGTGTGTATGTTTTTGTCTTTGTACACAAGTTTTGTTCGTATTACTCTAGAGCTACTGAGGCTAGGCCCTTCACTCTTCGTGGCAAAAAACTCATAGTTTCCTATAATAGTTGCTATCTTCAAAATAAAACAAACGTAGAGCAGCTAAAAAGTCATCCTCGAAATAGTTCATTCAGGGACAGATGAAAGCCCTGGGTCAAAACAATCTTCTACTCTCAAAAGCCTTGTTTCAGGATTTCTTATGAAAATTGAGAGTGCAAACGGTCAGGATCACAGATCGGAGGTAGGATCAGTATCAGTCCATCATTCTTGACTCCATGCCAAATGGATATAACAAGGCAATTGGCCCTTTCATCTAGCAGGAAGATACCCCTGCAATTTGCCAAGTTGTTATCCATATTTTTCCCCTTGAAAAAATGGATCAGCCACGACCCTGCACAGAAGAAACCAGAGAAATCATGTTCAAATCTTGCAAAAAGGTTAGAGAGGGACTCTACACTGGAGTGGCGGGGGATGCGGAAGATCAAATGACCCCGTGCAAGAAGAAATTCAAGAAATGGCTTTGTCGAGTGAATCTGTGCCTTAAATCCATCAAACAGATTACAGGTGGGCTCGGAAATGGAGTAGCATGGTCAGGGAAGAAGGAGATAATGTCAAAGAAGCCAGAAACTCAAAAGAGAAGGAACGATGAAGGTTTGAAGTCTTCGGGCTCTGAAATGGTTCAAAATGAGTCCAAAAATTGACTAAGTATGGAGGAGACAACGGACGCTACCAAGTGTCCAAGCGGCGCACCTCCAAAGTTAAATTCAAAAAGGGAAACTTGAACAAGTGCCTGGCCCACACGTGTCCTAGGCCCAAAGTGGGGGTAGAGTCAAAGCTAAAATTCAAAAGGCGGACAAGGCGGACCTCAAAAAGACTAAGTATAGAAGTGCTAGTGGAAGCCGCCACGCGTCAGCTTGGCACATCTCCAAAAGTTAATCCAAAGGCGGAGACCCAAATGAGCACGGGCTCAAAATGTTGTCTAGGGTCCGAAAAGGTAAGGGAGGCCGTTGAAAAGTCCAAAGAACCTGTGGAGGCTTCCACATGTCAACCCGACGCTCCTTCAAAGGTGAATCCTGAGCATGCTTTTAAGTGAGCGCGAAGCCTCCACACATCCAATTTCATAAAGGGATAGGGTCAGGCTGAATATTCAATGCATTGATATAGGCCATCGAAGGGTGCCAAGTGTCCAAATGGTGCTAATTCAAGAGCATAATTAAAGGGATGGTTCTAAACAAGTGCCAGGCTGTTGCGTGTCCCTGGTCAGATATATGACCCTGCTGAGCAAAAGACTTAGCCAAAAAACAAAAAAAAATGAGCAAGTTGTGGAGGAAACCACGTGTCAGCTCTGTGCCACTCTAAAATAAAAATATAGAGGCTACCCTCAGACATGTGCCAGCCCTCCATGTGTTTGGTTTCAAAAGGGGGCTTGTTTTCGAACTGGCTTTCCCACTATTTTTTACAGACCCGATTCAAATTTCAAATGGGCATATCTTTTGACTCGGGGCTCAAAATCCAACAAATCTTGCATCGTTGGAAATATCTTGGCCTCGTCTATGCCATGGAGATATGAAACTTCAAGTTTGGAGAGGTTAGATGGGAAAAATGAATAAATGTCTTTGGGCCACTAATACAGGATCTATTTTCCCCAACAACTAGATCAGATTAGATCTGATCCGCCATTTCCTCCTTCTTCAAGGTGCCGAACAAGAAATTGATGCAGTCAAGACATATTTGGGGCAGATTTTGTTGGAGGCATTGATGATAGTAGCTGATCTTGAATTGGTTTTCCCACGTCTCTCTCCTTCTTCTCTCTGGACTGAATCTATAAAAGTAGGGTCGAGACTCATTGTAAAAGGTTGGACATTTCTGTTTTGTGCCCTCCCTTCTTCTTTTGTTCACAGAAGGATTTGTGGAGCTTTTCTAACCTCTCCTTCGAGTTGTAATGCAATTTTTCCCTCTCAGCTACTGTAGTTACTGTATCAACTCCTGAGAAATAATATATATGTATGTGGATGTTTCTCGACCCTCTCATGCATTCATTATTATCTCCCTGATCTCTTATTTTGATTTGTTCATCTATGCATGTTCTTTGTATTACATTCTTGTGGTTTGTGTTAAACTGAAAAATGAGTGTCTAACATTCCTTTGGTGTATCACCTCGTTAGCTTAGGTTTATTTTCTTGCATCTCTCTAACCCTGTTTCTTTGGTAGATAGAATAGACTTAGAATAGATCCTCTGCAATTTGTTTATGTACACCTGAACAGAGGGATAGGAACTGGCCTCAATCTGAAGAGCTCTCGCAAATCGCAAGGTCCCACACCTTGAGAGATACACCATGTAGTCCAATCACACTGAATGCCCCAATTCACACCTAGGCTATTCAGGGGTGCTGTGATTTTGCACTAACACATAGGTCTGAGGAAAAAGCTACAATTTAGTGAAAAAAGAACATAATAGATGAAAATGTTCAGAAGTTAGAAGAGAATCAGTAAGATATAGTCACAAAGGAACAATTAATTGTGATAGTTCTAGCCTCACCTGTAATAATTAACTGTGATAGTTCTAGTCTTAACTGTACCAGGATTTGACCATGGAATTTATGGGCTGTAACACTTAATACCTAAACCCTGCAATGAGATAAAAGGGAAACAACTATTATGCATACACAAACTCCACATGAGTTAGTAAACAAAATGTATAATGTCTGGTACAAATTTGACATGCACCAAACCATATCCAATGGACAAGCATCCCTTGATTTTAAACTTAACACTTCACAAATTTGGGACTGAGAAATCCTCTGATTAAATCAAGATACAAAATATAACAATAAAATTAATTTGATTTCGTTCAATATTTCATCTTATCATGTTTCATTTGATTTGAGCATCATTCCCCATTACCTATACAATCTCCAAGCATTATTGGATTATTAGGGATTTACATGAATTCAATTTGTCCTTTTACTATGGTCTTTCATGGATGTTACTCCAATTTGTTTTGTTACTAAGAACTGTGTGTTATGTCAAATAGGTCAGGTCATACACCATTCATGGGTTACACCAATTGTATAAATCATACCATTCATCGGTTACTCTCAGCCAATCCATTCATGTGTTACACTCAATGGTACAGACAAATCCATGCACATATGTTACAACTAACACCCAACAATACAAGTCAGTACATTCATGTGTTAGACCTAAGTGAAAACAACAACTCTTTCTCCCAATAAGCATATATAGTTACACATTGCTGGTATAAAATATGGATCAAGGATGGTTTTTGATGACACAAACACTCAAAATTAGCTACTTCACATGAGTTAATTTGAATGAAAATGTTGATTTGTTGTCCCTTTAATTGTTAGCTTGTGGAATCCTTTGGAAAGAATAAAGTCAAAGTTTTCCTAAGTCAGCCTTGTAAATAAAAAATACAGATTTATAATTATGTTTACTCATAGGGATGTATTACCCAGAAGTACACATCAAGGTGTTGAGTGGACAAATACATTTTTGAAGTATAATAATAGGGAGAATTGGTACTTGATCTGTATCTTGGTGTCTAAACTCTTTTTGTGAGTTTCTTTAATCAAGTATTATAATGAAATGTTTATATAATACTCTTTCACTCTACCAATAACAGTGAGTGGAAAAATTACAATTTTGTTTGATCAATCACAAAGGAACAATTAACTGTGATAGTTCTAGCCTTATATGTAAAAAGGCGTTAAGTCACAATCTCTAGCTTGAGGTATTGAAGGAAATGGGATTTAGGTGGAAGAAGACATCAAGAGACATGATATGGTACATCAAAACGTAAATGGGAACTAAAAAATGGGAATAGTCTGCCAAGAAAGAAGGAAATTGAAAGTCACTGCTAAAAGGATTCACAGTCAGAGCTAGAAAGAAACAAGTGCTTACGAAGCTTTAAAGGGTAGTTTATCCAAAGGTAAGTATTTTTGTTTCTTTGAGTGTATTTGAGTGACTCTAATGTGTGGCAGTATGTAAACTACTTCACTTAGCCAAAGCATATAATAGACAATCTCCACAAATACAAAAAATTGACTAGACTATACCCTGTACCTTTTATATTTTTGTATTTCGTATCAAATTTCAAATTTTTGTCATGCATATTACTACTTTTTTCTTTGGCTTCATAACTCAAGTCTGAGTGAAATAAAAAGAAATTAACTCTTGAGGGAGTGGAATGTTATCTAAAAAATATATGTTTATGTTTTAGGAAGGTGTTCTAGTAAACTTTATGAAACACTGTTCAACATTGTATAGAAAGAATGTTATGACAATGAATTTATTTCACTGAACTGGTAGTCTCTACAAGATTAAATTATGTGGAGTGCAAAATTTCTTCCCTCAAACTTCTCATGATTTTTCTAACTATCTGCAACTTGTCACAATTCTACCCACCATCTGCTACTTTTAAGAATTTTACCTAATGTCTGCAACTTGTCAGGATTCTGCCCCGTGTGCTCCAAAGCACTGCAAAAATGAAATTTTCTCAATGTTCACGTATCCACCTCCAAAGCATTGCTTACAAATAATGTCGATATGTAGGTATATAAATTGAAAATTTCCCTCCAAATTGACAAATAAATTGGCTGGAATGCATGTGTGTTTCCAAATGGATAGAAAAGCACCTAAAATGTAGCAGGAAATTGTCAACCCCCCTCTTCAACCACCCCTTAAGTTGAATAGGAAAAAATTATGGAGCTCCTACTTTACTCGTCAAGATTCCAATTTTTCATGTAGCTGGTTGAAAAATTAAGCATGGGACCACCTGCATCATAATAATAGAACCTGTAGTGGCTCCATGGGACCATGCCCTAACGCGGTGTATATAAGGGAATTTTTACTTGTTGTGCAATCCGATTGGTGATGAAGATGAACCATGGATCAATGATGCGACATGCACGGGTTTGTTGAATTTTAGTGGAATTTGATTGGTGTGGTTTTTTTTTTGGTGGATTAACATATAGATTTTGTGTTTTTTTGCATGTAATAATAATAATTTTAATGTTAAATGAACGGCACTCTCCACATGTTAAAAGAGGGTGGGATTTTTAAGTTGAGGAGATTGAGCCATGCTTGCTTTACACTCTTGTTTTTGTTTTATAAGCAAATTTATTTAAGTAGAAAATAATTTTACATAGATATCGACATCTTTGTGTAGTGTAAATTAGGTTCTTTTGCTACTTTTTACTGTGTATTTTTTGTTTTGTTTTCTCTCTTTCTTGTGTTTTCCCAATGTTTTGGTGTTTCCCGTGTAACTATAGTTATGGGTCCTCGAAACCATATGTGTACAATCAAGGCCCCTATAACCCCCTCAAAACCATAATTGTATATTTTTGTGGGCTTTTGTTTTGTGAGCCCAACTTTGTATATGTCAGCTTACACACCAGTATAGTCCTATTTTTAATTTAAGAAGTCTAGGAGGCCAATATAATCCTAAAATGAATTCGTGAAAACTAAAAAGACATCAATGAGTAGGTGAATTAGTGCATTTGGAAGAAGGATATCATATTCATTCAAGAGGTACAAACATATATGTTTGAGAAAATGGAGAACCTAAAGCTAAAATCAAAGAGTATCTAGCATTTATTGAAGATATGAAACATTTATTAACACAATGAAGTCCATATTGTAGTATGCGACACTTGAAAACAATCATTCAACATTTATATCAATGTTACCTCGTTTACGCAATTTTTTGACAAAACTTAAAGGTGTCTTGGTTAATTCCACACTCTAAATCCACTAGGTCGAGCATTGTTCTTCAATTTAGCACCTTTGAAATAAATATGCCTCACACAAAACATATCTTCAGACTGAAAAATCCTCCTCATGTGCCATACCAGATTCCATCCTAAGTTTGGATAGGTTTGTAGTTTGAGGTATGTTTGACCAACAAATTTGTTCAAGGGAAACAAACATGTTTTTTGTACTTGTAATGGTCACATATTCAAATACACAAGTTGTCTTAATGATCTTAGGGTAGGTTGTGTGGGAAGTCATTCACAAAAGTCACCTATATTATAAATAGATGCACCCTTACCTATTAGGAACATTTAAGGACTTTATCCAAGCACACTCTGAAGAGGTATTTGAGTTCACTCATTGAAGCATCTCTCCCTTATAGCACATTATTGTTGTAGACACCCTAGATTCACATACTTGTTTCCAATTTATCCCAGGTCACATATTGTTATTCGTTCCTGTATGATTAATCAATTTAAATAATTAATTCATGTGCATTCACCTTTTGGGATTAATTAAACTAGTCCCCAACACGTTTTCGCTAAGTTAATTATCATTTATTAAATAAATGGTTAATTAATTATTTTACGCATTTTAGCTAATTAAATTAGTTACTTAATTAGGAAAATACATATATTTTTCAAGTCAACAGCCACTTCGACTCCACTTGGATTCCACTTCCATATTACAGTCGACTCGACTTGGACTCCACTTATAGAATCCTAGAAAGGCGGGGGACAATTAAATTACATGTATAACCACCTTCAGGGATATAAATTTTGTCAACCAAAAAATCATTGCCCCTTCAAAGATACAACTGCATAGACTAAGTCTACTTGTTATTCTAGGTAATTACAATTATTAACCTTGATCCCATTTAAATTGATATCCACTTCTCATGGCATCACCCTTAGTTACAAAAAGCATGACATTCCTTTGTAATCCATCCTTTGAAATTCGTAAGCAAATGCAACAAAGTTTTGTTCATTTGTTGTTCGAATCCTCGTGAAATCTGCTCGTAGCAATTTCATTCATCCTTTGGAAAATTTTCAAGAGCATCCACATTTCAAACATCTACAATATTTCAAAAATCTAAGAAATTCTATAATCTTTTTTTGAGGTTTGCAAAGAGATTTACAAGAGAGGTATGTTGTAGTGTTTTGTTTTATCTTTCATTTACTATATTTTGCATTGCTTACAACTACATATTATGTGAATCTAAACATATCATCCTTTATTGCCCTAGATCGACATCATACTCTAATAGTGAATTCAAGTTTCATTACCAAGTGTTAAAGGCCTAATGTTGAACTCATTTTCGGCTAAGTACAATATATTGTTGGTGAAGTATAAGTATTTTGAACCAAGCATTTTGACACAAAAACTAGCTAAAGGGTAAAGCAAAGGACTTGACAACCTTTTGGTTATTCAATTGGCACATGTGAGGAACGAAAGAAGATATGTCATTTGGCATGCATGAGTGTAGACACCTAAAATCTGCTTATGCAGTTTTATTAATAAAATTGTACTAACTACCCTTTTCCTATCATTTCCATTAGAATTAGTGATTTACCGCTAATTAACCAATGTTTCCCTCTATTTTTGGTCAATTAGTGACATTTCGTGAATCAACTCAACCTTTATCACATTCTGAATGTCAATTAATGAGACTTCGCTAGTTATAATCCTCTTTGATTCAATTAATTAATTATTATGAGTTAATTAAGGTTTTTTAACAATGCATTCAATCAATAAACTCTTTTATTGGCTAAATCCCTTTTTCAAATGCTTCAAATCATATCAAATTCCTCCTAAATCACCTCCAAATAGCCTAAAAAACTTATTCTAACTTATTAATTAATCCTAGTTGATTAATTAAATCATCTCCAACTCCCATGAGTTGTTAGTCACTTATTAATTCCTCTAAACAAGCTTAACAAGTCTAAATCTACTTTATCCTTTATCCCACATTCGTTGGGATTTAAGCTTCTCCTAAATGGAAAGCTATATAAAGGACCAAGCTACTTCCTTCACACCTTACACTATACTTTTGATAGTATTTTCATATAAAACATATGATTAAGAGTCTT
Source organism: Taxus chinensis (assembly GCA_019776745.2). Taxonomy (NCBI): domain Eukaryota; kingdom Viridiplantae; phylum Streptophyta; class Pinopsida; order Cupressales; family Taxaceae; genus Taxus; species Taxus chinensis. The sequence continues at coordinate 14,062,384 of CM034154.1, read as the reverse complement.
TCTCCATTGATGGAATAGCTTGCTCATCTTTGCATCCATTTCTTCATCCTTGATTAGTAAAGGAAGATCTAAACATGGCCTTGTATCCATTTTAGTGAGATTATTTCATCATCTTGAAGCAACAACACAAATTTAATTGCTTATGATCTTCATAGGTTTATAGTTTTAAAAGCAATCATACATAAATAGAGTAGGAATGGTTGGTAATTAGACGAGTTCCTTCATGTTTTTACATTAAAAAGCTAGTTTCCTTTAATCTCTAATCAAGATGTTTATAGTTAGTTTTATTTTTCTTTGAAGCTACTAGGTGTTAGTTTCATTTATATAGCATTGTAATTTTAGCATAGATACATTTGGCACACCCGATGGGACATACTCCATTGTTCTTTGCATTCATTTTCAAGCTTTTTAGATTAGTTTCAAATTTTGGTTACCAACCCTCATTTTAGCATATTTTAGATAAATATGGTGCTTCGTAACTGTGTTAGTTGAGTTTGCCTTGTTTTGTTGCTCTTTGCAAGAATAAAGGAGGTGAGGTGCTGCCAAATTTGGATCAAATTGACAAAGTTTTGAGCTTTTTGACATTTTTTCTTGTCAAACACTATGTTTTGATTATCTACAGGTGCTTTACGCTAGCAAGAAGATGCCTTGCACTACTGTTTTATCCCCTTGTGTTACTGCTTTATCCCCTTGCAGCTACTACTAAAATTTGTACACTGCTACACTTAACTAACTTGCGCTAGTACTTCTCAGCCCGCATTTTCGATAAACTGGATTGTTGTTGCTCTGTGTATGGCATGTGTTACTACACTATATGATTCCATATTATGTGTTCTTTATACAATTATAGTCAACTAAATAATTTTTTAGGAACAAATATTTAATTTAGGAATTAAATATAAGGAGACTCATAGTTGTTTAAAACGAATTTATTTAACAAATGAGATTTGGATAACTAATGGAATTAGAGAAGGGAACCAACTGCACATTCTCCATTAAAGACTAATGCTCTACAAAATAAAGTAATTGAAGTTTAAAAATAGGAAATTTTAAGCCTTATGTGTTTAATTCTGTTGAAAACTATAAGGTCTTACAATGGAAACCTAAATGTAATGAATATATAAACCATGAAAAGGCCATGTCATGGAGTATGTTTATCCCGTGTTTCTTACTATAATTAGGTCATTGTTATGGTTTATGATGTTTGAGTAAGACATTGATGTATACCCTATGTTATACTTATTGTAAGAGTGGGTTTATGTTTATGTAAGTTTTCTACACGATGTCAAGTTTATTTATTCGGATCCCATGTGGTGTTGTGTAACATGAAATTAAAGTAAAAAATAAATTATTCCAATAATTTTACTGTTGTATTTGTGTGTCAAATTTGTGTTCTTTACATATGGTATCAGAGCAAGGTTCATGCTCTCGAACCTCTGTGATGGATTGGAGTTGTGATGATTCTGCATGGTGGTGGTGGAGATGGGAAGAGTAATGTGATATATGCTATGATGTGACCAATTTTGTTAATTGTGATATTATAAACATGCACGTGTTTGTGCATGTCACTTAGTGCACTATTTGTTATCATGTTGATGTGCTTGTGATGAGAGTGTTTACTCTCCTTTTTGTGGACTCATTGAGGAGTTCATGTGCGATGTGCCAATCTTATTGTGTGTGAAAATAATGTTATTAGCGGATTATGGAGTGTTGGAGTGTTTTATTATTATGTGATATAAAGGTGTGTTGATGTGTTGCATGAAAAATTTGGTGTATAGTGAATTGGATTTTATTGTGATGTCACCAATGTTTTGTGATGAATCATGGGTGTCACCATGTTGTATTGCAATTGAATGTATGTTGTAATGCTAGTTATGGTTTTCATCATACATACAATCCATGGAATATGTGATGGTTCATGTCGTGAATATGGTGATCATATGACCCCTATTGTGCAGTACTTGCACCTTAGGTGTATTATGTGGAAAAGTGATGTAACATAGCCTGTGAAAGTAATGACTTTGGTATACCTTGTATATAAACCATGCATAAGACGCTATGGTTGATTTGTGTGAATCACCATTGTGTTAATGATGTAGTTATGTGTTATGTTTTGAACCTTACACTAGACAACCCTAAGGGAAGCAATTGTTAAGAGTGTATGTGTGGAGAGAGGAGGTGTTGACCAGATTTTCATAATCTTGAGCCAAATATGAGTGAGGAAGTGGAGTCTTATATAGACTACAAATCCACTTTTATCTATTTAGTATACTTCGAGCTTGCTCAGTATATTATGCGTGGGCACCACCTTAGACTCAGCTTATGTAAACTAGCATCCCCTTCTCTTTCCTATTGGGTTTTCCATCGAACAATCCTATGTGATTTAGACTATGTTGAGACTTGTGGGAGTATGAAGGGATGATTCAGGTAGAGATGTTGACAGTTACATTATTTGATGTACTAATATTCTAGTTACTTGTATATTTTTTATGAGCTGAGGTTTGACATCCGAGTGCCAACAACTCGATGAGTACCCCTTTGGTGCCTGAATAAGGCCACGTAGTGATTGTAATGTGTTATTTCTATGTACGTATTTTATTCATAAATTGATCATTATCTCTTTTCTTGTCAGAACCAACATTTTTTCTTGATTTATGTGTTCTTATATTTTGGGCAATTTTATTTTGTTGTTACACTAACATGCAAATTTTGCACTAACTATGGCTATTTAGTCATTTGTTTTACTTAGATTTAAATTTTCTTTTCATATTTAAAATTTTTATAGCCTTGTCCAAGGCTTGTAATTTTTGCCACTTGGAATTTGAGACAAATTGTTATGTTGGTTCTAATGTCGTAATGTGTTTGAATAGGGTCATGGGATTCACTATGGAGTGGTGGAACCTACGGAACCACTTTGTTGTGTGGGGGTATGCCCCAAGGAGTTATAGATAACTAGCAGGTTGTTGAACCATGAGTTATTATGTCACTTGGGTTAGGGGTGATGGAGCTCTATGTGCCCACGACCATAGTGTGACCTAGTCCTCATTAAATTGAGAAAGGAGATGGGGATCTATGGTTGAGTGACCCGATATTATTGATGACACTCTATGGTTGAGTGACTTGATGTTCTTGATGGAATTCTATGGTTGAGTGATATGATATTCTTGATGGCACTCTATGGTTGAGTGACCCAATATTATTGATGGGGCTCTATGGTTGAGTGACCCGGCTTGGTTTTGGCACTATGATTCTTTCTCTTTTGGAGGTATATGGAGTTGTTTGGTGATGCTTTGAGAGGTATATGGAGTTGTTTTGTGATGCTTTGGGAGATATATGGAGATTATTTCATGATGTTTTGTGATGTGTGGAGTTGGTGTTATGAGTTATGTGTACTCTTGTGAGTCTTGTTAGACATTGTTATGATTGAGGTTTGACGCTCCTCTTGGCTACCATGTACTATTAGATATTTGTCTTAGAACTGCATAGGCATTGTCATGGTGTTTGGGTCATGTGATACCAATTGTATATGTATCAACGTGTAATGATTTAGTTTGTCAGTCACATGTGTGTGTTGGATTTACACAAATGACATAATTGTTGGAAATTATTTGTTATGTGGACTACTTGTTGTCTTTTCATGGTGGAATTAAAGGTCTTGTGATGTGAAAGTATGTAGTAATATATCTTGTGGACCTTTAGTGTTGTGTTTAAGCCTTGCATTGCATCTTGAGGAAAATTACTGTTTGGAACCCACAAACATAAGACAATTGAAATTCTAAATAATGAATACTAAGAGTTTGAGATTTAGAAATATTGTAAAAGAAAAGACTAATCGAGAAATAAAGTAAAAGATAACTAACTACCAATCTTCACCAAACATTAAAATTTAAGATATTTCCAAATTTAGTTTGTTTCCTTATGGTTGCACTATATCGACAAGTTATTTTATTATATGACATGTGTCATTTTTAACTTTCTTGCCTACCTATCCTTTGAGCTTCGATTTTGTGTCGCATCGAGGATGATGCTCTTATAAGGGGAGGGGGATGTAGTGCCCACTACTTGATAGCCACCTTTGCAAGGGGGTGTACTGGATGGCAGAGTGTAGACAACGACTTATCCTCATAGCTCTTTTCAGACCCGTCATATCCTTGCACAATAATTAAGCATGTTATTTGGGATTCAATGTTATGGACCACGTGAAAAATTAGAGAAGTTTTGTTAGTAGCTATTGTGTTTTTAAATTTTCCTCAACCATTTTGACATTTACACTTGTAACTTGTTTTGAAAACCTTGCTGGATTATCCAAATTATGTCTTCAATATGTTTTTTTCCTTAGATCCCCTTTAGAAAATCACATGAGCATCCCCATATTCGAAAAATATCTAGTTGGTTTCCGTTATGCTCCTTGAATCGATGTGGAACTTCCTTCCATTTGAAGGATTTTAATCATACTATCTAGGTCTAGGCATTTGGACCCAACAATGCCAACAATGACTAACTATCGCATGGTTCCTCACACTTACGACAATAGGGAACCTAGGTTTCAACATTCAAATCAAATGATCCCCATTATGACTAAACCTCATTTGGTTCTTCACGCTAGAGAAACCAATTAGTTACCCTTTTTCTGACCTTCATCTCATAGTCGATGATATGATTTTGATGATTATAATCCAAATTAATCTTATGATTCCTCTCAGTATTTTGATGATTCTAATCCAAACTATTATTTGGATTCCCCTCAATCTCATGAGCCTCATATGATCAACTATCTTATAAGGAATAATCAGCTTCCTAAACGACGTCTTCCTCCTTTGAAGATCTGGGTAACTCCAAGTTCCTCCAATTGAATATCTAATTTGACTCTTTAGTCGCGGTTCTACCTTTCTCCATAGGACCCCCTTTATCAATCACCTCAACGATGTATTCCTCTGTTGAAGATCCATGCAACTCCAAGTTTCTCTAATCAGTCATCCAAGTCGAACCCTACGTCACAAGCTATGTATTTTCTATATGATCCTATTTTCCTACCTGCACTATGTCATCTACTAGAAAAACAAATACCATCTTCTTCTAGTCGTGAGACATCTAGATCCAAATCTACTTTGTCTCTTAAGAAATATTCTTCTATAAATCAAATATCTTCTCAATCTTCGAGACATGTTGGACCCCTTTCTTCCAATTAACCTATGATGATCGAAAAACAACAACCCATACTGATCAATTTCTTTCAAAATGAAGAAGCAATCAGAGAATTCATGGGGCCAAAAGATGATATTCCTCTAGAGGATCATGAACAAGGATTCTATTTAGACCGTGATGCGTCCATGCATTATGGGGAAGAATTTGATTCCTTTTGTCAGAAATTAATGGAAGATCCTCAAATCATCAAACTTGACCTCTTGTTCTTCCATTTTCATATTCCCCATTACAGGGAGAAACACCTAGGTCTTTCATTGATCCATGCCCTATCTTCTCATTACCCAATCATTCCTTACATATCATAATTCCTCAATCACAATCTCACCTTGGGTCACCTCTTGCTAGCCCATCATCTTCTTATATATGTGGGCCACCTCCTAGTAGCCCTTCATCTTTAATTCTTAGGTCACATCCTAGTAGCCCCTTATTTTCTATATGTGGCTCACCTCTTGATAGCCCATTATATTCTATACTTGGTGTTATCTAATTTCCTCTGCCCACTAAGATTAGATAACAAACAAATTCCTGCTTAATCAAAGTTCCCACAGTTTTCAATCTCACTAGGAGTCAAGCCTTTGGCAATGCAGCCAAATCCATGATTAAAACCAAGATCGGGACACGAAAAACTTAAAAGGAAGTTGTGATCCCACAGGAAGTGCCAAATGTCAACTTGACATGAGTTCCAAGAAGCAAAGGAAGGTAAATATTCAAAGCCCCGCGAGGCTTACATGTGGATTCAACTGTGGATGACCCGACCAAATTAAAAATCTTTGGGTAGTCCTTTGTAGTCCTTTGGCTTCATGTCTCTAAGGATGATCATCAACAGTTTTCCTTGCACGCCTAGTGGGACAACTCAGAGTGGTATTTTATCATTGCATCAACTCGATCTGTTCTTGGTAAAGTTCAAGCTTTAATGGAGAGAGTTGTAGAGCACATCCAACGACTCCACATGGTCCGAACAAATCATTACAAAAGCTTGCAGACCTCCCTCTCATCCATTTCCACTCATCTTTCTTTACACGTTTTCTATTTCTCTTCATCCTATGGAGTTGTGTAATCATGACTTCATTACCACTAAGGGATCTTCCCCATATCCATCTCCAAGCCATCCATTCCACCCTTCCTTTTTCTCTGACCAGCTATACCCCTCGCACCAATAAGTAATGGCTCCAAATCCAAAATAAGAGGATCATATGGTGAGAAGTGATATGAACTCAGGAGGTTGGCATCATGAGCTGAGAATTTGAGAAGATGCAGATGTTATCTTTGTTCATCCTCCCCACAAAGTAGAGCCCTTGGAAGATTTTGGGCCAACGGGATTCATATTATAAGATGAAGCCAAACACGATGGAAGATTTGCAGACCCAAAAGCCATCATACAAAAGTGGGAGACTTTGACAGAGGAGGAAGAAGATAAGCTTGATTGCTTATCAAATTTGGGGGAATTCCTCGATAAAGAAGAGCCTGTGGAAATAACAACCTTTTCCACTTCATCACCCCCACAAAAAAATCATCCTTCTGCCCACAACAGCTCCCTTGGGAATAGTCCAAGGGCTCTAGACAAAAGTATCATTGAAATATTTTTTCTTTCAATCGAAGAGCCTGGATTTTCCGGAAAAGCTGCTAAAAACAAGGAGGGAGGAGATAAGGATGACACCCTTTAGGGAAGCCTACAAAAACCCCTCATTCCAAAAGATGCGATCCAAAACAATGGGCAGGAATAGAGAGTCAGATCGAATCCCACCAGAAGATGGTCCTCATCAAGACCAAGGAAAAATTCAATACCAGTCATGCTCACTTCAGGGCATGAGGATAATTTTCAAGGCCCCAAGGGTCAACTACGACACCTCCAACCAAAATATGAACATCTTGAGGAGGTATTCATTATGTTTGCTGATACCATAGGGGAAGAGTGAAAGGTAAATTTTCACTCTTATTACAGGCCATGACTATAGCTAAATTAATTGTATAACTGCACTTTATAAGGAAATGAAGTTATTTCTTCATGTCAGTTTTAGGTTTTGTTTAGATTTTTTAAAAAACAAGTAGTTTAGGAGTAGGATTAGATTGATTTCTATAAAATAAGTGCATACGCACACTCTGCATGAATCATTTGAGTCATGTATTTTTTGTCTCTTTTGATGGGTGTCGTTATTCCCTTCATTTAATCAACTCTTTGTTGATGTCATATTCAAACCAGGGGTGGTGTCTGAAGCTATATGCAACAAGAAATCTTAGTGATCTAGTAATTGAATGTAGGTATTTGTTTTCTTTTTTATATATTTTCTGGGGTATTTTCTCAATGTCTTGAGGATTTCTTGGCCAAAACCTTATTGAAATCAAACTATGAAAACTTGCTAGAAGTAAACACTCTCTGCGGAAATAAATTCCTGGAAATAAATACACATTTGAATAATGGAATAGATTGTTGTAAGTAAACACACATTATAGAAATAAACACACTTGCTTTGGAAATAAACACACAATTGAGAATGTTGAAAGATGATTGCTAAGAAATAAGAATCTAATCTAGAACACCTGCACGAACAAGTATACAATAGATTTCAACTTGAGTAATCAAAAGCATTTACAAAATTAATAGATCTATACTATTTGCTCTGGAAATATAAATACCAATAAAAAAAAGATCCTGGTTCTTGGAAGAGTGGGCCCTTACTCCACCTTGAAATAGGATTTGACAACTTAATATACTCTCAAAACAGAAATGGCTATTTTATTGATAAAATGTTCTGCATTACAAAAACATATTGTCTCTTTCTATCTCTTTGTGTCTTTATCTATGTATACATATATCTATATATATCTATCTACAGGTCTGCATATATATACTTCTTCCACAGGTGCATTTATAGCCATAGCTGTCCTACCAATTCAGATAGAACCAAATTGTGCCCAAAATAGATGTTGAATTGGATCATGGCTGGACGTACTTCTATATGATAGTTATCCTTGGATCTGCGAGTATGAAGAATCATGGAAATCTTCTAATCTACTCCTGATTGAAAGGATCATTCATTGCTAAATCACCGGACATTGTTGGAATAAACAAATTCTCACTGGTTTCGGAACTTTAGAGAAGTTCCATAACTAAAGGAAATCATTCCACGTATAATTATGAGGGTTCCGGAGCTACATGCAGGAGTTCTGGAACTAAGTTTGAAATTTCCGAAACTAAGTGATAGAGTTCCGGAACTAAGTCCCAAATTTCTGGAACTAAGTGATAGAGCTCGTAACTGTGTAATGGAGTTCCAGAACTAAGTCTAGAATGTTCCAGAACTGAGCCGTATTGAAACCAATGCTTCTAAAAACATGCTGACCGCTTCATACTTTGTTCTTCTGACTGATTGTGACCTATTTTATTACAAAACTAAAATTCCAAAGCACTTTGTTAGGAATTACAAAGTTTTTAAACATTAGAACTACAATCAACAAAATATGGACAATTACATCCTAACTTATATTAGATCAAACAAAAGTCACAAAATGTAGTCAAACTTGATAAAAAGGAGAGTAAAATAAGATCATTTATTGTACATTAACGAGATAAATCCTGGCCTTATCATCTTCCCCCATACTTAATTTTTTGTAAGTCCTCTTACAAAATTTACTCTTCAAACCTTGGGTTGTGTATTCTACATTCCAATTGACTGCTCAGGTCAAATGGCTGAAACTGAATATCCTAGTGTTTTAGTTCAGAAAAACTATACCTTGATCTTGCTTCTACTTTCCTCTTCCATTCCTCAAATTGAGTGGGATCTTGAGGTTCTCTATTTTTCCATGGAGACATGGGAGTGAGAAGAATGGGAGACCTTGTTCTCATTCCCATCCATATGCCCATGTGCTTTTCATTGATATGAGGGATTAGTGTGCATAAAGATTTTGCTCTTTCCAGACTCCAGATCAAATTTGTGGGAGATATTACTTCCCTTCTCCTCAAGGAAGTTATAAGAAGCTCCCTTCTTTTCAAACATCCATCATAAATCTCCTCAAAAATTTTCCACCTCATAAAAGGTGAAGGCATCAATACTTTTCTATAAACTGGCAAGATAATGTGTCTTGAACCATCTATCAAAGGCATGGGTTCTAAAATGTTTAACGAAAGTAGATGGTTTACCATAATGAGCCCTCATGCAGAGACCAGATGAGCTAGATTTTTATAGATTCTTAGAATCCCTTTCCTTTGATGCAATCTGATTTTGAAGAATAGAAACAAATGCATTAAGATGACTTTCTCCCACATACAAATTGATCATGAAGCCAGTGTTCTTTTCTAGCATAAGATTGTAGAGATATAATTCGCAGAGAATATTTTTCTACTCTGCACTGGCTGAAGAATACGCTGCCATGAACGTAGATTCATATTTTATTTCATGTGGAAGACCACATGTAATTCTTGACAACTGCCAATGAATGAATTGTTCTTTTAGAAACACGTTATATGCAGGAGAAGGTCTCCTGTATGTAACAAATTTTTCACTCATTATGCAAACCATTTGTATTTTTGCAAGACATTTAAATTTATCACCCTCTTCTTTGTAACAAATTTTCTTCCCATTCATTTCTTGATTTCTTTTCATCTTCCATCTTGCTTCTCAAATCCTCATTGGATGTTTTGATTTCACTGAGTTCCCTATAACTATCATCCCATAACTGCTTGAGTGGCCAATAAGTTAATTTAGTCTATGTAGAGACTGTTGACATAGTAATCTATCTTCTAGAAATTTTACATTCTTCCTCTTTCTCCATCATCTGCCATTTAACTCTTGTCAATTCCTTAGTCCTGTCTGTGAGCTGAGTTGTTAGTTCCCCAATGAGCATTTCTCTCTGTTCCAATTTGAGTTTGAGGAAGTTCAAATCCTCATCCTTTTCTTTGATAATGAGTTCTACTTTGGACAAGAACAAAGCCTATCTAACCTGTTGTTTCTCTTCTTTCTTTGAAATTTCTTTGGGGGTTAAGCATTCCTCTTCTACCAAAGGAAATTTCCCTTTCCGTCTCCAAGATGCCAACTCTTCTTCTTCATGTGATAGTGCTGCCGATTCACCCAATTCTTGAAAAAACTATTCCTCAAATCTCTCATCTTCTTTTTCCATCTCAGTTTGGCTTGGTCCAGGAGGAGTCATGGCCATGTTGCCCAAAATATTAGTGAATTATTTTTCCAACTTGTCCTATTCTTTCATCTCCTCTAGAATTTCTCTAGACCTCTTATAAATTCTTCTTCTTTGAGGAGCTTCATTATGTTTAGAAGTAGGTTTCCTCCTAGAGCTTCTTCTAAATTTCACTTCTTGCTCTTGCCTAGGTGAACTGTCATTGTCAGAGACAAATATTAGCTCTCTTGTAGTTGCTACAGAGGAATGAGTTTCTTTTAAAGGTTATGCAGTTTTAATTCTTCTTCCAGATCTTCTCCTTTTTGGTATAGTCTCCCCACCTATTTCCTTCTTTTCCTCTGTAGGGGAGTAAATTTCCAAATTACTTGTAGGAGAAAAAGGATTTGATATTACCCTCATGATAATATTAGGGTTTTGCTTAAACTTGTTAAGAAATTTCTCCCATATTTATTCTCCATTTTTCTTTGCAAGAAAATGGTTTTGGCACACCAAATGAACTAACCCATGATGTCTAATTGTTCCAACACCCCAGGAATACCTCTGGGCCATTGTATGAATGGAGTAAAAAAGAAACCCTGGAAGGTTTACTATATATTCTTGTTTTGTAGCTCCATATCTAAGATGTATGAGCATCTTCAGGACTTCTCTTCCTACCGATCCAAATTGACCATCACAAGTTAAATACTTGAATATACAAAATACCACTCTATCAAAGGGTTTGGGCAAGGTGGCCCTTCTGAACCCTTTTATAATTTTCTTAGTGTTGTAAATAAATTGGGGTTCCGTTTCCCCGTCTTGTAACAGGGTTTCAACTAGTTCTTTTAAGGTCCCTTTGACAGGATTTGGGACATGCACAATTGGCACACCAGATACATTGTTTATTGATTCACAGAAAAATGAATTACAATATTTCTAACCTTTGTTTTGGATTATTTTAAATTTATAACAAATTCTCTTACCAATTTTTTGTTATACTTCAAGAATTTTTTCAGGAATTCCAACCACCCCACCCATTCAAAGACAACTGCCACTTCTTCATATGCAAGAAACTGGGTATCATCCTTAGGTTCTGACTTCTTTTTAATCCCCATGGTAAAGAGGGAAATTCAGATCCATTCTCCTTTGAATTATTTCTCTACCTGGATTGGCTACATAACTCTTTTCTTAGCTGTGGAACGGATGGATTTAGCTGCGGAACTACTATGCTTAGCTATGGAACTGCAGTGTTTAGCTGCGAAAGGAAAATCTAACTCTTCTGCTTCTTCCTTGAAGTTTTTTTTCTACAACTAATTCTTCACTTTGTTTATTCTGCACAAATGATAGATCATTATAAACATGCCACCACTTTTGTTCCACCAACATCATCCTCATGATTACTCTCTTTTAATCATAATGTACAATAGATGATTCATCATACCACTTTTAAATCAAATCCAATCACACATGTGAACTTTTAATCTAACCTTTAATAATTTAAAGACATAATTACCGTCTTTGATGATGTGATCCCTTCATCATGATGACTCATCATTCCTAAAAGTGAAACAAAAGGGAAAATGGTTAGAAAAAACAACTGGAATTTCAAGTTCCTTTTATTTTAGATTAGCCATTTATTTGAAGAGATAAATCGCCATTGCTGGTTTTCAATTGATCTCTGAGAGAATATTTTTTTTGGGAAGAGAATGCCATTTACTGGTTTTCATTCCTTCCTTTTTTATTTATTTTTTATTTTCTTTCTTTTTTTTGGGAAGAGAACGCCATTTACTAGTTTTCATTCTCTTCCCTTTATTCTAGATTTATCCATATGATTATTTGATCATTTTGGAAGAACTGGGTTCTTCCATATGATCAAATTCTTTGTCTGCTTCAATCTGCCTCAAGAATTCATCCTTAGTTGGAGGCTTCCAATAAATTTTTAGCCTATTTCCATTGACCAAAAGTGTCCTTCTATTGTCATCAATGGGAAGTAATTGAATATAATCATTTTCAAAGATCTACTCAATTTGATAAGGTCCCAACCATCTAGTTCTCAAATTTCCCTTGAATTGTTGGTACTTAGAATCAACCAGTAATGCCCAATATCCTACCTTGAATGACCTCTTCTTGATATGTGTGCCATGCCATTGCTTTCTTTGATCTTGGATTATCTCTGTCTATTGAAGTGCTTCCATCCTTAACTCATCCAACTCATTGAGTTGAAGAATTCTCTCCTTTTGTGCTGCACCCAACTCAATACCTATTTTAGTTATTGTCATTAATGTTTATAGTTAAAATTCAATAAGTAACAAGGGATTTTTTCCATAGACTAACTCATATGGTGAAAATCCTGTTGTAGTCTTCCAAGTTGTATTATAGGCCCAGACAACTTCAGGTAGTCTCTTTGCCCAATCTCTTCTACCTGATTCAACTATTTTGGTAATGATGTTTTCCAATTCTTTGTTTGTTACTTTAACTTGTCCATTTGATTGTGGGTGATTGGGTGATGAATCTTTATGATTGATCTGATAATGCGTTGTGAAGGCTTGGATCATATTAGACATGAATTGTGGCCCTTGATCTGAAACTATACTTCTTGGTGCGGCAAACTTTACCATAATTCTATGCCAAAGGAAATCAACAACTGCTTCTTTAGTGGCATTTGTTAAAGCTTGCACTTCTGCCCACTTTGTCACATAATCAATACACACAAGAATGTACTCCTTTCCTTGTGAAGGAGGACTAAAGGGACCAACAAAATCCAACCCCCATCTTTCAAATGGTTCAATCACCACTTGAGGTTGCAGAGGCATTTCATTGGTAAAAGTTGGTTGCCACATCCTTTGACAGGGATCACAACGCTTGATACATCTCTTCACATCCTTGTACAAATATGGCCAATAATAGTCAGTGCCAAGTATCTTGTGAGTTTTTATTTTCACTAAAAAGTGTCCTCCACTTGGTTCATCATGAAATTCCCTTATTATGTCAAAGATTTTATCTTCTCTCACACACCTGTGTAAAACCAAATCAAGACCACATTTAAACAACATTCCATTTAACCATTTGAATTGTTCACTGGTTTTGATAAACTTTTCCATTTGTTTCTTAGTGAAAGGAGAAAACTTCCTTGTTGTAAGATAATTTTCCATATCAGCAAACCATGGTGTATCAACTGAAATAGTAAACAATTGCTCATCTGGAAAGTTGTCCTTAATTGGATCTTACTCCTCTGTAGTGGTCAGTATTGACAAGAAATCAACTACCACATTATATTTCCCTAGATTATCTACTAAAGTAATATCAAATTCTTGTAAAAGTAATAACCATCTAATTATCCTACCTCCAACCACTGGTTTGTTCATTAAGTACCTAATTGTTGAGTGATCTGCATGTACAAATATTTTGTACCCTGTGATATAATGTCTGAATTTATTAATTACATAGATCACAGTAAGAAATTCTTTTTCAGTGGTAGTGTAATTTCTTTTAGTGGGAGTAAGATTTTTATTGAGGTAATAAATAACATACATCTTCCCTTCTTCATCTTTCTATCCCAAAACTGCACTAATGGAGTTATTTGAGGCATCTGTTTGAATGTGAAAAGGTTTTTCCTAATTAGGTCCTCTTAATATTGGGGCAGTGATTAATTTTTCTTTAATTTCTTCAAAATCATGTTGACATCTTTCATCCTAAAGAAATTCACAGTCCTTGGTAAGAAAATTAAACATGGGGGCAACAATTTTACTAAAATACTTGATAAAGCACCTATAGTATCTAGCATGCCCTAAAAATGACTTGATATCTGTGGGGGATTGAGGAATAGGTAAGTTTGAAATAATTATGATTTTGTTTTGGTTAACCTGAATTACTCTTTTTGAAATGTGGTGTCCTAATACAATCCCCTCATCAACCATCATCAAACACTTCTCATGACTAAGAGACAGATGGTGTTACTCACATCTTGTTAATACTCTATCTAAATTCCTTAAAGCATCATCAAATGTGTCTCCATGTACAGTGAAATCATCCATGTATACCTCTACACAGTCATTTGTTAGGTCTTCAAAATTGCTAATACATCTCTTTGAAAAGTTGCTGGAGCATTACGTAAGCCAAATAGTAATACCCTGTAGGAAAAGGTACCCCATGGACATATAAAGGTAGTTTTTTCTTGATCGTCAGTAGTAAATCTAATTTTATTATATCCACTACATCCATCTAGGAAGGAAAAGTACTGCTTACTTGCAAGGTTGTCTAAGACTTGATCTATGAATGGTAAGGGAAAATAATCTCTCAGTGTGGCTTTTTTTAGTTCCCTATAGTCAACACAAATTCTCCATTTTTCATTCTTTTTAGGAACAATTACAAGATGAGACACCCAATGAATATATGAGATAGGGTAGATAAAACCTTCTTGTAATAGTTTTTCAATTTCTTGCTTGACTATATCTCTTAAGGCTGGATTAATCCTTCTTTGAGGTTGCCTAACTGGTCTAATGTTCTTAGTATAGATGTGATGAGTGCAAATACTTAGATGGATTCCTTTCATATCTTTGTAGTCCCAAGCAAAAGATCTAGTATGATTTTTTAGAACATCAAACAATTTAGCTTCTTCATCATTCTTCATCCAGCCATTTATGTTCAAAATCTTACCTGGCTCAATCTCAACATGTTTGGTTCCAATATGTGATGAAGTGATTTGTTGAAAGGGTTCCATTAAGGTATTTAGTGGACATGCATATGGCAACAACATATGATATGTAACAACATCTCCAAAATTTCCTTGAAACAAAATATTAGGAAAAGGACAGTAGGAAGATTTATGATACTTATCTTGTTGCAGGTCAAACTCCTCGTCACTGCTACTTTCCAAAATTCTTCACCATTTCATGAAATCTTAGAAACTGAAGCTATCGATTCTTCCTCCCCCCAAGAGCAATCTCATTCCTCCAGAGTGAAATTATGTATAGTCTCAAGGAATTGCTGTTGGTGTGGTTTCAAAACTAAATATGACGGTTTCGAAACTAAATCTGATGATTCTGGGATAGATTTTGTAGGTTCTAGAACTAAGTTCATAGGTTCTAGAACTATTCCTGATTGCTCCAAGGAAAATTGGTGTTCATTCAATGGTTGATTAATCATATCTTCTACCTCATGTACGTGATCCTGCAACGTGACCATGGCCAAAGAAGACATGTTTTTATTATTAGTATCAGGAGCATCAACCCATAATTGTTCTTGATTATCAATAGAAGTTCTTGTAGAAGGATATAAGGAGATTTTCTTATAATTATTACCATTTGGGATAGTCATATCACCTAATCTGCAATCAATTAAATCAGCAACTGTAGCTAACCATAGTCTACCCAAAATAATGGGATAACCAAATGTTTTACCTTTTGACTGCAATATAAGGAAATCAACTGGATATTCCCATGACTCCACCATAACCACCACATCTTCAATAACTCCTTCTGGTTTTGCTATAAACTGATCTGCCATCTGCAATATGGTGTTAGTAGGTTGTATACCTATTAATGGTAATGTTTTCAAAGTTTCCACTATCATGAAATTTATAGCCACTCCCAAATCAGCCAAAACATTATGTATATCTTCATTCCCTATAGAGACAAAAATAACAGGACTTCCAGGATCTTCGTATTTGGGAAGCAAAATTTTTCTTGCTAATAAATCAGTAAGTTTCCCATCTACCTTAATAGTCATGGGTTACTGCTTCTTCCTTCTAGGTCTTTTTAAACATAGAATTTTGATTAATTTGTTCAATTCTAGAATTTCCTTAATTATTTGTAACAATGGTATTTCAATATTCAATTTCCTTAGTTCCTGTACCAACTCAGATTCCTTAGTCTCTATGGCTTCTTTAAATCTCTTTGGAAATGGAGTCTCAGTAGTGTTGCTATCTAGCTCCTTATATTTTTCTTTTTCATCCTTCTTGGGAATAACCATACTAAGGGTTTCAATTTCTTCTATCATCTCAATGATTATAATAGGTGGACTGCTAATTATTTTTCTAAATCTAGTTTGAATATCCTTACAATCCATGACATTCAGATCAACTGATTTTTCTTGTTCTATTCCATAGATAGGAGTTGTTTGTTTGTTTCATGGGTTTACTACTGGCTATGCTAGTATTTGGGTTTAGACCAAATTTTCATTTTGTGAATTTTGTGTTGGGGAACCCATTATGGCTTGTTGATTCTAATTGGGATATGTCCTCCCTTAAAGATAATTATTAGGACTCCACCTAGGTTGTGACGAAGCATTCAAGTTTCCTTGACCACACCATGGTTGTTGGTGTCCTTGGGCATACCAAGATTGACCTACCCAATCTTGAGGATTCCATGTTGGTTGAGGTGCCCAAGGTGGCTATCCCTAATTTTTTGGCACTGTCTGAGCTGCCCATGGCATCATCTAGGGGTTAGGAACTAACCTGGGCATGAACTGCCCTTGGCTACATTGTCTCTGGAAAAAATTTACTTCTTCTGATGTGGATGGAATGCTTATTTGTTTAAGCTTATTGTTAATAAATGGAAGAAGAGAACATGTATTACTCTCATGGTCCCTAGATTCATAGATAAGACACATTTCTGTCTTGTCAAGGGGACAATCTCTTATTGCACACTTCTTCTTGCATCTAGGAAAATACATAGCTAATGGTTCAGTTTTAGCATTTGCTTTAGCTTGCAATCCATCCATGGTGGAAGTTAACTGAACTAAAATGTTTTTTTTGAAATTTTCCAATCCATCCATCAGTTTGTTCATATATGGGTTTAAATTTTTAACTATTTTTCCTTTTCTAGGTCCACCCCTTGTTTGTGAATAGCTTCTACAAATGTATTTAATATCATTCATTCTTATTTGATCAATGTTTCCACCTCCCATTAGATCAAATGCCTCCCTTGATTCATCATCTAGACCTTTAAGAAAAATGGTTTTTATTAACTCTTCTTATAATAAAAATCCAAATCTTTTTCTCACAAAGAGGAATCTGTCTAAATAATCTTCCATATTCTCATCCTTCTCCTACTTGATTTTGAAAAATTATTCCTTTCTATTCCTCCCTCTACAGTAATCTTGATACTTGTCTAGGAAGGAAAATTCTATTTGTGCCCAAGTGGTAATAGAATTAGATGTTAATCCCATAAACCACCTAATTTCTACATCCTTCAGGGTAGATGGAAACAACTCAAGTTTCTGATTAGCTGTTTGTAATCATAAGTTTGACACAATACTTTAAATTCAAATAGAAATTAGTCAGGGTATTTAGATGACATCCCTCTAAACATGGGTAAATGTACAGGTGAAATATTTTTCATAGGTGTATCATCATCATCCAATTGAATTAGATAAGTGAAGGTCCTATCAGGTTCTCTTTCAGCTTCTCATGCCATTTCTGTAGTACCTTCTAGAATTTTCTCCCAATCAATATGGTATGTGATTTTTTTTGGGGAAGGTGAAAATTTAGGAGTAGGAGGTTGACTACTCAATTGTGAATCAAAAATTTCTCTAAACAGGTCTTGGGATATGATATTTTTTCTAAAGGTTCTACTTCCTTCTGGTGATTGATCTAAGAATTCCAAAGGTGGAAATTCTACTTCGTGCCTAATAGGGGACAATGGTGCTTCTAATTCTTGATAAAATTCCTTATTTGATCTAGAAGATGATGATTATTGTTCAGATATTTTTGGGAGGAATCGACCCTTGGAGTCTCTTGGTCTACTCATAAATTTTATGATGTCATATGGAATATCTTGCAATTACTAGATGTATGATTTCTGCTCTTGTTGACACCTAATTAGACAATTCTAACTATTGGGTCCCCGGAAGCTACACAAAAAATGATGGGTGTTGTTATTCCCTTCATTTAATCAACTCTTTGTTGATGTCATATTCAAACTAGGGGTGGTGTTCGAAGCTATATGCAACAAGAAATCTTAGTGATCTAGTAATTAATTGTAGGTATTTGTTTTCTTTTTTTTTTAACATATTTTCTGGGGAATATTTTCAATGTCTTGAGGATTTCTTGGCCAAAACCTTATTGAAATCAAACTATGAAATCTTGTTGGAAGTAAACACTCTCTGTAGAAATAAATTACTGGAAATAAACACACATTTGTAGAATGGAATAGATTGCTGTAAGTAAACACATGTTACAGAAATAAACACACAATTGAGAATGTTGAAAGTTGTTTGCAAGGAAATAAGAATCTAATCTAGAACACCTGCAGGAACAAGTATACGATAGATTTCAACTTGAGTAATCAAAAGCATTTACATAATTAATAGATCTATACTATTTTATTTGGAAATATAAATATGAATAAAACAAAGATCCTGGTTCTTGGAAGAGTCGGCCCTTGCTCCACCTTGAAACAAGATTTGACAACTTAATATACTCTCAAAATAGAAATGGCTATTTTATTGATAAAATGTTATGTATTACAAAAACGTACTATCTCTTTTTATCTCTCTTTGTCTTTATCTATGTATACATATATCTATATACATATCTATCTATAGGTCTGCATATATATACTTCTTCCACAGGTGCATTTACAACCATAGCTGTCCTACTGATTCAGATAGAACTAAATCGTACCCAAAATATATGTTGAATTGGATCATGGCTGGACGTAATGCTGTATGATAGTTATCCCTGGATCTATGAATATGAAGAATTGGAAATATTCTAATCTTCTCTTGATTTAAAGGATAATTGGTTGCTAAATCACCGGACATTGTTGGAATAAACAAATTCTCACCGGTTTTTAGAACTTTAGAGAAGTTCCAGAACTAAAGGAAATCATTCCAGATCTAACTGTGAGGGTTCTAGAGCTACATGTAGGAGTTCCAAAACTAAGTCTGAAAGTTCCAGAACTAAGTGATGGAGTTTTAGAACTAAGTCTGAAAGTTCTGGAACTAAGTGATAGAGCTCATAACTGCGTAATGGAGTTCTGAAACTAAGCTGTATTGAAACCAATTCTTCCAAAAATATGCTGACCGCTTCATACTTTGTTCTTCTGACTGATTGTGACCTGTTTTATTACAAAACTGAATTTCCAAAGCACTTGTTAGGAATTACAGAGTTTTTAAATGTTACAACTATAATCAACAAAAGATGGACAATTACATCTTAACTTATATTAGATGAAACAAAATTCACAAAATGTAATCAAAATTGATAAAAAGGAGAGTAAAATAAGATCATTTATTATACATTAATGAGACATATTTTGGCCTCATCATATTTTTATAGGTTTGCATTTGTATTACTCCGTTAAAAGGCACAAGATTCCCCATGGAGACCCCATCTCGCAGAAGCATTCATAGTGACATTGTAGCAGTTGTAGTCTTCACTCCAAGAAAATGAAGAGAAACTAAAACCAGTCAGTAGAGTGACATTGTGGATTCTTGAAATTTATACTCTCACAAAAACAAATGACAAAGTTTTCCTTATGAGAGTAGGAAAGTGCAAGGATCGACTAATGGCTGCAAAAGCTTGACAACCCTTCAGACACTGGACCAAGTTCATATTAGCTCATGACACGGCCTAGACCCAATGGATAGCGGGAGATTGTGGGTTCTTTCCATTTAGCAGGCTAATATTCCCCATGAGTCACTAAATTGTTATCTAATTTCCACTGCCCACTAAGATTAGATAATCAATAGATTCCTGCTCAATCAAGGTTCTCGCAATTTTGAATCTCACTAGGAGTCAAGCCTTCGGAAATGCATTTGAATACACAATTAAAGCCAAGATCAGGACACGCCAAGCTCAAAAAGAAGCCAAAATCCCACAGGTAGTGCTAAATGTCAACTTAGCGTGAGTTACATGAAGTAAAGGAAGGGGAAGCTTCGGATTCCCGCGAGGATTACTCGTGGAGTCTACTGTGGATGGACCTCCCAAAGTAAAAATATTCACCGTGATACCCAAATAACTCATTACTTACCCAAAGGATAGCAACCCGATCATGAATAAAGCCAGGTGTCAGCCGAGTGCACTCCTAGAAGCTACAATGGAAGCAAAGACCCTAAAGAAGTGCTTGACCTCCATGTGGATTTCATTAAATCAGCTCCAAGTTTGAGGTAAATTTCTAAAAATATTGGCAATAAGCCAACATCCACGTAGGGGCAGTTATGACACCTATCTAAAAAGTTTAAATATTAAGATATTTTTAATATATCAATGGAAAAGTGTCATTCAACTGGTATTTTCAGGGATGAAGTTCATTCGTAGTTCCGTGTGAAGGGTGCGAACTTGGGGATGCTTAATTTGTTCACATGCATTCAAAGTGTCATTCTCATAAAAATAACATAGATAGGTGCTACTTGAATCATGAGCTTAGATCCCAATGCATAAGTAATTAAATATCCAAATACGTAATAATGAGTTGGAAGAATAAGTTTGCTCTAAGGGAGTTAGTTTCAAAATAGTTAAGAGATGCATTAAATAGGCATGGCTCTCACTTTTTAAAGGAAAGATAATGTGAAAGCATGACAAAGATCTCAAAAACATATATTTCTGTCACTTCGCACCGTTTATCATAATTAAGAAAGAGTTTGAGAAGGGTATCTCATGCTCTTCTCCTCCTATATATTGAAACCGAAGGCTTCAAAATAAAGAGAAACTTCTAGAGTTAGTTAGTTTCTTCTTCTGTAAAATGTAGGAGGCTAGAGCTTTGGCCTTCTTTCTGAGCTTGTAATGGAATTTTACCTCTTATCTATTGTAATACTGTGCAAAACATTTGGAGTAATATAATATGCCCTATGATGCATTCTGTCCATCCTTTGTGTAATATGTATTATCTTTGATAGCCTTTATTTCGATATAGAGAACTGTGCATTTAGGTGTTATTACTATCTTCAGAAGCTATGCTTGGATAATTTTGGATTATTTTTTTCGTGTAGATCATCTCTGGTCTATGGTGCATCTTGTCCACCCTTTTCATTGCCCACCTTTCTCTCTATTTCAGCCATTAGCGTTACGAGTTAACTCTTTTGCTTTTTGGCATATCACCCCTGTTAAGTTTAAAGATTAGTTCATTTTCTCTAACCCTCAACTCATACCACAGAGAAGATCTAACTTCTTTAAAATATGGAGGTCACCTTAGGGTGCTCATCCCACTAACCTAAGGTTTACTACGACTCTGAAAGTCCTTCTACAAAGGATGATTGTGAACACTCAGGCCGCACCCTAGTAGCCTTTTATCTTCTATTTTTAGGTCACCTCTTGGTAGCCCATTATCTTCTATATTTGGGCCATATATTAGCATCCTTCCATATTCTATTTATGAGACAACTTTGGTTAGTACTTTGTCTTCCATCTATGGGACACCTCATGGTAGTCCATTTTCTTCCATCTTGGGGCCACATCCTAGTATCCCTTCATCATCTATATGTTTCTCACCTAAGGGTAGCCCATCCTCTTTAATTATTGGACCACATCCTCTCTTTCCATCATATCATCCTTTTATAAATAATGGTCGTAACCCCATCATTATCCCTAATAATTTTATCATCAATTCTAAACATTCTATTTCTTCTCCCACTTCTTAGGATAAGAAAAATCACACATTAGCTTATATGAAACCCAAATAGTTTCTTCGTCAAGATAAGATACAAAATATAAAGAGCTCCAAAGCTCCCAACAAGTTAAACAACCATAAATTTAAAAATAAAACATGATTCAAGAATGCACACCAATGCAACCATCAAGTATGACACAAAGTGCAGAAACCTATGGATAGGAAACTCAAGCTCCCATATACAAAATCCATGTTTCAAGATAAGTCACAATAATTGATTGAGTATGAGCTCACCACGATCATTAAGATTGGATATAATATGACTCTTGATATGAAAACACTCCTAGTCTCCCTTATAAAATAAATTACGAACGTTGTTGTTGGATATTATCATGCCGAGTGACATTGTTGGTCTTAATTTCAAAAATATAAAAAAATGAGAAAATATTAAAACATTATAAAAAAATCAAAGGTACAAAGATCAAATGTTGCCATCAGGTATTGCATACACATGGATGTTCTTTCTTCCCTTTCTTACCAAAAATCTGTAAATCTTCCACCATGTTCATCCCTTCGATGATCTTTTGGTTAGTTTATTTACACTCAGTTTGTAACATTTACCTCTATGGTATTCCTTTGAGCTTGGTATTTCATCACCTTGGTAAATTAAAGAATGACTAACATCTTAGAGATCCTATCACTATATACATCTAATAAACTTGTTACAAAGACCTTTTGGGTGTATTTGTTGGCATTAGCCAATGTCGTCATCATAATCAATTCCACGTCCTTCCATCAAGCCATTAATGGTTCTTAACCCCTTATCAAACAAAAATTGAGAGAGTTGAAATAAGTTTTCAGAAAGTAAAAAATCAATCAAAACATAAAAAATCAAAAGAAAAACAATATATAACTTTCTCTTGGGGTATTTCCAATATCTCTACCGGGGCTATGGACGCTTGGCTGATAGTAGAGAAATATTTTGATTAGAATCAAATACATCTCCATCAGGGATATGGATGCCTGGATGGTAGCGAAGCAATGCACGATTCTCCTTCCACCCTCCATTTGTAAAATACCTAAAAAAAAAATCATTCGTACACATTGGCTAGTGTGTCTTCACTTATTGCCTCTTTAAATATTTCCTTCAAAAAGTAATAAATTTACACGTGCACACATTGGATCTTGATGAGAAAACATTAGTACGTTACCAAGTGTTGTTTAGACCTTGTTCAGACCATTGTTTTAATATGTATCTTGTCTCACATTTTATGCCTTTAGCTAATCACTTTTTCATCATGACTCTTCTAGCTACATTTTCCATATCCTTTCATGGCATTCATTATTCTTCTACCTCTTTCAGAACATCCATGTGTATATGATTTATTTTTTGCCATTTTTGAGGGAATCTTTGTCCCTTCTTTCAATAAAACAATCTTCTACTTCTTTTCTATCACGTGTTTCTTGGCCAACTTGCACTAGGGGGCATGCATCATCATGTTAAACCTATATGTCTTGGCCTTGATCTGGATTATCTTCCTCTTGTATATATGTGGAGAGTGTGCCTTTGTACATTCCCATATAATGCTGGGGGAAACTTTGCATCATCACTTCTTGCATGTTCGCATGGCATATTTCCCTTGTGATTCCCGTATATCACTGGGGGCATCCACGTTTCTTCATTTTTTTGTACATAGCTTCAAAAAAAGTTCAAAAATCCAAAAAAATTGGTAAATGATTAAAAATCCAAAAAAAAAAAGTAAAAAAATCATTAAAAATCCAAAAAAATGGTAATAATATCAAAAAATCCAATTTTTTTGTAAAATTCAAATTTTTTCAAAAATTGGTAAAAGGCATGCACACAATTGAAACATGTATCAAATGTATCTTCCTCAAACATCAAAATTTGTCCTATAAAAAATCTTTCTTTGGTCCTCATTTGTTCTCGTCGACTACTTACGAATCATCTAGATCTACCTCCATTAAAAAAGTTGGTTTGCATACTATGTCTATACTCCCTTGCACAACTGAGTTGTTTGGTACTGTTTCATCATGCACAATTTATTTTTCATAGGACCCATTCATCTTCCGTGTATTCCGTTTGCATGTATCCTTGCGTAGGGCACCATTTTTAACCCTTGTCATTAAATGTGAATATTTGGGAACTGAAGCTTAATAAAAAACATTGGTGCAACTGTCTTGAAAGTTGTTTGTTTGAGTATGTGTGTTTGTACTTGTCTCCCTGTCAGGTTAGCTTGTTTACTTTCTCATATTGCATTATGTTATGTATGTTGCATTGAGTTAGTGTTTTGGCAATGAACAAATGTTAGTATTATAGTTTTTCATGTTATTTTACACTTTTGTTGTATGCGCATATTTTTAATCAGAGTCGATGATGTAGATCATATGAGAATAGTGATGAAACAATTTTTTTTATTGAACGAGCTGGATGAAAAATCTATTTCCACATTGTTCACTATCATGTCTTATCACTATCAATTTTTTTCTTCCAAAACACCTTGGGCAACAGGGATCCTTTTTATCCCTCCCTCCCCCACCTTGTTTCTTTTATCCATTTCCTTCATATTTTCAATCGTTGATTGACCTCTTCTATCACCCCATCAACACTCAAAGGGGAATATTTCATTCTACTAATTTTTCTTCAAAATCTACTTGTTTATACTTGGCTACTATCTTTAAAGTAGTGTCGCTTACACCACCCAAAAGAGGGGCATATGTAGATACTTAAAATCTATTTAGAAAATTTTATTGATAAAATTATACTAATTACCCTCTTTCATATCATTTTTATAATAATTAGTGATTTCGCTAATTAACTAACGTTTCCCTCTATTTTGGTCAATTAACGACACTTTTTTAATTATGTTGAGTTATGGAGCTTAATTACTTCAGTTTAGCATGCAATATTAAACTTGTTGGAAAACACAGTAATCAACATTGGTTATGGAGGGACCGACATCGGTCACCTATGACCGACATCGGTCAGGCAAGGAGGAACTGACATCGGTTAGGGCTAACATGTTACGCCCTTAATTATATATCTTACATTGGATGGATATAACCAACTTGTGGCTATCATAACTTATTATCACGACTTATCTCTTTCATATATGATATATTATCATTAGTAGGTCGGCCTGGGTGATGGCCATAACATAGGAATAGTATAAATAGGGGTTAGTAGGTAGTTCTTGATAATCATATTGAACATTTGAGTCTTATTGTATGTTTTGGAGGTTTCCCCCTCAAAGTGGATGAGCTATTATACTTTCATATTGAGATAATTTATGTGAAATATTGTGTTATTTGGTGTTCTATTGCTGGTGATAATCAAAATTATTCAAGTAATTTCATTACAAGTGGTATCAGAGCTTGAACTCAACCAATTCTCCATCAAATCCTAATTATGAAGGTTCGGCCATATCTCAAAATTGGTAGTGATTTTTTTTGCAATTGTTTTGGTGGTGTGGAAAAATCAGTCAAGTAATATCCTCTCCAAAATTCAAATATTTTTGACTTAATTTACAAAATTTATAATGGTTTTATGTTTTTTTCATAATTCAACTTCATAGGGTGCAATGTTTGGAATTTTTCCAAGTTTCTTATATTTTCAGAAACCTCTCCAAAAAATAACTAGTGTTTATTCTTTATTAATTCCTATATTTGGCGAAATAGTTTGTGAAACCCTAAAAAAATTTGGCCCTACTAAGTCTACCCCAAGGCACAAACGCTACATCATGGCTGATAGATCTACCCAAGGCCAAGGGAAAGGACAAGAAACTCTAGGAATGACCCCAAATAAGGAGGATATGGATTCAAAGTCTTCTAGTTTGGGAGTATCTGAGGTGGTAATCCAACTTCAGGAGAGGGTAAATAATATGGTGAGTAAAAATTTCCTTAATAATGAGCTTCTTCGACTACAAGGTAACCTGAGGAGTGAAATTTAGAAGGAGTTTCTCGCAATGCAAAAAGATTTGTTGCGAGCTATTTCAAACACAACTCCCAATTCTAGTCATATGGTTTCCTCTAGTAATGGTCACACAGACCCAAAGCACTCCAATCATGGAGGCTCCTCTACTCATTCAGGTGGTTCTCCTCACCAATGGCAGGAAATTATCCCAAAAGTGGAAATGCATAAATTTGATGGAAAGGATCCACTCAATTAGATTACCCAAATGGAAAATTTCTTTGATCTCCATCAGATTCTATCCGGACAAAAGGTAACTGTGGCATCCTTATACCTAGAACCTGATCAATTTGTTTATTATCATTGGTTATGTGCTCAAAGGAAAAAGAATGGCCTATATTGTCACCTGGATATTTTTCACTGAAGAGCTTTAAGTACACTATAGTTCTAATGTTTCTGAGAATTACTTCAGCCAATTAGCAAAGTTATGCCAAACAAGTCTAGTTAAGGAGTATGTCCATCAATTCCAAACTCTATCTTTGCATGTGGAAGATATTACAGAAGAATATTGGAATGACCTATTTCTTAGGGGTCTTAAGGGCCACATTAAGCATGAGGTATAAATGTTTAACCCACACAAGGTTTATGATTCTATTATCATGGCACGTAGAGCAAAGGAAAAATTTATGTCCAATAGAAGGAAGTCCTTCTCTAGCATACAAGATCATAGCACCTTGCCTCCTTCGTACCCTCGACCAGTTCGGTTAACACCTCAAAAAATTGAAGAAAAAATATCTAAAGGGTTATGTTTTAATTGTGATAGAAAATGTGGACCCAATCATAAATTTTCTGAGAAAAAATTGTTCTACATTGAAGGGTCAGGTGATGAGGAAGAATATGAGGAAACATTGACAGAGGAAGTGGAAAAATTAGAAGAAGAATCTGGAGATCCCCAGACTACTATTTCATGTCATGCTCTATTAGGTATTAGTACTCCACAAACCCTTCAGGTCGTGGGTTATCTTAAGAAGCAAAAGGTAACAATATTGATTGATTCAGGGAGTAGAAATAATTTCATAAATCATAAGCTGACAACGAGACTAAATTGTTTTATCTACCCAACATCTGAATTTCAAGTAATGATTGCAAAAGGTGGCACAATCCAATGTTCAGGTAAATGCCATAAATTCAAACTCATGATGGGTGACTACACATTGGAATATACGATGTTTTTTATCCCCATGGGTGAAGTTGATATTGTCTTAGGTGTTCAGTGGCTCACAACTTTGGAACCATAGAGATAAATTTCTAGGAATTGTTCATGTACTTGCATTCTGAGGGTAAAAAAATTGAACTTAAAGGTCTACAAGCTAAAGATCCTCTAGTGGCGAGTTCTCACCAAATGTAGAAGATTCTTAAAAAGGGGTCTGAAGGTTTTGTAGCACACCTGTTCTCTATGGAAGTCCAACCACAAATGAAGGTATTGCATCCTAATCTTCAGAAGGTTATTGATCAACATGCAGTTGTCTTCAAGGAGCTAAGAGGATTATCTCCTGAAAGAGAGCAGGATCATGTCATTCAGTTGATTATAGGAAGCCAACCTCCCAACATCAGGCCTTATAGATACCCATATGTGTAAAAGAGTAAGATTGAGAAGATAGTGGAGGAAATGCTGGAAATGGTTATCATTCGTCATAGTCAGAGTGCCTATTCTACTCCAGTGGTGATGGTACATTACAGAGATGGAAGATGGTGCATGTGTCCAGACTACTGAGAGCTAAAAAATCTCACTATCAAAGATAAGTTTCTTATTCATCTCAGTGCTGATTTATTAGATGAGTTGCATGGTGCCATTTATTTTACAAAATTAGATCCGCATTTTGGGTATCGACAAATTAGAGTAAAGAAAGAAGATATTCATAAGACAACTTTCAAAACTCATCAAGGCCATTATGAATTCCTAGTGGTCCCATTTTGTCTTACCAATTATCCCTCCACATTCCAAAGTTTGATGAATTCAGTATTTAGAACATTCTTGAGAAAGTTTGTCTTAGTATTTTTTGATGATATACTCATCTACAACAAATCATGGGAGAAACACTTACAACAAGTCAATACAGTCTTAAAAGTCTTAGAGGATCATCAACTTTATGCCAAGCCTTCAAAGTGTTCTTTTGGGGTACAAGAAGTGGAATAATTGGGCCATATTGTCTCTCATGAAGGTGTTAAGGAAAACCCTCACAAGATCCAAGCCATGGTGGAATGGGAAATTCCAAGAACCCTCAAGCAATTATGAGGTTTCTTAGGTTTCACAGGGTATTATCACACATTTGTAAAAAATACTCACAAAGTTATTTAAGAAGGAATCCTTTCAGTGGAATGAAGAAGCGTCGAGGGAATTTGAAAAATTGAAGGTGGCTATGTGTACCCCTCCAGTATTGGCAACTCTAGATTTATCTAAAAAATTCATAGTTGAGTGTGATGCTTTAGGAAATGGAATCAGAGCAATACTTATGCTAGAAGGAAATCCCATTGCATTTGAGAGTTGGTAGCTAAAATGAAATAATTTGTTGAAGCCCACCTATGAGAAGGAAATGATGGCAATACTACATACAATCAAACAATGGAGACCATACTTGATGGGTAGACATTTTAAGGTAAAAACTGATCATGATAGTTTGAAATATTTCCTAGAGCAACGTCTATCTTCAAAAGAACAACAAAATTTTATTGAGTCACTAAGATGTTGAGATATGAATTTGAGATTTTTTATAAAAAAGGCAAGGAAAATTTGGTCAGTGATGCTCTATCTTAGGAGGGATGAGTTTGCTAGAAGCATTGTTATGTTCCATCTATATACTAAACGCTATATTGGGTAGATCAAGCACCGTTTCCTCCATGAAGAATGGAAGAAAGATGTAACACCCACACATACTCTCATTCATAATCTCTGCAGGCAGATCCATCCATATTAGACCTCAATTTACATGGAAAGGGGGATACATTGTGGTACAAAGATAGGTTAAATCTATGTAAGAAATCTACATCTTAAACACCATGTTCTTTTTTAATGTTTTAGGGTGATTAAAAAACAAAACATTTCATTCATGGCATGTAATAATCATTTAGGTTGTTTTTGGCTTATAGTTTGATCCCCTCCTACGAGTGTTGAAGACGGAGGGTGAGGTCCGGGGTTGGCAATAGGCTAACCCCCCCTCGCAGTAAAAAAAACCCCTACAAAAATTTCATGCCATTTCCAACGAGTAGTCACACGAAGACCCTTTGCACCCATCTCGTGCACTTTTTTAATGCATTTGCAGCATCTAGTGTATTTTTCCATCAGTTGCGGGAATCATTTTAATACGATAACTTTTGACTCGCTGTTCATTTCTGAGTGCTTCCTTCGTCAAAGTTACATGATTTTTTGCACAATACATGATGGCATTGTCATTTTTGTAAACGCACTACTTTTATAAAGTGCCACATTCTGGGGGGGTTGCTTGTACTCTTGGGCTCTCACACATAGATGCATTATCGGCCGAGTCCGACGTCTTGCTTTTGTGCATATTGCATTTTTCATCATGGAGAGTTCTCTTTCCAGACTTGAGCATTGTAGGATCGCCTTACAGCCTCTGCCACTTCTCACTAGGAGAAGGAACTCTTTAGTTTGGTGCGCTTCCATGGAATGTTACTTCACCCACGAGGGTCTTTTACCCTTCTTGCTTGGGCCAGTTCCTGCACCCGCTGATCATTGTCATCGAGAGGAATTCCTTGACACTTGTGACCATGTCTTTGGTCACATGATGATGCATGTCTCTCGATCTCTCTAGTTTCACGTGGCAGACTCAGATCCACCTCACCGTGTCTGGAGCATTCTTCAGTCCCTCTATGGAGACCCTTCACATACTGCAGTCATTGTTGCTGTTGCTGATTCAGTTGTCTCCTCTTCTTCATGTGATGACAGTTCCACTGACATAGAATTGTTTGGTTCTACTTCTGATGACAAGGATTGTGCATCCATTTCTGATGTCAAGAGTACTACTGAGGACTCTTCTCCTCCTTCTCTCACTGTTCCAGAGAGTGTTAAAACATCCCACATCTCATCAGATATCAAGTAGTCTCATACTCAGTTTCACACCATCATTACACACGCCTCCTTTCCACTTCCAGTGTTTGAGGCCTCTTCCACTCCTCTACCTTCATTAGATGACTCATACCTATCTGACATCACTCTTCTGTTTGTTGAGCCCCCTCATTGGGATGAGTATCTTCCTGACCTTAGTCATCTTTTCATAGAGTACACTTATGATGCACTACAGGTCCCTCATCCATCTACAGGTTTTTCAGAGGAGTTCATCATCTCTGTTATTGGGAGTGCCCCTTTCGGGAATCATGTCACTTCCACATTTCCAGAGACCTTCATTGATCCACCCTCAGCTGCGGATCCATTTTCTTTTATTGTGGATGTTTTGTTCCCTTCACATCACTTGGACATCCTTTCTGCGGGTGTTCCTCTTCACTCTGATAGTTATACGCACGTGGCATTACCTTTAGTTCCTTAGCACTCACTCGCTAGACCTATGTTGTTGCCAGACTCAGTGTTCTTCATGTTGCTCCCTTCAGTTTCCTTTTTGGAGTGGGTAGACTTCCAGCACGTCATTTCTATCCTTCCTAAGGGCAGGCACACAGTTCATTGTGAGTGGCTCTTCTTCATTCCAGAGGCAGAGGATCTTGTGATCAACATTCTTCTGGGAGACCTCCTAGAGCTGCAGAGTTCAGATCCATCCATGACATCTTCTGCATTCCTCTTGTCTCCCTCTTCTTCTCTCTTCTTCTTCTTTTTGAGAGATTACCTCTTTGTACATGGGTACCCTTTCAGGCTTGTCTATGGCTGGGACCCATATTTGGCATCTTTCTTAGATTAGAGAGTGTGTTGTTCTCTTGTGGTGGATATTTTTCCCACTGGGTTTTCCTTCACTGCTTGGGATCTTCTTCTTGTACATGGGCACCTCATCAGGCTTTGTGCCGGGACCCATGTCTCGTTTCTGACTTGCCGCCTCATCCTAAGTTACTATGAAGGGGGGGTGTTGGTGTGTGTATTTTCCACATCATTAGGTGAGTCATCTCACTTAGGTGAGATAGTAGGTCCATGTGTCATTTAGGGGTCATTATGAGATTCTCTTGCACATCAATGCGTCAGCACGTCAATGTGTCATATGTGTCATTGGGAGTTAAACTTATATTTTGGGAATGTAACTCCTCCTCTCTACTCGAGTTGTCATGATTGCAGCACTGGGGGTTCCTCAGCACCTCCTATATGTACACCCCATTTGATCTATGAGATAGAGGAAAGTTTTATGGCTTAACTGGGTTTTGCCCGTGTTTCAAATCTTTGCATGCACATTTGGTTGATGCTCTCTCCTCCCGAGATCTCTTCACACTGCCATTCACATGTCAGTTGATGTGCACGTCGTCCCTTGTGATCCTCGCTTACGGGTTTTAGAACCCTCTTTCAGTTCTGTCACAACTACATTCTTCTCCAATAGGTGGCCATTCTGGGTTCCTAAAAACTTATCATAGAGTTAAGAAAGATTTCTTTTGGGAGGGGTTGAAAGGAGATGTTCAAAACCATTTGTGGCAAAATGTTTGGTTTGTTAACACAATAAGGGCGAGACCATTAATACACGTGGTTTTCTCCAACCAATGTCTATTCCTAGTGAGATGTGGGAAGAAGTATCAATGGATTTCATCACAGGATTACCTAAATCAGAAGGGAAAAGTGCCATTATGGTCGTGGCGGATGACTTACCAAATGTGCTCATTTATGTGTCAAGACTCATCCTTTCACAGCTAGTACAATTTCCATCTCTTTTATGGATACAATTAAAAATCTCCATGACATGCCAAAAATTATAGTAAGTAATCATGATCCAATATTTACAAGTAACTTTTAGACTGATTCTCGGTACCCAACTAGCCAAGAGTCCCAATCAAATGGTAAAACTGAGGTGGTAAATAAATGTTTAGAGGGATATCTTCGATGTTTCACTTCAGATAAAAAAGAATGTTGAGTGCAATGGTTACCGCTGGCAGAATGGTGGTACAATACTTCATTTCATACCTCCTCTGAAATTTCTGCATTTTTGGCACTCTATGGGTACCATCCTCCATCACTCATATCTAGCTTGAAGCTCAAACTGAAGGTGAGAGCAGTTGAAGATCACATTCAACACCAGCACAAGGTACTCTCTAGTCTTAAGAAAATTTGGCAAGGGCACAAAAATGCATGAAGCAACACACTGACCGACATCATAGTGAGTGATACTTTGAAGAGGGTGACTTTTTTTGGTAAGGTTACAACCATATAAACAGTTATCCTTAAAACAACCAAAAGAAGGATAATAAGCTTGCACATAAATACTATGGGCCTTACCGAGTTTTGTTAAAAATTGGTAGTGTGGCATATAAGCTAGAGCTCCCTCCACGAAGTAAAATGCATCCAGTCTTCCTTGTTTTTTGCTTAAAGAAAGTTATCGGGCAACATATTGGAACCTGAAGGCATTCTTCAGACACACACACCAAAAGACTGAGGACCAGAGTCATTATCGAGTACCTAATCAAGTGGAAGAATATGAAATATCGAGGATGCATCATGGGAAGATGAAGCATTCATGCATCAACATCCAGGGCTTCCCAACATTGGGGAAAAATTTTTCTTTGAGTGGGAGGGGCATGTTACACCCCTTAATTATATATCTTACATGGGATGGATATAGCCGACTTGTGGCTATCATAACTTCTTATCATGATGTATATCTTTCATATATGATCTATTATCATTAGTTGGTTGTGCCTTGTTGATGGCCATATCATAGGAATAGTAGAAATACGGGTTAATAGGTAGTGGATGAACATTATGTTGAGTATTTGAGTCTTATTATTTGTTTTGGAGGTTGCCCCCTCGAAGTGGCCAAGCTATCTTCTACTTTCATATTTGAGAGAACTTATCTAAAATATTGTGTTATTTAGTGTTCTATTGCCATGGTGATAATCATAATTAATCCAATAATTTTCATTACATCCTAAATCAACATAGAATACCTGAGTGTGAGTGTTTTATGCAACTCACGGGACTTAGATCTCCAAGTTGTGGGACTCAAACTGAGACAGGCCTTTGGATTGTAAGGTTACATTCCTCAGTACCATAAGTATTCTAAATGCTAAACTACTCATAGGAATTGAAATGCTATGGTTATCGAAGTATGAAATGTAAGAATCTGACGCTCTACTCTGAGACTAATTCCATGAGAGAGACCAATTCTTGGTGAAGAAAGAGATGGTTGAGAGAACATAAATTACTGTACAACTAGAGAAGGTGATGGAACATTGTAAATATTCATTGAATATCTTCAGGAAGCTTTGGAGATATATATGGGATTGTTTCGATGATGAATGTAGGGCATAAATTGGGTGAAGCCACAGTTCAAAACTGGTGTCTAGAATTCCATCTCTTCACGATTTGCATAATAGACTTCTGACATTCTAAAAACAACACACCTATTACAGTGAATACTTAGGAAAGGAAACACAATCTGTACAACAGCTAAGTGCATAACTCCAAGGCCAGGTGTCACCAGATATGTTTTAGGGTTTTATGTTGAAATATTTACTGCACAGAGGTTCATTACAGTGTAGTGAGGAAGATGTAGAACATTTACATAGGAAATGAAATCCAAGGCATACGAGAAGTTTAGAAAACTTGCAATTATCAACTTACGGAAGATGCCCCTTGGGGATTATCTGTATCAAAGATATTTGTACCTTAAAACTGGGGCATCACTTTACAATATATAGATAAATGGAAGATTTTTGATAGAAAGGATTCAGGATATATAAGATTGAGCCTGAAAAAGTCTGTGACTTCCAATATTTCAGAAGCCACATCTACTATAGAGTTAATGAAATCTCTAGCTAATTTATATGAAAAACCTAGTGCTTTAAATAAAGTTTATTTGATGAAGAAACTATTTAGTTCTAAGATGCATGAAGGTGGATCTACATCTATTCATTTGAATGATTTCTGATCTATTGTAAATTAGTTAAAATTGGTTGATATTCCGTTTGATGATGAAGTGAAAGAACTTTTACTCTTATGTTCTTTTCTTGATAGTTGGGATAACTTGGTAATGGTTGTTAGTAATACAACATCTGCTAATAATATTTTTAAGTTTGATGATGTGGTTAGTATAATCTTGAATGAATAAATTCACAGGAAAATTATAGAGGAATCATCATCTAGGAATGATTTGAATGTAGAAAGCAGAGGTAGGAAAAAGGAGAGATCTAAGAGTAATAATAATTTGCTTGACCGTGGTTATCCAATGTGCTAAAAACATCAGTGTTTTTATTTTACCCGCAGCTTGCTAAAAACATCCACGGCCTTGTTAGACCTTTGGCAACATTTCTCCTTTGGCCGCAAGCTTTTCCAAATCATCCACAGTGTGCTCAAACTCCTCTGCTGCCCTTGTTCCTTGTTCTTTGCCCCCCTGTGGTGACTCATAGGGGCTATCTACCTTTTAGATGAGCTTGATTAGTGCCCTGTGGCATTCATTGGGCATAAGGAGTCAACCTGATGATTCATAAATGTAATCTGTCTACTGGAAACTGGATTGGGCAAACCTGATTTATTTGGGTGATGATGAGCATCGTAATTTTACTAGTAGATGGCTACAATTGATCCTTAACACCTTAGAATTCCTTCCTACATGCGTCCTTGAACTAGGATGAAAGGCATATGCACAAGAACATCTTCAAGAGGAACAAGAATTCTACAGGGAAGCAATTAGGGAAAGAAACCTGGACTACCCATGGTTACAATGTAACTACAAACACTTAGAGGAAGTGACCAATTCTAAGGCTTTATTATGGTAAGATGCAATGAAGGTAGGAACGTTAATGAGAATGTTTAAGGTAAATCCCATATGACTGAGATTTGAAACACATTCCCATCAAGTTATCAGATAACTTCAAAATGAGTTTAGCCGCCTTACAAGCGGTAATAATCGGTATGGTCCACTCTGAGATCACATCAAATTTGGAGTGTAAGTCTTCATGGTTTAGCTCAATCCCCGCCCCATTTTAAGTTACTAGATCTCAAAGATTTGAATATTTGATCTCTAAATTTCCTGTGAAAACCACTATTTGGGTTGACTATTGATGTTGTTCCGTCCTAAACATGGTGGCATGCCTCAACTCTTCAAGTTCTACTAACTCTGCCATTTTGATCCCCCTTTGATCCGCTCCTTCAAATTCTAGCTATTGAGCTAATTCAAGTGAAGGAAACTCAAGTGACAATGGTAATCTTGCCTCTTTACCATATATCAGTTTTTAGGGAGAAGTGTCGATAGCCCTTCTTTAAAATGTTATTAAATATAAATTCCAAAGAGCATTAGATCTCACAATGGTGTGTGCCACTTACTTGTGGCAAAGATGTCCATGATGTCCTCTTCAGTGATCTTGAATACGTAGAGAAATGACGGTTCCATAGAGCTCCGCCAATAGATTACCTTGGGGGTACATAATTGGAATGAGGTCTTAAGATAATCATCCCAAGGTCCCAGAAGCCCAATTAGGATACATTTTAGATTTCCCAAGAAATCTTTTTCCTTATCAGAAATGATGGTCTGAGGATGCAATCAGTTTACCTTGATAAAAATTGGGCCTTCAGAAATTCACAAGATGGACTAATTCTAGAGGAAGCTTGGACTTCAAAAAAGCGTGGATCTTCCATCCACCTTGTGAAATAGTCTGTTTGGTGTTAAAACCCACTTGTGGTCGACACTAGATGGGTAAGGATTAATCATACCACTGAAGTCAAGACCCCCATTAAATGAAAAATTCAAGAGTTGCATCTTCCTAGATTAGTTATGAAGAGGGAGATGCGCTAATGGTTTTTGTTTTCGGTGATATAGAGCACACTCCTTACATTATCCTCACCCAGTCTAAGAGCATCTGCAAATGGAACGAAAAGAGAATGTCCAGAAGTATCTTGATTTTGGTACCCAAGGACCAACATAGTTGTGAAGTTTAGTGAATGAAAAATGCCCTCTCAAATTTAAACCATTCATGGAACTATAGGGTTACACAGTAACTGGTGTCACATTTCTCACCTTTGATACACCTGATCAGTCAGTTCCATCGGTATTAGTTTGAACAATACGCCACCAATCAATGCATTGGGAATAAACCACGACCTAAGGTGCATTCCTTTTGCTTTGTTAAAACCAAGAGGTGTATGCACTAGTAGACAAGTCACTTATTCATAATCTGCAATCCAATGTCTAGTGAGGTCATTGAATGAGCATTTCTTTCATCCTTCTTCCATTCAAATTCACCATGATGAAGGCTTTTCATTCAAAGGGTAGGGAAATCTCCAGAAAGATTTTGTGCATCTTCAGCGTATCTTACTCATTATTAAGTGCCCTTCCTGGTCACCCAAATTTGTGGCCTTGAATGGTTACATCATATTCCATAATTTTAGTCACCCATCCAACTCATCAGTTGTTGAGCATCTGCTCCCCATGGATGAAGTCTCAGACACTGTAATCCTTGGATACATAACCAAACTTTATATGTGGTTAAGTTGCCAACAGGTAATCAGGACATCTGCAGAATTTCTTAAGATGGGTTCTACAGGATCAAGGAAGACACCTGCTTGACGGATGTGGTTGTAATTGAGCTCATAGGCTTCTAGTCAATGAATTTGCACTGAAGAAGGCCACTAGCTACTAACATTCCTAGTGAAATATTTTTCTGTGTTAAAACCAAATGACTATACTAGATTCGTATCGTATTAGGCATATAGAATGTAATACTTTGGTATAGTCAGGGTTAGATCAAACTAGGATGCTGAAGACGCAATCTCCTTGTTGGTGATCTTCTCATGAAGTTGTTTTTATCCCCCTTTGTGGTCCATTTGAAATTTGAATCCTTCTTGGGTCATGAGAGTAAATTAATGTGCAGGTTGACCAAACCCATGAAGTCTAGGAATGAAATGCTCTAATTAAGCTTGATTTTTCCAAGGAAATGATTACATGAGGCATTTTTGGTGAGCTAACAAAGAAAGATCATGGTTATTTGAGATGTGAGTCTCATCATTGTGTTTATTGGATCAATGGTAATGCCTTGAAAATGAGACAACATGCTCTAAGATCTTACCCCTATGTGAACAGAAAAGTTAATTTCTTAGGATATAATATGCAGGACATTGCCAAAGTCTGTGGACATCTCAAACACTTTCTCACACAGTGCTTCATATGATCCTCGCTTTAGGAGTTGCAAATACAATGATTGTCATACAAATACAGTAGAGACCAAGATGAACAAGAAATGATGTACCCCTCTGAAAATGATGTCCATTTCAATCTTTAGAATGTTGGCACCTGTGTTTGATAGGGCCAAGAGGGAATTTTTTGGTATGCATACATTCCCCATTTGGAAGTGAACGCAGTTTTATATTGAGCAAATCCTCAGTGTCCTTCATCACTTAATCTGGTTAAATACCATGACACGAGTACCATCATAGCATTGAGCAGTCTCCCAGCTCCCATGTATGCTATGGTTTGTACCAGACAAGACTTCTGCACAGGGATTGGTAAATATATAGTAGATCTTGGAGAGAGGCCTTGTTCGAAGTCCCAAGAGTATCCGCACAAGAATTCCTAATGGATACTCAGTTTTCTTTCTTACCGAGGGACCAGATTTTGCCACCCAAGTAGTTATACTTAATGGAGGAAAAGATATATCTTTATGTGCCTCAATTTGAGCTCGGATATGGTTGGAGATCTAGATGGTAGAAGGAGTCAATTCTAGGGGTATATTTTCATAGTAGGTGCTTCTGTCACACCCCACAAAGTCAGTTTGAGATTACGAAAGGATAATTTGGCTATCTGGTGTATTACAGTGGCATGATGTACATGTGGCAGCTACATAGGCTAGCAGGGAGTATTATTTCAATGTGCATTTGAAATAAATACAATCGATTTGGGATAAGGAGAAACATGGATTGCAAATGTGATTCAGTAATAGTCTAACTGTAATATGTTATATTGGAAAAGGTTTACTAGAACGTCGAGTTGATAGGTCTTATATTGACATTCAGCTGAGGTATCACTTCATATGATATGATATAGATGAAGAATGGGCAATCTTAATTCTGGAAGAAGATTCATCCAATGATGCAGATGTCTTTACTGATGGAACTATGTTAACGAAGCCATGTAACAAAAGTTATTAAGTCCTGGATCCTACATTCCAGTTTTGTTGCCACATCATGTTGTTATATTTGATGGTCCTGGTAACTTCAATTCAATAACTACCTCCGTATGAGGATCCATACTAATGATTATTGTATGGGTATAGTGCAGTAATATATGTCCAAGTGGGAGATTGTTGAATTGTGGATCTCAATTACTTCAGTTTAGCATGTAATATCAAACTTGCTGTAGATAACACAGTAATTGTCATTGGTTATGTAGGGACCAGACATTGGTCACATATGACTGAAATTGGTCAGGCAAGTAGGAAATGTCATTGGTTAGGGCTAATCGCACGTCGGTTACCTATGTGCATGAGCGTTTTATTTAATTCACAGTGAATTAGATCTAATTTTAGTATAAAAGCATATCTATTGATTGTAATTACATGGCTAAGCTCCCCTAAGTTTGTATAAGCCTATTTATAAGCATAGAAAGCTAAGATTTAGAAGAAAGGATTGTAAGAATTGATGATTATTGTGAAAATAATTGTGAGAGAGAGAATTCTTGGAGAAGAAGGAGAAGCTTGAGAGAAAAACAAGTAATGTACACCATGAGAGGTGTGGAAGATTGTAAATATTCATTGTATAGGCTTCTGAAAGATTTGGATAATATATTGGATCGTTTCTTGGTGGATGTAGTCTCACACTGGGTGAACCATGCTAAATCTGGTGTTGATTTATAGCTCTTGTTTTGTATATTTCTTTCTAGTAGGATATTTGTTTTTATTGTATGTATGCTTAGATCTGATATATTATCTGTACAACCTTGTGCTAACCCCAACAAATTAACTAGCCTTTATCACATTCCGGATGCCAATTAATGACACTTCACTAGTTATAATCCTCTTCGATTCAATTAATTAACTATTATGAGTTAATTAAGCCTTTTAATAATGCATTTAATCAATAAACTCTTTTATTGGCTAAATTCCTCT
Organism: Taxus chinensis; assembly: GCA_019776745.2. Classification (NCBI taxonomy): domain Eukaryota; kingdom Viridiplantae; phylum Streptophyta; class Pinopsida; order Cupressales; family Taxaceae; genus Taxus; species Taxus chinensis. Next base: position 14,023,348 of record CM034154.1, on the reverse strand, counting down.
TTCAAATGCTTCAAATCATATCAAATTCCTCCTAAATGACCTCCAAATAGCCTAAAAATATTATTCTATCATATTAATTAATCTTAGATGATTAATTAAATCATCTCCAACTCCCATGAGTTTTTAATCACTTATTAATTCCTCTAATCAAGCTTAACAAGTGTTGGTTGGATATTTTGTCAAACCAAAATATGAGGTTCAACCACAGTACATGGGATTAAATCCCTCCTCAAAGACAGGTGAGGCTGCCTGTTTATTTCTAATCTAAAACACAGTAAATAATATACACAATATTCACACTAATCTAACCATTGGGGGTTGGGATGAAATCCCGAAATCCACATTCACACGATTCAAGGATATCGCTTTCGTAAATGAAATAGGTTAGAAACTGTTACAGTGAAAGAAGCACGGTAGAAAGGAAATGGGAGATACGTATTTTCTTTCGAGTAAACACAGAGCACGAAATAATCATACGAGTTTTAGATCACAGATGTAATGTTCAAGATAATTAGAAACACTGAGATTCTATGCAAAGAATAGCTTAAGATCATGAACATAAAAACACTGTCTTAAATAAGATATATTTCACAACACAAAGTCTGTAAAACAATATCAACTCCTATTCTTCAAAATGATTGAAAGAAAACACAAAGTTTTTCTCCTTTCCAATAGCCCCTTAATGCTCCAAAAATTCTCGACCCTTTTGAATGCACAGGCATCCCTTATTTACAACAAAAGGAACTAGAGATAAAATAGGGCAGATCCTAAAAAGTAGCATGTTAACTAGAGTTCAGTTTTGCATGATTCTCACGCAGGAGATCAAGTCAAAGTATGAATCAAAAATATGACAAAACGGAAATAAAAAATACATGTCAATCTAAAAATAGAAATGACATGGGACGTTGGGACTTAATCCGAATCATCATCTTTTGCTCCTTCCTCTTTCTCTTCCTCCAGCTGAGACTGTTTGTTCTGAAATTCCTGGAACTTCCAAATAATGCCTTGCATTTCATTTTCATCAGGTGCAGTGGAATGATCATTCCACATTTCACAGGTCTCATGAATATCACTAGCACTGCCGGGAAGCTTTTTTCAATCCTTTGCTGAGCTTTCTTAAGGCCTCCAACGTATGTTCAATCCTTACAAACTGACCAATGACTTCAAGGTCAAATCCGTGTACAGGCTCATGCTGAACAGATTCTTGGACTTGTTTGAAGAGATCATCTGCTGATAGGATACTTGAGTTCCCAACTGACACCTTTGGACAAATCTTCAGCAATTCTTCTTCCAGATCACTTTTCCCATTAATCAATTTATCCCTTGATTCTCTCAACTTGCTGCAGGCTTCATTGAGAATCCTTACTCTGAACCTGATGGCCTTGGTCAGCTGGAAATGTTTATCTGTATGTGGGAGAATACCTTCTTCCACCAAGAGGTGTGCTGGTAATTGCTTTAGCACTTGGAGAGCTTCACAAGTCAAATCAAGCTGTCTAATTTCTTCAGTGAATTCCTCATCCATCTTCTCTCCTTACTTCTGAATCTCCCCCAAAGACTCATGAACCTTCACCACGTCTTGAATTACTTCCTTCCCCTGTTGGAGCAACTTTTGGATCCATTCATCAACCACCCTTCCTTTTTTAGCAATCTTCTCAATCGTAGGCACTGATGAGAAATCGAATCTGACAGAAACAGAAGAAGGTGGTATGGATTCAAGGGGTTTTGAGAGTTTAATCAAAATCTCTGTCAACTGCTCCACTTTTTCCTTAAGCTCATTTCTGTTGTCCTTTGTTTCTTTTAACTTTTGGCACAGCACGTCTATGGAAGCCCGTGCATCTTGTTACACTCCTTCTGCTGTCACTTTCCCTAGAGCCACCTTGGTTATCTGATAATCAGAAGCTGTTATATCCTCTCTAGTTTTGTCAGCCGAGGGAGTGGCAATCTCTGCGAACTTATCTCCTGAAGCATCTACCAAAACCCTTGAAACTGTTTTGGGTTTCTTGGCTGATTTCGCAGTAGAAGCCTTGAGTGAGCTGAAATCAAAGGCTGGTAGGGGTACAATCACTTTCCTCTTCCTCGGAGTTTGCTCGAGTAGCCATTGTGGCGTATCAGAGGAAATTGCCAATGTTGTAGTAACTGGTATTCTACTCTCAAGGGGAGAAGATCCTACTATTGGAGGGGGAACAGTAGCCAACGTGGTAGTAGATGCAACAAAGAGAGGTACAGGTTGGGGCGTGCTGGTGATCACTTGGGTTCCAGCAGAGAGGGGTGAGAGTCCAGAGAAAATACTGGCCATGGTTGCAGAAATGGATGGAGAATGAGGAGGTATAAGTGACTGTGAGGGAGGAGGTGTAGATTCAGACTCCAAAGCCTTGAATGCAAGAGATAAGGTCTCTCCAGTTGAGCAATCAGCAAATGGTGAAGACAGAAGCTGGCTTCCTCTTTCTTCCAAATTAATTTCCCCTATTTCTGGTGGTGTTGGTGATTCTGGCACAACCACCGTTTCAGCTGGAGAAATAATTGAAGAGATTTGTCTTTCTTTCCTCTTCTTGGGAATCCTGATTTTTATAGGCCCCTCAGAAGATTCTTTGTCCTTTTTCTTTTTGGAGGGCCCCACCTCCGAAGCAGCCAACTTTGGAAACTTGTCATCTTTAAAATTCATTCCCCAAGAGGAGAGCCATTTTTTGGTGCGAGCAAGAATGAGAGCCGACCTATCTGTAATAGAGGCTTTTTCGCTGGCTGACCAATCAATAGGTGGGAAAACATATTGATCCTCCTTTAGTCCATCATAGGAAAGATCCAACACACTTTCATTGTCAGTCGTGCCATCTGGCAAATCAGAAAGCTCCAGCGTCTGAATCTCATTAATAGTCAACCTACTATTATCTTTTCTGCGAACCGCAACTTCGTTACGCAGATCAACCCATATATCCTTAATGTCAGGCCTGTGCAGATGTTGGGCTCCATAGGCTCTAAGCACTCCTCGGATGTCAAAACCATCCCGAGACTTCATATGCTTTTTCAATTTTTCCTGAAGTTCGCATTCAACATTTTTGGCCTTTGCTACTGTCGAGCAAGTATATCTCCCAATAGAAATTGGGAAGGATACAGCTGCCTTATGCTTGCTTTGTTGGAATTTGTGAAAATCCAACAGCTGTCTGACCAACTCTATCAATATCAATCTATCTCCTGGATAGCGAGGCAGACGGAAAGGCTCTCCCGAGTACATGACTGTTCGAAGATATGTAAACTTCTTGAATTGCAAGAAGATACACCCCCATTTGGATACTTCAGTCCAAGCCTCGTCTGAGACTCTTGTCTTTCTTAGCCCTGGGTTCAGCCGGCAGATATTCTCGTAGAAGAAGGCATCATTTACCCTTCTAAAATGTTCTTTGGACCCCTTCTTTGTTATTTGAGGGAAATATTTATAAACTGGGTTTGTCGTTCTGCTTCCCTTAGTATCCAGCCCGGGATAGTTCCTCATCCCGGCTGCTGCGTAAGCCACATATGAAAACATATAAAACTTTCCAGTCGATAAGACCGTCGTCATCTGAGAATCAATTTCATTGCTGATAAGGGTCCCCCAGTCAATCCCTTGCTGATTCTTCTTGATGGTGACCATAAACTGATACATCCATCCATGAAATACATTTGATTCAGGCAAGCCAAAAACCCGGCTCAGCAGGGTGATAATATCATTGATTTCTTGTATGAAATCACATCTGGGGATAGTCCTTGGAAATCTAGATACTGCTGGTTTAGCCTTAATCAGGAACTTTTTGTTTACATCCTTGATGCAGTCTTCCTGATTGCTGTCCCAGGCCTTCTGAGCTGACTTCATGTCCAGGTCCCCATACTCTTCGAAATTAGGTAGTTTTAGAAGATCATCAAAATACGCTCCATCTAGCCTGATCACTACCTCACCAGCCTGGCTCTTCACGGAACGAGAAGCCGAGTCATAACTAGACGCACAAGCCAAAACAAATTCTGGACATTGAGCGGACATGGGAAAGCCTGCTGTAAGGGGCAAGCCACTGTTAGCTAAAGCTGTCATCCATGGGGTTTGAGAGGAACTCTTCACCCTATTCCAGAAGTCATCCATATCTATATTGCCAAGTTCAGTGTCCCTGATATCATAATTGCAATCAATATATGATGGAGATTCTGGCTTCTTGAATTTGTACTTCATCCTGCTAGACTTCTCGGCCTTCTCCTGAGATGGACCAGGGTCCGACATGAAGAATGTTGGAGGGAGAAAGGCTTGAAACTCAGGAGATGTTATCCACACTGAAAATCCCGATCGACTGAAAATGCCGGAAGAATAGAAGAGTCCGACACGCTGAGGAGGATGTCGGAAAACCCTGAGAACCCGACAAGTTTGATATGTCGGAACTTTGGCAAAGCCCGACACTTGCGTTGATGACGGGAACTCGGAGATACCCGGCACTTGCTTTTGACGTCGGAACTTTGAGAATCCCGACCCACTGACACTTCAAACTTCCAATATACTTCGGGCCTTTGACTCTGCAAAACAATCTTCAAAACCCGAGAAGCAAAAACAGGGTTTTTCTTTGAATTCCAAATATACAATCTCTTTTTGTTATTCATGCATCATGCATATAATTAGAATTTCAAGAGAATAGAACCAAGTGATAGTTCAGAAGAGATAAACCCTAAAAACCTAAAACCCTTTCCAAAGCAACACAGAAAGAAGAAGGAAAGAAAACCTTCAACACCCGGCAAGAAATTGGGAATAAAATACGCTCAATCGATCCATAAAAACCAAGAATAAAGAAGGGAAAGAAAAATACCTTCAATTCGAGAAATGTAAGATCGAAAACAGACGATCCAATCGAGCAAGGTGAGTTTTCGGGTTTTGAAAACGGAAGAGCACGCACAAAAATTCCACGAATTAAAAATACGAATGGTAAGAATGACGTGGAAATCCGCGTATTTATAAGAAAATTGGTAATTAATACACTTCAGCTCGGCACGTGCCAACTCACCGACCACTCGGCATGAATGCCATGTCAGCATGTTTGGGAGGTCTGAAAACCCGACATGAGGGGACTTAGTGCAATTCGGGTTTCGGGTTTCGGAAAACATGATGCATAAAGCATGAGGTGCTTAGATGCTCCATAGCCCCGAAAACCCGATACAAAGGATTAAGCAGACTTCGGGAATCGGAAAACATGGGGCATAAAACATGTTTTGGATTATGGATGTTCCGATGCGCCGGGGGTCCGAAAACCTGATTTTCTCAATACAAGGCGGGTTTCGGGTTTCGGAAGTCAGACGACATAAAACATGTTTTGACTTAAGGATGTTCCGATGTGCCGGGGGTCCGAAAACCCGATTTTCACAATATGAGGCGGATTTCGGGTAAGGAAGACAGTCGACATAAAGCATGTTAAAACTCATGTCGAGCTGTTGGTAAAACCCGAAAACCCGATTTTCTTAAAAAGAGGCCATAATGCAAAATCAACTTCGAAAATTTCGTAGGGGTTATCCGATCGTTTTGTCGTGAACTCAAAACGGGGATAACAACAAGTCAAAATCTACTTTATCCTTTATCTCACATTCATTGGGATTCAAGATTCTTCCAAATAGAAAGCTATATAAAGGACCAAGCTCCTTCCTTCACACCTTACACCATACTTTTGATATTATTTTCATATAAAACACATGATTTAGAGCCTTTCTCCATTGATAGAATATATTGGTCATCTTTGCATCCATTTCTTCATGCTTGACTAGTAAAGGAAGATCTAAACATGGCCTTGTAGCCATTTTAGTGATATTATTTCATCATCTTGAAGCAACAAAACAAATTTGATTGCTTATGATATTCATAGGTTCATAGTTTTAAAATCAATCATACATAAATAGAGTAGGAATGGTTGGTAATTATATTAGTTCCTTCATGTTTTTACATTAAAAAGCTAGTTTCCTTTGAGCTCTAATTGTAGACACAAAATTACGCACTTTACAGATAATTTAGCTTGGTCGTATACTACTATTTAGAAGGTTCTCAAGTGATTAAAGTACTAATTAATCCCACCTTTTGGAAATATTTATTTTACATTTTATTTCATACTTCCCAAGTATTTTCCAACACTTACCCACCCATTTCGCAACTGCCTTGTCATTTTAGCCTAAATTCAGGGCACCCCAGCCTATACTGGGGCACCACAGGTGCCCTAGTCCCACTTCTAGGCACCCCAGTTGATGCACATACTTTTCCCACTTTCTTTTGGGTATTTTCTAGTTGTTGGTTGTCTTTATCTTTTTCTGAATCAACTTTGTCAGGATTAATTATGAAATTAAACTTGAGAGCCCTATAAATATAAAGCTTATAAGACCATAGTTAGGGTCCTAGCGCCACATACTACTATCACTCCATCTAGAGCTGTATCCATTGCATCACATGCATCCATTAGTGCCATGCATCAAGGCTAAGGGATCTGCATCACACATACTGCATAGGGGGAGGGATTCTATTCTATTCCATGCAAACATTTTACTTACATTTTCTATAGTTACTGTTGGGAATGTATTTATGTAGTGCTCACATTATTTGGATAATTAGTATATTTTAATATGAGCTATTATATAGCTATAACACCCACCATAAATGGGTACATACAAAGTTAGTGAGGTTATAACAATCCTCGTAAATAGGAATTGTTGAGTGATTTTTGGAGTCTTGTTAATAGGAACATATCCTTATTTATAGGAGACATATTCCTACATATATGTAATAAATTTTGAGATATAATAATATTCTGTGATTAAAATTACTTACTGTTTATCAAGCTCCATTACATGAGATAAATCTTTGCATAAGATCCACTAATCCCTATCAGTGGTATTGGAGCAGGATAGTTTTCTTGGTGTATATGATGGATTTTTGAATATTATGAGGGGTAGTCTTATTCCTTATCCTTAGATCTCCCTATAAGTAGTCTCATACACACTCAGTAATTGATTATAAAGCTTGTGTTCTAGGAGTAGTCTCAATCAACAAAGATCGAGATCACTGAAGGAATCCACTAAGGAACAACTTAGATATGATTTCAAGTATTACAAGGCAAATATATCTCAAAAGATTTTCTCAAGTCTTGTCCTATCTCTCCATAAATTTTTATTATTTTCCTCAACTGGGTAACACAATAGATCAAACCTCTATTTTGGCCAAGGATCAATTAGTTTAGAACGAAAAAATAAGGAAAGGTGTGAGACGTTATTTTTGTGTTTGGTGGAGCTTAGAAAAATGCATTGTGGCTAAATTTTAACACATGTTAGACTTTTGCAGCTTGTATGAACCTCTATTAAAGCACAACTACCATCGGTCATATCATTTTTTATAGTTCATAGAGAATTTAAAATCTAATTCGATATGACTGTATGATTTATCATTACAATAATCCTTTGATATGTTCTTATTGATCCATGAAACGTAGAAGTATTTGATCCTTTGGAAGATCACTTCAATATGTTATTATTAGAATCTAAAACTCATGCCTAGCTGTTACTGAAGTCAGAAGAGGAATATCTATTCCATAACAAAGAATGATGGAATATTGGCTCATGGGAAATATTTCCTGGGACCTGTAACTTTGAGTTGCTTGCATCAATTTACTTGACTTTTGTAGTTGAATTGCCCATTTTTCCCTCAATCAACACATTGGGCGTTGGAAATTGATCTTCCATTTGAGAACCCATGTGCATGCCTTGTGTGACCTGATCTACAAGATGTTTGCAGAAGAAAGAACAACTCATTCTAATTCATGATATTGTTGAGCTCCTCAAATTACTTTTGAATTGGACGACTTTGACTGCAACATATTATTACAGCTCAGACTCAAGCTCTAAAGTCTCAATCTTCATGCATGGTTTCTTCTTTAGGTAATTTTGTCATAGTTTGAGTGTTATTTAAATTTAAATTTATAATTTTAAGTGTAGGATTCATGCTTGTATTCCAAATATTTTAATCGATTTAGAGTATTAGGTTTCTTTTTATTTTAATATGAATACTTGTCAAGACTGATTTAAAGTATTACTAAGTTCTAAAAGGTAATAGTTTTTTATGTCATTTCAATCATCTTTGTAATATTTTAACATCTATAGGGATATTTTTATAGTAATAGTTTGGATGTTATTTATAAAGTAATGTTATATTATTAATTTTTTTTGAAAATTGTTCCATAGTTGTTGGATAGCTTATTGGAAAATAGAGTCTCTAAGGTTGTCAAATTGTCAAATCAGTCCTCCAAGTGTCGTTAAAAGAGTAAAAAATATAAGTCAAATGTCTTTTTTTGTCAAGAGTCGATCATTGTAAAATTTTGAAAAATTAAAAAAAATTACCTAACAAACACATTTTCGGTGGAATTTGACATCTATTTAAGGAATGTTTTTGAGCTTCATGGTCACATTATGTTGAGGTATTAGCATGTTCTACTGGAGGATGAAGGCATAGGAGGTTGGAGGTCAATCAACAACTTCTCGTCAGTCACCAACAAAAGGGCCGCACGAAGCTATGGTGACTGTGTGTGTGTGTGTGTGAGTTTGCATTATATTTAGAGTTGTAGTTGATTTTAGTTGTGTATGATGTAATTCTATTTCAGTGTTCCTATTATGTGTTGAATAAGTGAAATGTTCACATTGAGGGGGGGGGGAACATGGTCTCAATATTCCATTTTCATTTCCCCCTCTTTTTAGTTTGTAATAAGTGAGCAGTGTTTCCTACATAATTCCTCGAAGGAAAAACATAGTGGACAGACAAAAGAACAAAGAAAAGCAACATCATGATATTTAGGTTGTTGGTTGTCTTGTAAAACCATCCTTTGTTGAGATTGTTGGTTTTCCTATAAAACCATCCTTGTTGAGGTTGTTGGCTGTCCTGTAAACCATCCTTGTTGAGGTTGTTGGATGTCATGTAAAACCATCCTTGAAGGTTGTTGGCTCCCTTGTAAAACAATCGAAGTCATGAGCTCCCCTATATTTATGTAGTGCTCACAGTATTTCGGTAATTAGTATATTTTAATATGAGCTATTATATAGTTATAACACCCACCATAAATGGGTACATACAAAGTTAGTGAGGTTATAACAATCCTCGTAAATAGGAATTGTTGAGAGATTTGTGGAGTCTCGTTAATAGGAACATCTCCTTATTTATAGGAGACATATTCCTACATATATGTAATAAATTTTGAGATATAATAATATTGTGTGATTAAAATTACTTTACTGTTTGTCGAGCTCCATTACATGAGATAAATCTTTGCATAAGATCCACTAATCCTTATTAGTTACTATTGCCCACTATTTCACAAAGTGTGACTGACACGAGAGCACCTAGGGCATAACACACACACATGCACCAAAACTACATCTAGGTCTGAAATGTAGTGCAATGCTTAATGATAAGACCACTAGTTTGATGGCTGAGGTCAGTCTGACCCATTCATTTGCATATTTTATTTTTCTAGGGTTTGATACTTATCTTTGCATTGCCGGTCATTTTCTAGTTTAGTCGACATATCTATTGCAATAAATAGGAAGGGTTTCAGACCAAGTTACGACACTTCGAAACTCAGGTTTTGATCTTTTATAGTGTTTAGAGCACCCAAAATTCAAACTAGGCCCCCCCGGTGTGCCCCAGTACACCCCCAGATGCCTCAGACATCTCAAATTCACTAGATCTACCCTTCACAGGGTCCTTTAGTGTTCGTCTGCACCTCAAGATTATTTGATCAGACCTGTGATAACATGTGACCATTTTCTTCAATCAGCTACACTATTTCTTTCCTTTCTCTTGCATACATGGGGTTTTATTTCATTTAGAATAATTAATTGCATTTATTCCATACTATTTTAGTTTATTTATACAACATTTTAGTCCTCCTAAGTTAGATTAGCATTAATACCCTAATACCCCATTTAGGTCAATTAGGCCCATTTTTATTAATCATTTTGGTGAACCCAACTTCCATTTTGCGTTTATGCCCATCACTCGTAGCTGTTGCTTTAGACCTCTCCACTACTATGAGCTTCGTTCTTCTCATTGCCACACCTCTCGCACCATGGCTGATATACCTACATCTATAGCTAAAAACCCCTTAGAAACCTCTACCTAGGTTCCCCTTAATGAAATTGAAATTGCGGTTAGTGAAAAATCCTATGATGAGGATACTAATGTTGATCAGGAATAACTTGATGCTATCACAGACTTTCACAAGCTCTACATGATAACCCCACTCATCTCCCTCATGTTTTGCATGCTCTGCTCGCTGCTAAACAAGCCCGTGAAACATCCCTACCCATTTCCTCTGCCCTTATGGTATATACACTACCTGTTTCTATTTCCACTTCTCCTATCACAAATACTATCCCTCCCACCCACCAAGGTGCCTCTAATACCCCTGATTTTGAATCATTATACCAAGATCTTCAGAACCAAATCCACTAGTTATAAGTTGCTAGATATAAAGGATCTCTATTGCTTGATTCCACGTCCTTTCTGCATTCTCCCTTTATATGATCCATCTCTGCTTACATGTTTCCACCTAATTTCGTTTCTCCCAAATTTCCCATTTTCAAAGGTCATGGTGACCCATAAGAACATCTCTGTGTTTTCCACTTTTCCTATCTTGACTATGCTGACGATCAAACTGTCCTTGCTAAGTTGTTTCCATGCAGTTTACAATGCACTAGTTTTATGACCTACCCATTCATTCAGTGTCCCCCTTCATTCATATTGCTGATGTCTTTCTTACCCATTTTTCTATCAATATCAGTTCTACGATTTATTATACTCAACTAGCAAAACTCAAACACATACCTAACAAACATTTACCTAACTTTGTTTTGCATTACAAACACAATTTAGCTAAGATGAATAATCCTCTCACCGATTCCAAACTCCAAGATATATTTATCCATAGTCTCTTACTTCCTCTAAAAGATAACATGCTCTTTGAACCTTTCCCCTCATTTGACCAACTTTGTCATGCTCTCAAACTGCATAAGACCAAACTTGTCTTCATTGGAAAGCTCAAATACCAAGATGCACCTTCTTCCTCAGCCCACATGACACACAAAACCCTCTTCAAGGAACCCGTGCATAAATCTAATGACTCACAACCTGGTGTTAATGTGATCTCCACTACTAGGGAATTACACCCACAACCATACCAACGTCCTTTTACTAAACTTAGTACCCCATTAAGCGTCTTGTTGCCACAACTCTTGATAGTAGTCTCATTAAATTTCCACCATCTTTACAACTTGACCTATCTCACCCCAAAGGGTGTAATTTTGATGACCATTCTTACTGTGATTATCATCAATGTGTTGGGCACTCCACTGATCATTGTTTCAAGCTCTGACATCTCATTCAAGACTTACTCGATGCTGGCCATCTCAAAATTCTAGACTCTCCCTCATCCACACCTATCAATAATAACCACAAACTCCAAATCTTTAACAACCCCCTACCCAAACACAATACTACGTAAGTCAATTCATCTTCTAACTATGTATGTCATACATTGTCTTCTTCCCCTAGACCTCTCAACTTTCTTATTACTCACACTACCGTGCCCACACCAATTATCTCCTTCTCTAACCCTGACTATCACACTACATTTACATCCGATCATTTATACATACATGCCTTTATCACCTCAACCACTATTAACAACACTAAGGTTTATCCATATTACCTCATTATTGTGTGTTCCATATCCTTCTTATGATCTATCGGGTACCCTCCATCGCAAATTGACTATCTATTCAAGAGACCCTATGGGGTCTTTAAGTTACATATCACAGTTGGCCCCCTCACTCTTCTCATCCCTTACCTTGTTAGTCAAACCTTTCATGGCTGTGATTTACTTCTCGACCTTAATTAGATTCGTAAATCCCAAGCTATTGTCTCCATCAACCACTTACACCTTAATTTCATCCAAGACAACCAAGTTATCTCCATTGATGGTGTTCCTTATTCATCTCCAACACCATCACATTCTAGTTTCGCTAATCGTGCACCTATTGCTGACCCTCACACAGCTCCTCTGATGTCAGCTACATTGCATCCTATTCCTACCCCACTATGCTCACTCCATTCTATTAGTCCTCCACACCACCATAGGCCCATTTCTAGGACTACTACTGCATCCCGTAGATGGTCATCACCTCGCTTTATTCCACGTGAATCATTTACCTCTGATGACACCCTAAACTTTACAAAGCAAATTTCATGACTAAACAAGGAAATATAACACCATTTCCATCCATCTACCCAAGGTTATAAGTATAGGAATGTAACACTAAGATGGAAGTTTAAAAGAATTCTTAACTAGTATGAAAACAATACAAAAATCTAACTAAACATGCCTACTAATATGCTCAAATTACCTAATATGGGCCTAAATAGACCTAAAAGGGAAATCAAATGGGTATGGTTTCTACTCCAAACAAGGTGAAATGGCCTCTCCGAATGAATACTTGGTCATTTTGGATATCCATCTACTAACCCCTTTGAAGGCTTTAAGCAAAGATTGAACTTGGCTATATATCATGTTTATTATATGAGATGCAAATCAAAGAATGGTGTAAAGTATAAAGGAATGAGGTGCACCCTTTTTATAGTTTTCGTTTTGGGAGAAACTTGTATTTTGGTGCATGTCAGACTAAAAGCTCCAAATTAGATTACAATTACTAATTATGATTATGCATTAATAATCACAATTAGTGAATTACCAAGTGATTAAGAGGTGTGAAGCTCTAATCAATTGCTTAGGGTCAACTAGGAGGCTAGGATAAGCTTTTGAAGCTTGTTGAGACATTTTAGAGGTGAATGGGGTGATTTTGAGTGGTTGGAAGAGGGGGTTGGGTCAATACTAGGGTATATTGACCAAATCAAGGGCAAAATAGGATTAATTAGCTAATAAACATTAATTGTCTGTTTTGAAGAGGATTTTGACTTACGATTCGTTGTAAAGTTGTATCTTGAATGTGAAAGAGATTTAGTGATCAATGAAAATGCTTATTAACTGACCAAAAGTGGCAAAAAATGTTATTTAATTAGTAAAGATTACTAATTATAATGGAATTGGGAAGAATAAGAGTGATTTGTGTGTATTTTGGCAATAAGATTGTATAAGCGGAATTTAGGTGTCTACATTTTCCCCTGTTTGAGGTGAAGTTAGTGACTTCACTTCAAATATACTAGAAAAACATAAACAGGTAAAATTTTGAAGAAAAATTAACCGGATGAAGGATGCCCCTGAAGTGTCGATCAGTGGTGATAGAAGAAGTCAATCGACGATCAAAAATAGGATCGAAATGAATAAAAGAAAGTAGTTCAGAACGGGTGTGAAACCCTTAGGTGTTGAGAAGGAATAAGGATGGGGATAAACATGGTTGTTTGTTACTCCAAGTGAGTTTTAGGAGAAACATTAGTAATGGTAATAAATGATAATGGATAAAAAATTATTAATGGAGAAATATAGGAAAAGCCCAATCTTTACATCTAGCCTTTTAATAAGCAACCTGTTTGTATCATTTTACCCCTAGGTCTACATCACTAGCCTTTATTTAAAATAAACAAGTGTCAGATAACATGAAAAGCTGAATTACTAATACTTGTTTATTGCTAAAAATACATAACTCCATGCAATATACATTATGCAATGCCATACGAGAAAGTAAAATGATATTTAGCTCCATGCACCATACATTATGCAATGCAATATGAGGAAGTAAACCGACTGACCTAACAAAGAAACCGGTACAATCATATATGTATTCAAGAAAATAACGTATTGCACCCATGCTTTTGTTATCAAGTGGCAGTTCCTAAATGTTTGTGTTGTAACAAAAAGGTTTAAAAATGATGCCCCAAGCAATAACAAATGTGAGGGAAAAATGGAGGACACAAGTAGTCCTATGGAAAAACTTCGTGCACTACGACACAGTCTTTGGCAACTCACTATTGCACGGGAGTACTGACGTAGTATGCAACCAAGATTTTGTTAATGGAGGTAGATCACGATGATCTGTAAGTCATTTGAGACCAGAACAAGCAAGAAACATAGAAATATGCTTTTGTAAGACATATTTAAACGTTCGAGGATGATGTAATTGACACAAGCTTTATTTGCGTATATGTTGTTTACTAATTTTTGTAAAATTTTAAATTTTTACAATTTTTTGGATTTTTAACGATTTTATCAATTTTTTTATTTTTAATTTCTTTTAAACAATTTTGACTGTTATATGCTTTGTATCACCTTGTTAGATTATGAGATAGCTTTAGATGATATCATACTTATATGTTTGATGAGATACCTTTGAGCAACATGTTTATAATTTTGATATTGGTGTGGGGGGGATAGATTTGTGATCATACACAACCCCTCTTGCCCCATTGGCGATATGGTATTTGATGATTAGATTTTAGTAGACATGGGTGATGTAGAAAAAGCATAGTTTTTGATATATGATGTATAGATGTGATGGATATGTGTGATATGATGATGAAATTATAACACAATGTACAAGTAAAAATTAACAAGCACAAGTTTAAACAAATATAATCAAAGTAACACATTTATTTATAAGTATGCAATAAAAAATGGAATCAATGCAATACACTACAGACTAAAGTGATATTCAATCTAAGTAAGCAATTAGATCCAATTTAAAGCATATAGTATAAAAAAGTAATGTAACCAAAATCATACAAACCAACAACTAAAAGTAAATGAACCACTATTTGTTTTTGTGGGACAATTTTGGGATGTTTTCCGTTGTTTTTGATTTTATTTCTAAGACAATTTCCTATTGTTTTGGATTTTTCTAATAAACGTATTTGAATGTTTTGATTTTTTTAAAGGACATATCTGTATGTTTTTGGGATTTTCAAAATTTATACGAATGTTTTTGACGTTTTCTCAACATTTTTCCAAAGCAAACATGCAAGGAAATAAAGAAACATGGATTCCCCTAACATTAGATGGGATGTACAAAGCAACATTCCACGTGGTATATGCCAGAAGTGACGCTGCGAAGCTGCCCCCATCGTGAGATGGGTTCATTCAATCTTAACTTCTCCACACTCAGAAGGTTAGATTAACCGGATCAGGGAAAAGAAGGATAGGCTCACAAGGGGCTCAAACGAAGGTAAATATTAACTTAGGGAAAATTTTTCATACTCCTTAAACCTAGACTGCTTGTGAACAATAGAACCTCCCTTGGCACCAGAAGCTGGTTTTCACTAAAGGACTTGTCCAAAGTGCCACCATTGCGTGGTTTTCACTATTGGACGTACCTATTTATTTATATTTTTCATTTTCTATTTTTATAATTTTTTGTTTTACTTTTCTCGATATTCTACAGAGACCCCATAGTTAAGCATATAAGTGCTTAAGATGCATTGTGTTCATGCATTATCAAAGCTCTTGGCCATCTGAATAGGCCAACTTATATGCACATGAACCGAACTTAGCAACCACAATATATGGTCCTATCCAGCTGGGCTCAAATTTCCCTTTGTTTTCTCAATATTTATTGGTGTTCTTTTTATTATCTTTCAACACCATGTCCCCTACCTAGAACTGATGAGGTATGAACTTCTTGTTGTAGCTTCTCTACACTCGATCATGATATTGTGTCAAATGATTGAAAGCACGAAGGTGTTTCTTGTTCAATAGTTCTAACTCTTCCAATTGGGATACTCTATAGTCCTCATCTTCATTCAGGTAATCCCTTAGCTCGATACACAAAGAAGGGATCTCGATATCTAAAGGTAAGATGACTTTGGAACCAAATACTAAAGAATATGGAGTTGCACATGTAGGGGTGTGGATAGAAGTTATGAATTCCTAGAGGGTAGGGTGAATTTGCAGATGCCAGTTACAACCTGTGGTATTCACCATTTTCTCCATAATGCGAATTAAGGTTTTGTTGGAAGCTTCAACCTACCTATTATCTTGAGGGTAATAAAGTGTTGAAAACTTAATGGAAATTTGAAAGCATTTGTAGAGTGCTTTCAAATTTTTTATTTTTTGAATTACTTATTGTTATCAATGATAATGGTAGAAGGGATACCTTATCTGTAGATGATATGATTCATTATAAACTTTAAAATTTAGGGACCTTCTGTATAAGTAAGAGGAACTGCCTCTACCCATTTTGTAAAGTACTCAATGGCCATTATAATGAACTTGTGGCCATATGAGGAGACAAGAGTAAGTTTCTCTATTAGATCGAGACCCCACTTTGAGAACAATCAGGATGTCATGATTAGTTACAAGGATTGTGTCGATGTATGTATCAAATTTCCATACTTTTGATAATCCACACACTTCTTTACATGTTGACTACTGTCATGCTCCATGGTAGGCCAATAGTAACCTACTATGAGTATATTATTTTCAAGGATAATCCCATTAGTATGAGTTCCCAAAATTCCCTCGTGCACCTCCTTGATTACTTCGATAGATTCATCAAAATTTAAAAAATGCAACATATTCCCGTCGTAGCCTCAAGGGAAGAGGGCTCCCCCAAGTAGGGTATATCAGGCTATACACTGGATGAGGTTGCACTTTTTATCATGGGAAAGGTTCATAGGGAAGGTTCCATCAGGGAGATAATTAAATATTTCAGCGTACCATGGTGAAAAGGGACCAACAATGCCACACACTAAACAAGAGTCTGGTATGTCGTATGCCGCTATTATTATATTTTCAACAAAGAATGGTGTAGCATTTCTCTCTAGTAGAATGCACATAGATCCTACCATAGCCATGACATCTTCTGCTCTGTTATGAGCTCTTGGTATTTTCTCAAAAGTTATCTGCTCAAAGAATTATTTCAAGGAATCGACCATTCTTTTATATGGAAGTAACTTTTCATTTTTAACTTTATATTCATCTGTGACCTGCTTGATAATAAAGACTGAATCACTAATGCATTTTACTTATCTAATATCCCATTTGATGGCCAACTTCATTCTTGAAATGAGAGCTTCATATTTTTTTATATTGTTCGTGTAAGAGAATCCAATCTGAAATTCCTGCGGAATCAATTCTCCCTTGGGAGTGATTAGCAAAAATTTGGCACCTAAACCACGAAAGGTAAAAGAGCCATTGAAGTACATTTTCCAAACTGTAGATTCTTTGAAGTACATAACATTTTCCAAACTGTAGATTCTTTGAAGTACGTAATAGATGCATTTGGTAGTTCCTGACTCAAGGGTTTAGTACCTGGTAGCGGAAATTTTTCCAGTTGATCTTCTAACATGTGTCCTTTTACTGACTTTTGATGAATGTATTCAATGTCAAACTCACTTAATAAGATGATCCAAATAGCCATCTTTCCGGTTAGTACTGGTTTGGAAAATAAGTACTTCAAAGGGCAAACCTTTGAAATAAGCTTTATTTTATTTTTAAGCATATAATGTCGTAGCTTTTGGAAAGAAAACACTACGGCTAGGAAAGATTTCTTGATTTGTGGATAATTTAGCTCATATGCTACCAATGTCCTGCTCAAATAGTATACATCCTTTTCTCTCTGTTCTTTATCATAATGGGAGAACAATGCTCCAATTGTAAAATGTGTAGCAGAGATATAAAGTAACAATGGTTTTCATGCCATGGGTGGCATGAAAACATGGGGGTTGGCCAAGTATTTTTTTAGCAAAGCAAATGCTTGCTGTTGTTATGGTCCCTAGTTGAAATTAACATCCTTATTAATGAGATGTGTAAATGTATGACACTTATTTGCTAGTTGTGAAATAAACCTTCTGATGGCCTGAATTTTCCTTTGTAAGCTACAAAAATGTCTAATATTCTTAGGGGGAGGCATTTCTGTGATATCCGTGACCTTTGCAGGGTCCACTTCTATTCCTCTCTGTTACACAATGATTCCTAGTAATTTCCCAGATAACACACTGAAGACACACTTATTTGGGTTAAGTTGGAATTTGTAATCCCTTAGACGCTGAAAGATACGCCGTAAATTTTATGGGTGTTCCTTGTGGGTTCTAGATTTAGCTAGTATATCATCTACGTAATCTTCCATGATGCCACTTATCATATCATGAAATATTATAGTAATCGCCATTTGATATGTAGCGTCTACATTTTAAGGCCGAAAGGCATGACTTGGTAACAAAACATCCCCCATGTGGTTGTGAAAGTTGTCTTGTGCTGATCTTCCACAATATTTATCCGATTTTAACATGAGAAGCCACCCATGAGTGAAAGCATCTCATAGCCTGCTATGTAATCGAAAATCATGTTGATGTTTGGAAAGAGGAAAATCATCCTTAGGAAAAACTTTGTTTATATCCCTGAAATCTGTACACACTCTAATACCAACCTGGATTTTTTTGAACCAGGAAACACATTAGAGATCCACTCTGAGTAGTCGATAGGCTTGATAAATCCTACTTTTAGTAACCTTTCTAACCTCTACCTTTACCACTAAGGCAACACAAGGATGAATCTTTCAGAGCTTTTGTTTGATGGGATTGGCATTTGGGTGTACCATAAGATTGTGCACCACTAGTTTAGGATCAAGTCCTGGCATGTCAACATAAGACCAAGTGAAGATGTTTGCATAATCTCTTAAGAGTCTTGTGAATGTTTTTTGTTCTTTGGCTAAGAGGGAAGCTCATAACTTAACTATCTGCGATAGTTCCTCTATGCCAATATTAACATATATTGTATCTTCCACTAATAACTTTGATTCACCCCCCATGCATGTAGGATCAGGAGGGATATTAAGATCCTCATCTATCACAGGTGGCTTAGGAATTTCTTCATTTTGAAGTGGGTACATTATCTTTTCCATAGGTTATTCTCTTTTCTTTTCCACAAGTGTCTCAAAGAGGTTTTCACTATAGGACTTCCCCTTTTTATATCCACAAGGATTTTCTTTGGAACTTTTTTCCCTTGCTCACTTTTTTAATTAAATTCTTGCACCAACTCTAATTCCTCTCCAAAGTATGTGCATACGTTAAGTTGAATGGAGAACCCCTTCTTGTGATCATTTCTTGGAATGTTGTCTATGATTCCCAAGAACTCACCAATGGCCTCATCATTTTGAAACATGTCAATATATACGTGTTATTGTTGATCCTAATTCATGAGTGATGGGTAGGTGAGGGTTAATGGTCGAGTTATAGGGGATATGGTGGGTATAACATGGGTTATAATAAGGATAGCCATATTAGTGAATAAGTTTGTAAAGGCAAGGTCTTCATAAAAACTACATCAGGAATATGTTTTGCTTTCATTTCTAAAAAAACTACCCTCACTCTCAGAAGAAGCATACTCATAAACTAAAGAGTGAAACTCATATAAATGGATTCCTATACCTGATTTACCTACTATACAATGAGGTATTGCAAGAGCTTCTAATGGGCCCTTATTCTTAGCGGCTGCAACCATGTCCTTTATATTCCCATGGCAAGCATTGTAAGATTAGGAATGGGATACTTAGGTGATTTATAACATGTAGCCATGTCATCATCATCTAGACAAAATACAATGTCCATAAGAAACCTTTCATCTTCTAGCAAGCCAAAAAGAGTAAAATTCTTGAAAGAACAAGCCTCTCTTGATCTCTAAACTTTAAAACACGGCCTACCACGCGCTTGGGCTAATAACGAACCATTGTGAACCATTAGGGATTGTTGTAGATCATACTCTCCATAACCAATTGGTTTGACCTTCATATCCCATGTAGATAAAGGCGTTTCTGAGGTGGAAGCACCATTTTCATTGATAGACATGGTATCTATATCCAATCCTTAAGTGAGGGCCTCTGAATGGATAGGAATAATGATCTCCATATATGGACACTCATAGATTGTAGGGGAAAATCCTGACAACACTCTACAATGAGAGAAAGGTTGAGGGTCCCCATGTATAGTGAGTGTCCTGTCTATCATATTAAAAGCTTTAAACATTGATGATATGTTGATGGCATAACTTGCATGGCATGAATCCATGGGCGACCGAGAAATATGTTGTAAGGGAGTCCCAGGTCCAACATGTGGAACTTCATATCATTTTTTACGAGACCCACTTCTAATGACAAAGTGATCATTCTAGCAGATTTCCATTCATCACTGTCATATGCCTTAATGGTGATGACCTTTATTTCTAGGATCAGCATCTATATAGCCTAGTTGGTGGACTAGTTTGAGAGTTCGTAGGTTAGGCCATGATCCTCCATCCATTGGCACTCTTATAACCTTCTTACGTTTGATGAAAACCTAAATATGCAATGCTAGGTTATGTGAAGGATCTTCAATTAAGGCTTCTATACTGTTGAAGGTTATGTGTTCCAAAGGAACAAGTTGTGTTACCATGGTTTCTAAATGTGTTGGGTAAACATCAATGTATACTCCTAATCCCTGTAAGGTTTTGTAAAGTATATCCTTATGGAAAATAGAGATATTTAGAAGGTCTAAGATGGAAATCTTAGCCGTAGTTTTTTCTAGTTGATCTAGCACATCATAGTGACTCTCTTGAGGAGGAGGGGGAGTAGGTTTAGAATTTAAAATGAGGTGAGCCTGTTGTGTTGCTACAACACACTCTCTTTTCTTAATTCTAATTATATTGATTTTCTCAATGAGTGGGTCAACACAATCTATCAAGGAATCAAAATGGTCTTTGTTTAACATATAGTTAGCATTCTTATTATGAGACGATTGTCCCTAATCCAAATTTTTATTTTCATCGTGATTGGGAAAAGGCTTTTTGAAGATACCTAATTTTTCATTTGGAGATTTTGCATCTGCAACAGAATATACTTCAAGGATCACCAATGTCAAATAGGTGTTGAATCATAGTTTTTTAATCTTAAACACTTTTCCATTTTGTGACCTTTTACGAGGTGGAATTCACAAATTTCACTCTCTCTAAACCATGATGGTTTAGGTGTTCCATCCCCATAGTGTTGTGTTTCAGGGTATGTTACCATGTTTACAGCCTCTAATTGCTTTAGTCTAGATGATATGGATTCAAATAGAGGAGTAAAAGTGTGTCGTTTATACTCGATAGATGGATTGGCCTTTGTAAGTTTCAAAGGAGAGTGGTTCTGCACGACTTGCACCCATTTAGAGCGCTTGTTGTACATTATTATCTTCCCTCAATATAAATTTCTAGCCCCATAGCATGCTAGCTTATCACCTAGTGGGAATTGGGCACTCACCTAAGGAACGTGTGGGCATTGAGCCCCTCCTTTATGCGAGCATTATGAGAAGGTTTTTCCATTGATGCCCCATGAGTGCACGAACGAGAGAGAAATTCACTTTAGTTAATAAGGTAAAAGGAAGATCGAGAAGATTTCACATTAATGCATTACAGAAAAAAGTAATACACATACTAGATCAGATCTGAACTATGATAGCCATTTAACACAATGGTTTACACCCTTAAGCATGATATACAAAACAAAACCTTATATATATATATATATATATATATTCATTCATTCATTCAAAGTAATTCTCATAGCCATATTACAATATAAAGAGCTTATCTCAGATTATACATGTTAAATGCAAAGGGCTTAATCCCTACAGATCTTCCCTGATGAGAGATCCTTACTATACCCTCCCATTTCAACCCTTGTTATAGACCCTAGTGCCACACAGAGGTATATTAAATCCTTCAAAAACCTTGATGCACTAGGTTCTCTAAAACCCTGGCACTGCTGTAACCCTCTATGGCTCAACACTTGTGTTTGTTCTTCTTTAGTCTTCTCTCTATCTCAGTCTTTTCCTTACTTCCGAGCATCTCTTTTTATAGGACCAACAACCACCGCCATGCCTTATCTCATGAACATATCACATACTAAGTGTCAATGTGTTTCTCCAATGGTGATTTATTATCCCTTTGGAAGACCTCCACTCTCTACAATGATGTCTTTCAGGAATATTTCCTACATGGAATATCCTTTTCTTGACCTCCAAGGTTCCAGGTTTCCAAATTATCCATTCAATACACCTAGTCGGGTCATGTTTTCCTCAAGTGCCTCCAGAATGAAAAATATGGCTAAGTCCTTTGAACCCAATGCTATTCCTTCCATGTGCGCACTGGTTTCTCTTAAAAGCTTCTGACCAACTTATATGTCATGCATGATTCTACCTGCGCAATCCTTTCAGAACTTAGCCAATATTTCAAGGCCCAACATCACCCCATAATAATCTTGTTCTCCATTCTTGGAAACATCTTACTTCTTTAAATAATAAAGAATGGTGGGACCAAGACTAATTTTAATGAAGAATGGAAGAGCGAAGAATTAAAGAATGAAAGAATTGAAGAACTTGCTACTACTGGTTGAGGAGTGAGAACTGCTTCCTCAATATTGCCTGCAATATTCTCCCAGGCATCCACTTCACGCGGCACCTACTGTAGTAGGTCACCCACTAGCAGTGCTCAACTTCTCAAAGGCTTACTCCTGACACCCTGAAGCAGTTTAGCATATACAATAATTTCCTTCTAGTTGTTTGCTAAGGGCGTCCAACGTGTCCATTCTGCGGGTGATCTTGGGGTATAGCTCCTAAAGATCGAGATCTTAATCAAACCTTGCAAGGATGTCGATTGCTTCCATAGTTATTCTAAACCTTGGTTAGGATTTTATCCTAGTCTTCCCTATTTGTCTTATTATTTTCTTGAGAGGGTTTCTGGAATCACCTCAGGTGTAGCAACTAGTATGCTTGTTACCCTGTCAGCTATCAGTGTAGTTATCATACATGACTTGATCCATTTGCGTGGTGCTCTTGACAGTAGAAAGGATCTCAGTAATACTGAGTGATTATTTCATGAATCTTCACCTTCTCTTCCTCCTTCTAGCATGCTAATGCCTCTTCTTTTGAATCAAACGTGAGCGAGTACCTTTCCATGGTCCAAGATGTGGGTTAAGTCTTCCTAGTATTGCAAGTTTAACTCATATTTTTGCTCAGGTGGGGCTAGGTCTAGGTGTTTCAAGATGATGGTGTCTATGATCATCTCTATCTTCTTATACACCTTGTGCACGTTTTCCTTCTCCTCCCTAAATTCACACATTAGTTATGCATTGATCAGATCCTCCTACTTCAAATCCTTTCTTTTATCAATGATTTCTTCATTCTTCTTCTCTAGTTTTTCCTCCAGGATCCTTACTCTTTCATTCCTCCTGAAGAGTCTCACCTTAACCTAAACCGACACCTTGTTAAGTGCATTGCAGAATTTCTCATCGGATAACTACTGAGCATTCACTAGAGGGTTTACTCCCTTGGACTCTAGTATTTTCATTAGCGCCTCTCGATTGACTTTGAATTCTAGTTCATCAACATGGGACTGCAAAATGGTAGGATAAAATATGTCTTGTATGAGGGTACGCACCCTCTTTTTTTGATTGAAGGCCATGTAAGTAGTTGGTTGGAAGGCAAGGAACTTTGGAAGTGCATGCACAATACCTTATTTGGATAATTGATATAACCCATTCCTTGCTCCTATGCCATTACCACTCCTTTTCCTCCTGTGCATGCTGCCTTAGGAAATCTTATCACCAGGCTGGGATCCCTGCTCATGCTTCCATATTCCTTTTCTAAAGTATTTCTCTCTCCATTTTCTTGAGCACTTCATCAGCGTTACGCTCCACCTCCTATTATACCAAGGTCTAAGATGGATACCCACTACTTAGCCGTTCCATGACATCCTCTATCTCCTCATTGGTGAGGATTTCGGTCCTTTGCACATCATAGTGTTCACCTCCTCACTGAGGAGGATGGGGAGTAGGTTTAGAATTTAAAATGAGGTGATCCTGTTGTGTTGCTACAAAACACTCTCTTTTCCTTAATTCTAATTGTATTGATTTCTCAATGAGTGGGTCAACACAATCTATCAAGGAATCCAAATAACAATAATTATTTATTTAATAAAATTAAATAATTTAAACTATGCATAATTAATATTAGGATAATAATATTTAATCCTAACATTCCCCCCCTTAATTGTGCATTGTCTGAAGAGATGAGGAGAGAAATGCTCTGAACAACTCGAACTTGTCACGTGCTAGTGACTTTGTGAAAATATCTGCTCGTTGTTTAGCCATTGGACAAAACTGAAGCTGGATGTTGTGCTTCAACACATGTTCACGTATGAAATGAACCTGAACTTCAATGTGCTTTGTTCTCTCGTGAAAAACTGGATTGCGAAAAAGTTTGAGAACACCTTCATTGTCAACATACATGGTAGTAGGTTTGTCCTGTGGTATTCCAAGTCCTTCCAGTATGCGACATAGCCAAATCGCTTCACAGACAGCTTCTCCTGCAGAACGATACTCGGCTTCTGTGGAAGAGCGAGAAACAAAGTGTTGTTTCTTACTTCCCCATGATATTGGTCCAGATCCCATAAAGAATACAAATCCAGAAGTGGATTTTCTATCATCAATGTTACCTGCATGATCTGAATCCGAATATCCAGTCAAGAAGAAGTTTTCATTCTTCTTATATTCTAGACCAAGATCCACTGATCCTTTGAGATATCTCAAAATGCGCTTTGCTGCTTTCTAATGACAAATTTTGGGTTCCTGCATGAACCTGGATAGATAGCTCACTGCAAAGCTGATATCTGATCTAGTGTAGGTCAGGTAAATGAGACTCCCAATCAGCTGCCGATAGAGAGTGGCACTTACCTCAGGAGATGGATCAGAACGAGATAACTATAATCTGTTCTCCATAGGTGTAGCAATTGGTGTGTAATCCATCATCCTAAACTTCTCGAGCGTTATCTTGGTATATTTCATTTGAGAAAAAAAGATATGATTCTCTTTCTGCCATACTTCTAGTCCAAGACAGTAGTGCATAAGCCCGAGATCTGTCATGTCGAATGATCGCTTAAGATCTTTCTTCGTTTCATCAAACATCTTCACTGAACTGCCAGTGATGACTAGATCATCGACATAAACTACAACAATCACCATCTCCCCCCTTACTTTTTGAGGTAGAGATTGGGATCGTATGGTTTTTTGACGAATCCATGTTGTACGAGATGCTCATCAATCTTGATGTACCATGCCCGGGGTGCCTGTTTGAGGCCATACAGAGATTTCCTGAGTCTGCATACCTTTTCTTCTTGACCAGGTACAACATATCCCTCAGGTTGAGTCATGTAGACTTCTTCTTGTAAATCTCCATTCAGGAAGGCACTTTTTACGTCCATTTGTTGAACTTTCCATCCAAACCGAGCAGCTAGAGCAAAGATCATCCTGATCGTTTTGATCTTAGCTGTGGGAGCAAATGTCTCCTCATAGTCAATGCCTTCTTTTTGTGCGTACCCATTTGCTACAAGTCTTGCTTTGCACTTGTCCACTGTCCCATCTGCTTTGTACTTAGTTTTGAATATCCATCTACATCCAATGGGTTTCTTCCCTGGTGGAAGATCAATAAGCTGCCAAGTGTTATTCTTCATCACTGATTGATATTCAGAATCTATGGCATCTTTCCAAGCTTTTGACTGTAGGGCTTCCTGGATTGTAGAGGGCTCGTCTGATTCAATAACTCTACTCATCAAGGAAAAGTTAACTTCATCTCTTGCTTTACTGCGAGTCCGTGGTCCAGGGGTGGATGTATCCGGTGGATCATCCAATCTTGCATCTCGTAATGTACTTGTACACCATTTAGGCATACGTTGACCTGTTCCCATGGGTTGTGGTTCTATCTGATCAACACCATCATCCCCATCATCACTTTCATCTTCTGAGGGAACATTAGCTTCAATTTTTACAGTAGGTGAAAAATCTACATCTTGCGAGTCTGGAGGAGGAGTCTCTACTTCCTTCTTCTCGAAAAACTCAACATCTCTACTTGTGTAGACTATTCTGGTCTTAGGATCCATCAGTCTGTACCCAAGAGTCTCTTCATTGTATCCAATGAAGATGAGATTTTTTGACTTCATATCTAATTTCTTTCTGTTCTGTTTGGGTATGTGCATGCTAGCTTTGCACCTGAATACTCTGAGGTGTGCAATGGATGGTTTCCTTTTTGACCATGCTTCTTGTGGTGTAATTCCATCAAGAGCAGTTGTGGGCGCTTTGTTTAACAAATACACTGCTATTTTTGCTGCTTCTGCCCAAAATGTCTTTGCAAGTTCGGAATCATCGATCATGCATCGCACCATTTCCATGATAGTACGATTTCTTCTCTCAACAACACCATTTTGCTGCGGTGTGTGTGGAGGAGGCATTTGTTGACGAATCCCGTGAGTTTGTAGGTAGTCTCTGAACTCATCACTGGTGAATTCCCCCCCTCAATCTGAGTGAAGAGTTCTGATGTGATGACCAATTTCTTTCTCAACTGCCACTTTGAACTTTTTAAATGTTTCAAAGGCATCACTTTTCTTGCGAAGACAAAAAATCCACATTTTGCATGAATAGTCGTCAACACAGAGCATGAAATACTGGAACCCTGAATGACTTGGCTGCATCGGACCGCACAGATCGGTATGAACCAGGTCAAGTTTACCATGAGCTCGAAAATTACTCTTTTGGAATGAAACTCTGTGTTGTTTTCAAGCTAAGCAGTGAGGACACTTGTCTGTATCCTTCTGAATAGATGGTAGCCCATGTACCATATTACACTGGTGAAGTGTTTCGAGATATTTGAAACTTACATGACCAAATCTCTGATGCCACAACTGGGCTGAGGTGGAGTTTTTAGCCACAAGTGCTTGATCATTTTTGTGAATGAAATCAAGTTGAAACATTCATCCCACATTTGAGGCTTTTGCAATTATTTTCGAGCCTCTGGATTTATCTCGAATCAAACACATTTTCTTTCCAGATTGACTATCAAAGTCAATTTTTAGGTTGTGATCTAGGAGTTGACTGACCGAAAGAAGATTCTTTGTCAACCTAGGGACATATAGAACATCTGATAGTTTGCATTTGCGTGAACCAAGGGGTAGAGAAATGTTTCCAATCCCCTGAACTGTATATGAAGAATCATCTCCCAACGAAACATGATTTTTCGATGGCATGTCCCTCATTGAAATAAACCAATCTCTGTGGCTGGTCATGTGTCGAGTGGCTCCCGAATCAACATACCAGATGTCACTAGATGACGTGGATGGTTCACTTGATCGAGCAGTGAACAAGAAGTCTTCATTGTTTGACTATTCTTGTTGTTCAGCAATATTACCTTGCTGGTGGGGTCTTCTTTTCCAGCTCCCCTTTTTCTGCCCGTGATAGTTGTTTGAATGTCCCTTGTAAGATTGTTGTTGTTGTGGTCCAGAATTGCTTGATGAACCTTTCTTATAAGTGTTAAACCAACATTCTTGCAAGTCATGTCCTCTTTTATAGATTGGACATCGCTTCTTCTGTTGATTGTCCCCATGATACTGATTCTAATGTGGGGAATTCTGATAGGATTTAGGTTTTCCTTTACCTTTTCCTTTCCATTTTTGATGTGAAGACAGTGCCTGCTCCTCTTCATCATCCTTGTTGTGCATTGCTTCCTCTTGTTGCAGTAGGTTTACTAGCTTGTCAAAACTAATTGTCGTATCTGAAAAGTTTAGAGTTGTGAAAAAAATACGGTAAGAAGAAGGGAGAGCTCTCAGAATAATGGGAACGAAAGATTCATCTTTGACCTCTTCTTCTAGGGCTAGAAGTGAAGCCCTCAACTCTGTAACTCTTCTTAGGAAGGCTTTAATTTTCTCATTCTGCTTGAATTTCAATGTATGTAACTGACTCTGCAAATTGAGTATGACATTCTTGTTCTTGGCCTCATATATTGTGCTTAGTTTATCCCAAGCTTCTTTTGCTGATGTGGCATCTCAAATGTGGGCTTGCACATTGTCGGATACTCTAAACAAGATGATGAGTTTTGCTTTCTGATCTGCTCTATCAAATTGTCATTGTTGTGTTGCATCAGTTGGTGATCTGGTTAGAGTACCAGTCACAACAGGCCATATTTCTTCAAACTCAAGCTGTGTCTTGATTTTTGTCTTCCAAGCAGCATAGTTGCTTCCTCTGAGCAATTGTGAATCCGGAAGAAAAAATTTGGGGCATTGGTGCCCATTTTGCAGAGATCACTGACAGGGTTTGGCTCTTATCACTCCAGGTATTAGGTCTCCCAATCTATATACCATCAGTCCAATATACCGAACCTTTCTATATACGCGCCCTTCCGATATACCCGTTGGTACGTGGAAGAAGCTCGCCCTTTCTATATACCCGGTGGTACGTGAAAGAGGCATTAACGTACGTGAAAGAATTCAATACGTGGTACCAAGACAGTACTGATGGGGTCTGTGTGATTATTGACACCGGCTCAAAGAAATATCCTCATACGCGTGCATAACTTCGCTATATACTTGGATAATTTCTCAGTCCGTATTTATGTCTTGCAATCGTTCACAAACGGATGGGATGGTTCATAGTGTGTGCACTGTGACCTTATTACTCCCCGTCGATTTATAGGGACGATGCCCAGACGACGTTGTTGCAGCTATATTAGGTGTTAAGTGTAGTAGTAGTCATGACGACTTTACCCATAAGCGCTTCCCAGAGGCACTGTATATACTGAATGCTGCGAATGAGATCTAGGATCTCGTGAGTGTTACAGAACCAATTTTACTATTTTTTTATTACAATTCTGCCAGTTTCTGAGCAGTTACAAAGTTTTACAGTTGACTATGGCAACCTGCAAATTAGTACAATATGCAGTAGTATACAATTTATATTCAAAAAATTGTACAATTTGAATGACAGGCAAAAAATTTCAGTTTCGGGGTCCTGGTGGCCTCCTGAGCTCAATATGACCCAAAATGCTAAAAATTGCAAAATAATAGCTGAAAATGCAATTTTTAGATGGGTCTCCTTTTGCAAAAAATGTCTGGAATGAAAAAACAGACCAGATGGGAGAAATTTTTTTTTTACCCTAAATTAGGGATTTCTCCGCTAAATTTAGTTAGTTGTAACTAAATTCAAAAAAGTTTGCTAAATTTAGCAGTTCTGCCAAAAATTCCGCCAGATGCAAAAGGTGAGTTTTTGAGTGTTTTTGGTGGGATTTGACCCCCAAACCTCTCACTCCCAAGGCACATGCACTAACCAACTTGCCCACATAGGGCGCTTGAGCTATGAAAGGAAGGAACTTGTATATATTGACAAGTAAATTGACTTACCTCTTGAAAATGAGACTTGGTTGAGAAGATGCCAGGTGGCGCATGCTGGTGAAGGTGGATTTAGGGTTGTATTTGCTTAAAAAATGGATTTGAAGCTTTGTTTTTGTTGGTTTGCCTTTGTATGGCCGCATTTCCTTGCTCAGGCTGCGTTTTTTAGCTTGCCACGCACTGATTTTGCTTGTTGTTTGCTTGTACAGGCCGCATTTCCTCCTTTGGCCACATTTTTGCCCTTGGCCGCTGTATTTTTGTTGTTGATTACTATCTAACCCTTCATTTCTTTGTGCAGGTCGATGGAGGCAGCAAATGGCGCGGTTTTTGCTTAAAAAAAGACGTTTCCTTGATGCAGGCCGCGCAGGGTCCAAAAAAATGCGTGGAGGACTTATCTCAGTCTGGTTTGGCCGCTTTTCCTCTTCTTCCACTATATATTTTGTGCAGGTCCAGCATGGGCACCTCCTTCCCCCTTTTTTTTATTATTCTTTGCTCTGTTTGCAGGCTGAGGCGTCAGGAAGCAGATGCGTGGAGAGTGGATTTCCACTGTTTTTTTTTTGTTTTCTTGCTGTTAAAAAAATGCCCCAGATGTTTTCTCCTTCACATGGCTCTGAGTTTCAGACATACCCTGCTACATGACATAGTATATGCCGATGAAAACAATGTCAATCAAATAGATATGAATTTTGCACACATACCTCCAATTACAACAGCTGCTACTTGTAGCTGTCACTAGATGCACCTCTGAATTAGAGGGAGAACCCCTGGTTGGGGAATTCCTTTTTTTTTTTTTTAAAAAAATATAGGCCTGCAGCAAATTTTTCCTGTGCAACCAGCACCAGTGCAAAATTTTTTTGCCTTCCAAGCACCTGGAAGGAACAGGAGGATGTGGGGGAGGCAGGGATGGGGCTGGGAGTTTGCATGAGGCTGCACAGGCTCTCAAATGCTGCAAACATGTCTCCAATCTCCTCTCTCTCTGCTGCTCTCTCTTCCACACCTTCACAAGGGCAGATTCTCGCTTTGGTACCAAATGTAGATTGAGAAACAGGGACGGAAGCCTGTACAATTTTATTAATCTCAATCAACTAAAAAATTACAGAGAATGGGCTGCAATATTTATAGATATTGCACAGCCAAATACATCCGAAAGAATAAGTTGCACAGGTGCAACCAAATGCCAGAATAAACAAGCTTCCAATAACATCCGGGAAGAAGGAAATGAATAGATACAAATATATTGTTTACAACAATATCCTTAGTGTTCACCTCCTCACTTTTCCTCTTGCTGTGAGCGTATCCTTTGTCCTCATCCTTCTCTTCATTCCCTTCCTTTGAGTCGTGTACATCATACATAGGATGTTATTGAGCCTCTCTACATTCATCGTCATCCCTGTTACCCTTGAAAGCCTCCAAGACTTCTATTTATTATGAGTCTACCTTTTCTGCTACCTTCTGCTTCTTCCTAACTCATGATTCCAATATAGGAGACTCTTCCTTCTCTTCTTCAGCAGGCGACTCCTTCCTTACTGGTGATTGTTATTTTTCAGGAGGATTTTCTTTCTCTGGCACCTCCTCTTTAGGTGTCTTTTATTTTTCCTCTATGGGGGGCTTCTTCCTCTGTGCATATGTGCTTGGCCTTGCACCTGAATCCTACGTGCCTACAGATTACGTTGTTTCTGCACTTAGTTCCTTTTTCTTAGGTGCCTCCTCTCTCTCCCTCTTCCTCAGCGCAGCCTTCTTCCTTGTGGTACGGTCTTCTGGGATTGAGACATCATTTTCCATATAGGTTCCCTTCTCATAATTTGGCCTTATGCATAGGGATACCCTTGCTGGTGTTCTTCCAGCAACATGCAAGGTCACTGGCTTCATCATGTGCGAATCATGGGAGACATACTTCTCCATATAGGTGTGATTCTTTGGGTATATCAGAGTCATGCGCAACTCATGATAGTATTGGTCCACCACACTGTGATCGAACCTCATCCTTTTTTCCTCCTTGAAGTGCTTGACCCTAGCTTGGAAGTATTGTGTAGCGAAGGATAAAGGTAATTTGCACCATGGACTCTTGGTGTTGTCTGCCAAAGTGAACCTACCAATACAAAAGTGCTGGTATACTGCAAACTAGGCTTCTCTTTGTGCTAGAGCTGGCAATTGCTCAGGTATTCTCTACTCAGCCCTGAATGTGTCGATGTATTTGCTTATACCATTTCTCTAGGCGTGCCTTGTGGGCAACAATAATTTTTTCACAAGTATACTTCTCAAATATTTTTATAGGGGAGGGTTTCTCATCTGGGTACTCCCATACAAATTTTTCTGGCCCATCGGGCACTCCAATTTTTGAAAACATGATGGTAAGGAGGACATTCCCAAACATGATCTTCTCCCCATCGCAACATTGATGATATCCTCTACTATGAATGCTAAGAGGTTGTAGATGGTTCCTTCTGAGATCTTCCGACAAACGTTCAACCAAGAATTGTTGACCTGTGTCCACCTCTCCTATCCATTCTACTTGTATACTAAGCGTGTGGCCATCCCTATCATAGGGTTGGAAATTGCTAATATGTCGAAGTACCATGATCCCTTCTTATAGTCATAGGCCTCCACAATTTTCTTTATGGCCTCCTTGTCATCCAAGTCATCATCAAACAAATCTCCCTAGCAGGTAAGACTAGTAAATTTAGAGATCAGTTGGGGAGTTATCCTCATCCTTCATCATGTGAAGTAGAAATCATCTTTATGCACACACGACATTAGCCATTGGTACAACCGCTCGGGTTTGCCAAAATAGGGCAACTCATAGAGTTGCAATAACTTGGCCTTCTCCATCTTCACCTTTACTTCATCATCGTAGATGGGAATTCCATCTGGTGTCCTCTTGTCTATAGGTCTAACCATTTCTAATGCCATCTCTTTCTCTATGGTGCTTGTTTGATGGTTGTAGTCAATTACAACCATATTTCTCACGTGAGACACCCATTCTCTTCCTAGCAATACACCATATGGGTATTGCATTTCCGCGTACCAATCCTCGTTGAAACTAGTGGAAACAACTTGTTTCCCTTTGCCCTTTCCCTTATTTGGTGAAACGGTGGTTACTTTCCTTGGTGCCATTTCTCTTGTCAGTTTTATTTTAAAAATTATTTCTTCCCTCTGATCCTGGCTTTGCTCAACTCTGTGGCTCTACTCTTACATTAAAATCCCTTCAATATTGTGCCCTAGCTTTGGAACCCTAACCTAGAAAAACCCTTCCTTCCATAAGATAGTGTATTCCCTTGTGGGTTTTGAAAACTCCAACAACCCTTTCCCTCATGCCCGTGTACTATTTTTCCACCTTGGTTTGTTAATCAAACTCTCTATGCACTCAGATCTTCACAACCTTCTGTCATGCAAATTTTCTTAAGGATTCCCTAGTTCATAAGATCTATTTGATATCATAAATGTATTGTAACAATAATGTATCCTGACCTCTTAATTATAGTTTTTTCTTCTTTTTCGTATTAAATGCAATTCCACCTACCATTGTACATGTGCAATAAAGTATAATTTTTCCCCTTAAGCCAACCTTCAACGCTTTTACCCCCGTGCCCAATCATGTGTGAAAAAATTCTACAACCTTCTGGCGTGCAAAAATCCTTACTGATCAAAGATCCTTTCGTGCACACTCACAACGCCGAAGGCACTTCTTCTGTCCTTACCCTGATTTTTTTGACATCACCTACCTCATGTTGTTCCTACGCTTCTAATAATTGCATGTGGTATTTATAAAGCTCTCCTGACACAAAAATACTTATGTCCACCTTTTCTACGCGTGCTCTTCCAAACTATGTGATTTTATTCCTTCAATATGGGCCATCGAAACATAGCTTTCACTACCAACTTCCATTATTTGTCGCATTACTCCACCCCACACAAAAACAGATGTGTGGTCCTCTGTGCATAGAAACATTTTGAAAATAATAAGTGGCTACCAATGTAAAATGCACACATAACAACAAAAAAAAGGGAACAAACAACGAGAAGGGGAAACACTCAAAAAGGAAAATGTATTAAAGGAAATCCTAGGCTAAATGGCAATATTGCCTTATTTATGATTACATAGAAGCCTTATTTATAGTAGGGCTTCAACCTACTCCCATTGAAATGGCCTGGTAATCTCATCCCATATAGTGCTTATAATTGGCATGCACCTGAATCAAGGATGTATGAGATGATATATGGCCCTAACCAATGGACTTTCAGTTTCCCAGGATGGCGCAAAAATTTGGAGTCATAAAACAAGACCATCTGCCAAACCTCGAATTGTTTGTTTTTAATATGGTGATCATGCCATGATTTTTGTCGTGCCTTTTCAGTCTTTTGACTCCACCTATCAAGTGATCACCTTTCATCCAACTGCATTAACTTCACCATGCACTCTTGTAGTGCTTGTTCATCAGCTAATCCTCCTACACAAGTAATACATAGGGATGGTAGCATGAATTGTACTAGTAACACAACTTCCATGCCAAACACCAATTGGAATGGTGTGGCCTTGTTTAATTTCTTGTAGGTAGTCCTATATTCCCATAGTACAACTGAGACTTTTCATCTTAATCATGTCTTCCCACATCACAATTTTTTGTCAGTGTGTGACTCAGAATTTTGTTAAACTACCTCAACAGTTCCATTAGCTTGTGGGTGATATGGGGTAGTCTTGTGGTGGGCTACCATGAATTTTTCCAACAAGATTCTTCCTGTCTTATTCAAGAAATGGGTACCCCTATCACTTGTTAAACTCAACTGGACATCCATATATGCTAATTATATTTTCCCATAAGAACCTAGCTGCTGTTGCTACTGTGCAGTCCTTTGTAGGCATTTAACTCTACCCATCTTGTTAAGTAGTTAGTGCAAGTGATAATATAGCACAAACCAGTCCTTCACGCGGCAAGGTGAAATTGGTCCTACAAAATCAATGTCCCAATTCTCAAATGGTTTTGCGCTAGCTATCAGCCTCAAGGGTATCTCATCCCCTCTCCTTGGTTTGCCAAGGCACTGGAAATGGTCACAAACCTTACAAAAATAAATGCAATCGTAGTAGATGCTTTCCCACCAAATCCCTGCTAGTAGAATATTTCACGTGGTGGAATTCCTTACATAGTTGCAATCCCAATGTGTGATTCCTCCATGATTGTAACATGCTCATGTTCCAACACACACCGGGGAAAAACCTCATCATGATCTTAGTTTGTATAAGTCTCCACTGATTAGCATGTAGGGTGCGACACGTAAGGCTAACTATTTTATTTCAAGAGTCTTCATTCCCTCTAGCGCCACACCCATTTTGAGAAACACAACAATATATTCTAAGTCAGAGGGCACACGCCGTAACATAAATAGTTGTGCATTTGGCATAATATCCTCAATTCTTAGTGTGTCCTCCCTTGAGTCAATCCTTGACAAATGGTCAGGCCTAAGTTACTTTTTCCTAGTTTCACAACAACTGTAAACTCAAACTCTTGAAACAACAAGACCCACCGACATATGCACCCTTACAAAATGGGCTTGTTCACCAAGTACTTCAATGCCATGTGGTCTGTGTAGAATATGAAGGGTGTTGCCAACAGATATTTCCTAAATTTGTGTAGTGTGTAGATCATTGATAGTGCTTCGTGCTCAGTAGTAGTGTAGTTTTGTTCTACTGGTGTTAACTTCCTTCTAGTAAAACACAAGGGGTGGTCAACAATCCCTTCTCTAGGATGTGCTAAGACTACCCCAATCACCATCCCTAAAGCATCAACATGTACATGGAATGGCTTATCCCAAGAGGGAAAACTTAATATGGGTGCAGTGATAAGCCTATTCTTCAATGTATCAAACATTGTTTGTTGCACCTCTCCCTAGTGAAATGCACTTTTGTGTTTTAGTAACTTCTCCAATGGCATGACGATCTTGGCATACCCCTTAATAAATTTCTGGTAGTACCCTATATGCCCAAGGAATCCATGCACTGTGCTCTGGCTGGTAGGCTCCCCCAATCCCACAATAATGAAAACTTTGGAGGATCCACCAACAAGCCTTCCTTACATATGATGTGCCCCAACAGGGTTCCAAATGGAGTAACGAAGAGACATTTCTTGATGTTGAGGGATATGTGCAACTGCTGACATCTTTCAAACATCAACCACAAATTGTCACAATGGTCTTTCACTAGTCCATACACCGTCCAATCATCAAGGTAGACCTGAAGGAACTTATGGATAAAATCCTGAAATTCCTGGACCACTATGCACGAAAACACAACAGGTGCATTCTTCAGTCCAAAAGGCATGACCATGTAGGAAAAAATTCCCCATTTAGTGGTGAAATTTTTATTTTTTTGGTCTTCCTTAGTAATTCTAACTTGATGGTATCCTGAGAATCCATCCTTGAAGGAATAGATTTCACACCCAGCCACTCCTTATAGGATTTCCTTGTTAAAATGGGTTGAGAAAAGGATCAATTACACATACCACATTTAAGTCCCTTGTAGTCAACATAGATCCTTATCCTTCCATCCTTTTTAATGTTGATGACCATGGGGCTTACCCATTTTGATTCCTCCACAACTTCAATGATGTCTGATGCGATCATTTTTTCTATCTCCTCCTTGACCCGGACACGTAAATTTGGATTCATTCGGTAAGGTATCTTTCAAATTGGGCATGTACCCTCCTTTAACTTGATTTTCATTTCCCCCAAGGAGTGGTGGATGCCTTTAAGCTCATGGTATATGCGTGGAAATAAGTCCTAAAACTCGCACAATAGATCAATGATCTTCAAAACCTCCTTCTTTGACCAATAGTCTCCAATAGTAGCCTCCTTAGGTTCCATTTTTGAGCCAATGTTAACCTTCTTTGTTTTGAGGGGCTCATGGTAGGCACACTTTTCTCATCAGCACTATCCATAACTTTGTGCATACCTTTAGTATGGTTAACATCCAAATTTTCCATCTCTTCACCATCTATCACATAGACCATCTTTCCCTTCTCCTTCTCCATGCATGCACGCTCAAGCTGTGTCTCTTTTGATTCTTCCTCATCAAAGCGCGCTTCCAAACCAGGCTCACCCAATAACTCCAGTATTTTATCTTTTTCCATGGCACTATCTCCCATCGTTAGGCATTTAACAAACTACAACACCTTATCCACTGTTGGCTTGGTGCTCTGATATTCAAAAGCTTGAAAGAGGTCAGCTGTCAACTCCTACCAATTTCATGTCTGACGGTGCATCTCTGAGTGAATGTACCATGCACGTGCACAACCTTGTAAAGTGGAGTACAACTTATGTACCCATAGTGAGGGTGGAAATACTTCCGTGCCTTCCATCCTAGCCTTCTCACATGCTTGGATGTGAAACAAGGTTGGCTCCTTCCCATGATAGTCTTGTATGATAGTGGGTGCATTGCTTCGGGAAAACCTAACAAAGAACATGATTCTTACTTCGTGCCACTCTAGAAGGCTATCACATTGTGTCACCCACCAATGTGCTATGGTCCCAAGCAAGTTATAGCTGAGCATCCTTCTTCTTTTGATCTCACTTTTCCACTGGGTCTCCATCTCTCATAAGAAAACATCAGGGTTGGCCCCTCCAGAGTAACTTGGAAACTTATTTCCTCCCAGGTGCTTGACTGAATGTGCCTTTGTTACTCTTGTAACAGATCCTCTTAATTGTCACCCAATTAACTCATAAGTCCTGTGCACTCAATTTTCGCATGCTAGACTAGTGGTATCACTCATAGATTGAGCATCTTCAAACTGAATAACTCCTTCCGTAGGATTAATCACCTCAGGGTCCCTGATAGAGCACACATAGATCCTATCAAGAACTTCTTCACCCAAGGGCTCAGTATAGGGTGTTGACTTCCCATCGGTTAAGGGGATGATTACCCATTCTTCCTTGTTCTCAAAACTTATGTACCCTTTATTGAACCATAGGTCAACATTGTTCTTATAACACCAGGGGTGCCTAAGTAATGCTGGAAATTTCTTCCTCAGCTAGCACAAGAATTCAAAATCCCTAGTGAATTTTTCCCCTTGGATAGTGATAACAACATCCTTCAAGACACCAATGGGCATTGCCTTTGTCTTGTTAGCCATATACAACACATTTGAGGATGGCTGTAATGGGGGCCTTCCCATTTGATGCTAGGCATCTAGAGTGAGAACATTGACTTCCGCACCTGTGTCAATCAGGATATTGCTCAGAAGCCACCCATCCACAATATCATTCAAGGTAATCTCCTTATCATAGTCAAGGTTGTGGGGAGGAAGGTTAGCATGCAGAACCTACCTCTCGCCTCTACTCCACGGCACATGGTACTTTTTCCCATAACCATTCCCTTAGCAAAGGAATGATATTCTCTTACCTTAACATCTTGCATACTTCCCTGACCTCATCCATATCCTTCTGTGGAGCCTCAACACTCTTCCTTTGTTCTAACTACCTTGATTGCTCCTTTAGGCACTGGATTTCTCCTTGTAGGCTTTGAATTACATCCATGGTCTCTTGATACACCTCTTTCTGATGAGTAGGGTCCAGATACTTACCATAAACCATCTCTTCTCTAGTAACCAGTGGCTTTTGCCTTGGTGTCTCCCTAACATGCGCAGCTTCAGCTCACATCGTCACTAGTATAGGCTCTAGTTTTGACTCGTGCGCCACCCTTGGCATCCATTGTGAGTCAACCTTCTTTATGCTTACCATTCCAACGCCTTTTTCCTTCTAGTGTTGCTGGCTCATATGTTCAAATAGATCTAGGCACTCCTCATACTTGTGCTTCTTTCCACACCAAGAGCATTGTAAAAAAATAGGGCATTCTCACTTATAGTGCTCCATAGATCCATAGTTGTAACAAGTTACACATGAGAACTCACTTCTCCTCCTCCTCCTACGGTTGCCATGACTAAAAATCCTCCTCTGAAACCTCTTCCACATGCACCCTCCATTTGTGCCCTTCATAGTGACGACCATCATCCTTGGAATTGTTTGTGAGGCTGGTTTGGTGCACACCAATATCAATGACATCATGTATCTGGTCAATCAATCTACAATCCTTGGTGTCATGAGTAGTAGAGGTGAAAATCTTACAATAGCAAGACACATTCTTATGGATCGCATTTACAGTAGTGGACATCTACTTGCATCATGATCTCCATGGAAAATCTCATAGTCCATAGTTATGGTGCTTACCGATCTCCGAGGGAAACTATCCTTTGTATGACCCTCTACCTCACAATTTGTGCACCATAGGCCACTACCAGTCTCATGCAGTCGAGTTCATAGATAGCTTCTCCAGCTACTTTTCCATTACAGAAATCTAAGCTTCAAGAAAAGGGCTAACACTAGTATCCATGCTTCTAATAGCCTTAGCACACAGGGTAGCCTCCAAGGCCTCACGTGGGTCTGTGAAAGTCTTGTGTGAAAGCACTCTCCTAAAAGGTGTTATCAACCCTCCAAAAAACCATTGAGCATGCTGAGAAGGGTGAATATCATAAGAAAATTTTGATAAGAGAGTCTTAAAATGTGCATCATATTCCCACACACTCTCTGCCATACCTTGTTGAATCTCCTTCAACTCGCTAATTCTCTTCTGTTCAAACTCAGGGATATGAAATTCAGCTAAGAAGGCATTCCATAGCATGGTGTAATCTACCACTATCTGATGGGGGTCATACTTCTGGTACCAACTATGCACGCATCCTTGTAATGTCATTACAAACTGACTTACCTTCCATTCTAGGGTAGTGATCCCCTTCACATGCCATAGCATCTCACACTTGTGTACATGCTCTGCAACATCCTCAACACCTTTGTAGTCTGGTAGATGCAAAGAAATTTCAAAAAACACTTTGCTGAGGTGGTTGAGGCCCTTGTCCACTGATCTAGAACCTTGATTCCCTCCAGTTATTCCTCCACCACCAGATCTACTAGACCCACCAGGTGCCTATCCTCCTGATCCACCAGATCCTCTAGATCCACCAGGTCCACTAGGTCCACTAGTGCATATTCCACCAGATCCACCTCTCGTAGCTAGTAAAGGCCCTGAAGTGGTTGCACCTAGTGTTCCTACTGTCACGCTGAACTACGTGCCAACAGTCTATGATATTGCACCACTACCAGATGTGTGTCCCACGCCACTTCTAGATGTGATACCCAAGCTTTGTGTACCTGTAATTTTCCCAAATGTCATTCCAGATAATATACCTCCAAACACAGGAAATGATTATGCAGCCATAGATGTGCCAAATGAAAAGTTATACCTCCTAGAGTGTTGATCGGTCACTTCCACCAATACCAACTGGGTTAGCAATACTTATCTCTTGATTTGGAAAACTAAGTGCCAGGGGTTGGTCACTAGGTGGATTCAGATGTGCGTTGACGAATCTCCTTTCTCCAAGTGATGAACTCTCATCAAAAGCTGAAGGGGTCTCTCTCCTGCACTTTTCCAAGATGGGGTAGCATAGACTGCTTAGGCTCCACGTCCTCTCGCGTGAACCTCAATTCCTTCCCACAACATCTGCCTCCATAAATCCATCACTCCTGCAACCTTGCATTGTCTAACCAACTCCCTTTCACATGATTCACTATACTTGAGTCATCTCTCTTCCCTCTCCTTTTCAGCCACAAGGTCCGCCATCTTCCTCCACCCTAGCTTCCTCACCCACCTGCTCTTAGAATAAGCTTAGTCTAGCCATAGGAAATGCTTCCAAACTTAGTGTAATGATCAAGATCTTTATGGCTAAGGGGATAACATGCAAAAATGATCCTCTAGGCTCCCTTAAGAACTCAAACTCAACAACCTCTAGACAAGAATACATAGAAATAGTGTATTCCAGGGTATAACTGGTCAACACTCTTCTCCACCAATGATCAACAACACATGTCCAAGTCAGATCAACATCCTGTAGCCTCTGATATTCATCTTGGGTCCACACATGGAATATCTATAATACCATAGCTTGATCTAGATGCATATGCCAAAATCCATTCATACAACTCCACTGGAAAGAACAAAAGAAGGTCTCATACAACTCATGATACAGGTGCTCTTCTACCCATTTATGTGCATCAATCTCAGGTCTAGTACTAAATATCTAAGAAAACTCATCCTCCATGCTCTTAAACTATACTTTGACACTGTCCAAGGTCAAGCACTCTATCATCACACATCATTCTCACAAAAAATTTGAAAAGAGCTCCCAACAATGGAACCACAATGTAGTCATTTTTATCTTCCCTCAATATAACTTTCTAACCTCAAGCACACCAACCTATAACCCAGAGGTGCTGGGTGCTCACCCGAGGCACGTGCAGGGCACTAAGCCCCTCCTTTATGTGAGCATTGTGAGAAGGTTTTTCCATTGATGGAGGATGATTTTTAGAATGATAAATACATTCACTTTAGTTAATAAGGTAAAAGGAAAATCTAGCAAGATCCACATCATTAATGCATTACAGAAACAAAGTAATAAGCATATAAATCAGATCTGAACCATGATAGCCATTTAACATGAGGGTTTACAACCTTAAGTATGATATAAAAAACAAACCCTTATATATATATATATATATCAGAATATATATATATATATTCATTCAGAATAATTATGGTAACCATATTACAATCTAAAGAGGTCATCTCAGACCATACATATTAAATGACAAAGACTTAATCCCTACAAATCTTCCCTGATGAGAGATCCTAGCTATACCCTCCCATTTCAACCCTTGTTATAGACCCTAGTGCCATACAGAGGCCTATTACATCCTTCATAACCCTTAGCACTAAGTTATCTAAACCCTAGCACTACTGCAACCCTCTATTACTCAACACTTGTGTCTGTTCTTCTTTTGTCTTCTCTCTATCTCAGTGTTTTCCTTGCTTTTGAGCATCTCTTTTTATAGGATCAACACCCACCACCATGCCTTCTCTCATGAACAGATCACATGCCAAGTGTCAATGTGGTCCTCCAATGGTGAATGATTATCCCTTTGCAAGCCCTCCACTCTCTGTAATGATGTCTTCTGGGAATATTCCATGCATGGAATATCCTTTTCTTGACCTCCAAGGTTCCAGGATGGCACCTTATCCACTCAGCACACCTAGTCAAGTCATGTTTTTCCTCAAGTTCCTCCATAATGCCAAATATGGCTAAGTCCTTTGAACCCAATGCTCTGTCCTTCCTTGCGCACCCTGGTTTCTCCTAAACCCTTCTTAAACCCTTGTCTTGTGCAATTTTCCCTGCAGACCCTTCTTCTTCCTAGCCCAATGCATGCACATCCTCTTTGGAATGTAGACAATATTTCATGACCCAATAGTAATTATGAGAAAATATTTGATTAGGATATTTAAATCCTTGTTGCAGATAACCCTGAAGAGGGTTAGAGTATTATTTTGGAGCTTGAGCTTGTTTTCTCTTGAGGGAGACAATCTCATTTGTTATATTTTTAAGATGCATATTAAGGCTTTCAATTTCATCTAATTTGATAGAGGAACTAGATGTGGAAGTATAATATGAAGTAGAGGGTTGATAAATGACAGAAAAGACGGGTTGGGTACCATGTGGAAATTCATGGAAAATAGGCATGGGCAATATAGGGGCTAATTTTCTTGCTTGGATTAAATAGTTTTCAACCCTAATGGCTATTACATAGAAATTTGGTAATTGAATATGTTATACAAATAACTCTCCTAGTTATTTGGATAACTTATATCTTCATTTTAACTCTGATGTTTCACATTTCAGGATTGCACACACTCAAGCTCACTTGACTTATTCCCTTGGTCATAGTTTTCCTACATGCCCCTTTCTTTTCCTCATGCGCCCTTGTGCACTTCCTTTTTCTCTTTGTTCCACTCCTCCCTCATGCCCACCTTCTGCACATTGACCATACATTCTCTACTCACCAATTTTCCCCACTTCCCTATGTACCCATCCCGTACACCTCCTTCTTCTCTCCTCTCACACCTCATTCTTCCACATGCGTTCTTGCATGCCCTTCTCTATGCTTTTTATCCTAGGTCACCTTTTTACATGCTTGAGTGTGTCATATGCAACCAATCAGAGTGTGCCAACAGGGTACTAAATCTCTACAACAAATCAATGGATGACATGTGGTATAAATGACAAAGCATATGCATAGTTGGCCAAAATTTCAGCCAATCCACATGGGCCATGTGTTTCTGTACACCGATGAATCTGACATACTCTGACAGCTGTATTTTTTGCTAAAGAGCTCTAATTGGCTCGCACCTAGAATTATCAGAGAGCTACTACCACAAGCTACAAATTGGACAGTTAAAATTCAAATGTAGGTGGGATTTTTTAGGTGGATAATAGGGAAACGTCTCTCAGCTCATCAATGCACACATCTAATTGACCTTAACCACTAGATTTCATCAGATCTTTCCTTCTTCCTTATTCTACACACCAAATAGATCTGATAGCCTTGTAGGAGGATTTGTAGGAATTTATCACTTGTTGTTGGTGGTTGAATATTTAAATTCAAGTTTCCTTCTCTTTCTCCTTCTCTGATCTCCTTATTCTATAAATAGAACAGTTCTACTTTGTAAAAAGTATCCCTCTCTGTTGTAATGAAACCATGCCAAAATGGTGGTTGAATTCCCATGAGTCTTAGACCTTGGCATGGTATCTGCAATTTATTCTCACCTCCTGCTATGAATGTAACTGACTATGCATCCCTTAAGCAATAAAATCATGTTTTGTGGAACTTCTATCTTCCCTTTATTGTTTTTCTTTGTATCTTACCTCTCTCTACATTTTCTAGTATGATTTATGTACTCATGTGTTTACAATTCCATTTTCATGTGTTGTGCATGCTGGAAG
Organism: Taxus chinensis; assembly: GCA_019776745.2. NCBI lineage: Eukaryota > Viridiplantae > Streptophyta > Pinopsida > Cupressales > Taxaceae > Taxus > Taxus chinensis. The sequence goes on along the minus strand of CM034154.1, from coordinate 13,980,294 downwards.
GCATAGCCCACATGTTGATCTATGGCACATGTAATTTTCCCTCTTCTTCTGCACCCTCTCTATTTCCTTCACCACTCATGGAGAGAGATTGACCCCTTTCCTCCTGGTGCTTACGCCTTCTTTAGCTTAGTATTTCCCCTTTCGGCACATCCTTCTATCCCTAGTCCCTTGGCATGTTTAGTGTAGGATTCTTTTTTAGCATTAGGAGTAGTAGTAGCATTAGAGGTAGGTAGAGGGACTGGACTTCTCTAGAAATATGTCCCAAGTGCACAAGGTCCCACAATTTGGAGATGGTTCCATTGTGGCATCAAACACCTCATCCCTTCTGAGATCCAATATGCGGGTACATGTTTGAGAAACCAACAGTTTCTGGCATGCCCAATGGGAGTAGTTTGAAGAGCTATACATCTTCATCTCAGTAATTTTGATGTGTTATTTGTGAGATCTAGCCTTTGGAGGATTTTTTCAATGCATCTGGAAACTCCACCGATCCAAACACACCCAGTATATTATGTGTAGACCGGTTTTTTTTTCCATTCATTTCTCCTTTCTCTATTTTTCCATGCTCCTCCCTTTGAAGTCCTGAAATAATGATGTATTTATCTTCATGGAATTCTCATTTACAACAGTAAATCTATTTTTCTCCATCACCATAGTTTCAAAATCCTCCTCTAAATTTGTTTTATAAGCCCCGTTATCTTGAAAATGCATATAACCCACCTTTTTCTTACCATAATGTTTATGAAGAACAAGTTTATGTAGATGATGGTAGAAACTCCTTGGCAAAAGTTGATTTATAGAGGAAGGTGTGAAAAAAGATGTTATGGACATGATGCTAGCTCATGTATCCTCAAGTGCTCTCACAAAGGTCAAGCTAAAGTTAGGCTACATGGTCAAAACTATGTCCATGGGTCGACCCTGTACCAGGCTAGTTGCTATGTGTGTGAACAACGTAAGCTACATTTCATCACTAAGATACTGCCCCAAGTTAGAAAGTGGGTAGAAGAAATGGAGGCTCAAAAATCCCAATTATGCAACAACCCTATCAATAGGGAAACCCTACATTACTGTTGATCAGAGAACACTTGATGGAACTCACACAAGAAGTCTACATGGGAAAGTAGGCTAGGTTTAAGGGCATGAATGGATAGGAAGAATGCACGTGCAGAGGGAAAGTTCAAAATTTGATACTTAGCATATTTTGAGCATGAAGACCTATTTTTAGAAGATGGCGTGCAGAGCACATAAACGATGCAGAGACGTGCGTGCCACCATGCATTGTCTATCTTTAGAGGATCGGATCAAAGGTTATTTTGTACATGGAGGTGAGCTAAGAATAGGATTGTCACTTCATTTAACTATAAGAGGTCTATAGATAGCACACTTTCATGTGTGGCTATGCCTGTAAATGGTGCATGGCTATTAATAGCATGTGACCTATTTTTAGAATAGAGAAGTAGTGAAGGGAAAGTACCCACCCTATATATGATGTGGATCACATAGAGTAGATATATAGGTATATGCAGAGCGTAAAAGCATAAAGAGATATGTGCATATGACTGGATTACTGTATCAGATCCATATGCATTGGTATAGATTGCCATTATTGTAAGGAGCTTTTGTGTTTATTAATAGATGGAAGATATTGGCTGAATCTAAGTGTCATTCCTGTGTGAAATCAAGTAGTGCATGTTCTTGATTCAATCATGATTACTGTTTAAGCTTGTTCTTTCATATATCTGAATGTAGAATGCATTGTAGAATGATGGATTAGTTATGGATCTATATGTTTCTTCCTTCATCATGCTAACATCCTTCTACAGTAACCCTAAAGAGGGACCTGATACCTTTGTGTGATTTGGGTGAGTGCTCAGTCTAGGCTGAGTGATGTGCCAACGTGACTAGGGTGTTATCTAGTAAATTCTAGGCTACATCATTGGTTCCATTTCCGGGACCTCTTTTTTGGTTGTTTTCAGGATGGTTCACGATGAAGACATACCGGTTAACTCTAGCAAGTATTGAGGAGTGGATACATGATTTGGAGGAAGAATATGCACGGTGGTTCAGCATTGGATCTTAGTTTAACGCACACAGTTGGGTAGAACATAATCTATATGACAACTCATATGAGAGATTTTTCACCATCTTTCTAGTAAAATTATACGAGTGGATGATTGCTTATGCATCTAAGAGGAATTGGAGGTATCGCGCACTTGTCTAGACACAGGAAGAATTTTCAGGCCCTTTATGATGCTGATATGATCTGGACTCATTGTGGATACGTGGTTTCATGGTGTTCTAAACAAGTATATTCTGAAATATTCAATTTCAACGTATTCTTTCTCGGAGGTAGCTGAATTCTAGTTTTTGCGGTATCCTAGAGGAACATATCTACAAGGTATTCCACTGGCGATCAAGATCTTGATGGTAACTTTGAACCTGGAGAGTAAACTGATGGCTAACTAAACCTCACCATGCATGTGAGGGTAAGGAACAAGTTTGGTGAAAGATGGACAGACCTAGTGGTAGAAAGGCAGAGAGAGGAAAGGTGGCTTAAGTATAATGAGGCACGCATGAGAGGGAGATAGAGAAGCAACGTACTTTTGCAAAAATTATGGCGTTGAGGAGAGAGATGGCTCATGAAGGATTTGTAGCTCACGTAGAAGACGTGGAGTCAAAGCATCAAGAACTCCCCCATCTTGGAAAGCATGATAGATATCCCCCCTTGGCTTCACACAGAAGTACACTAGCAAAGACTACCTGGGTTGTGAGTGCACATCTTAATCCACCTGGTGACCTAGCCCTTGCACTTGGTTTTCCAGTATCTATTACAATAAGTAACCAACAAGCTGACTTGGGAATTAGTAAAGAGGAGTAAGTCAGGAAGCAAGCACATCAATGACAGGTCAGACGAATTCATTATTTGGAGGAAAATTTTTAGGCGCATCATCCACATAGAACATGAGTGCACAAAATGTTGGATTCACCTCTAGAAGTGGAACTACCTCACAGACTATAGGGGTTCAATATAGTACTACTATTAGAGCATAGGGGAGTACATCTACATGTCCTATTCCAAGGGCAGGTGGAGGATCAGTGAGGTATAGGTGGTTCTAGTTCCAGTGGATTTGGTGGTTCTGGGTATCACAAGAGGTGGATCAAGGTCAAGGTAGTAACCAACAAAATATCTATATGGAGATGTCTCTTCATCTCCTGGAGTATAGAGGTATAGAGGATGCTGCCAAACATGTGCATATGTGTGAAATATTATGGCGCACAAAAGGGATCACAACTTCTGAGTGTAAGGAAAGTCAATTCACTACTAACTTGTAAGGATGAGCACACAACTTGTATAGAAAGTTTGACCCTGACAAAACTTGCGTGGATTATGCAACACTGAAGGATGCTTTCTTAAAAGAGTTATATATCCCAGATTTTGAGTAGAAGAGTATCAACGTGCTCAAAGATATCAAATAGGGCACTAATGAGAGTGTACATGAGTATGATGCCCACTTTAAGACACTTCTATCTAAGCTGTCTTATGATATTCACGCTAGCCAATATGCACAATGGTTTGTTGGAGGATTGATTACACCATTTAGAAGGGAACTATCACATAAGACATACACTGATCCATGTGAAGCATTGGAGGCAGCTCTACGTGCTGAGGCAATTGGGAGTATTGACACTGGTGTTAGTCCATTCTTAGAGGCACAGATTACAGCCATGGTAAAGCAATTAAAAAAATATCAGAAAATTTAGCTCATGAAATGCGCTCAAGGATTTGGTGTACAGATTGTGAAGTGGAAGGTCACACCAAGGATAGTTTCCCTCACAGATCTATACGTTCATTATTTTTAGACTGTGAAATCTTTCATTTGAATCATGATGCTAGTCACTGTCCTTTGTTATAACATGTGATAAGGAAGAATGTATCCTAATTTTGCAAGATTTTCAGGTCCATGACCCATGATACTAAGGATTATCGATTGATTGGTCAAATCCATGATGCTATAGACATTGGGGTATGACAGACAAGTGTAATGAATATAATCTAAGAACAATAATGAGAATTAGGATCAGGATCATAATCAACACGCGCTATGACAAGAATGAGGGCCATTTTGAAGGAGGTCATGGAAGAGGACATGGATATCATAGTGGATATGGAGGACGAGGCTGTGGTGGAGGAAGAAGCAAGCTTCCTTGATGAAACGTGCTATACATGCAGATCCCCTGATCATTATAGGTAGGAATGTCCCAAGAAATGTTACATGTTCTTTCTGTAGAAATAATCATAGCTATGAGGAGTTCCTAGACTTATATGAGCATCTCAAGTAAATAATATAAGAAGAAAAAAAAAGGCACAGGGATGGTTAGGATCCAACGTGTGGAGGAAAATTAGTGGATGCCCAAGATACCACCAAAACCAGAGGCCTTAACTGTGAAGATTACCACACACACTGAAGCAACATGCATAATAGAGGCATCGTACTAGAAGCCTACAATCACTAAGGAGGAGGTTCTGAATGCAAGGTACCCAGAGCCTACCCATCAGAAGGAAGTATATCAAGAGACCATGAAGGTCCTCAAAAATATTCAAGGTGAAATACAATGTTTAAAAGAGCAGTCCAGAAAGATGGAACATAAGAAAGAAGTAGGGAAGGTCCCCTTTGATATTGATGACATCAGAGAGGTTTGTAAAATGATGTTCTAGGAGAATATTATTCCATTCTTAGGGAATTGGTTGAAGGGGAACACTCCATGTGAAAGCAATGAGAATGAATGACAGATCCTACATGCAAATATTCCCCTTGATAGCATTGACTATGATAAAGAGATCACTCTAAATGTTGTTGTAGATAGATGGTTATTGAGCAATATTTTGATTGATACAAGTGTGGAAGTCAATGTGCTTACTTTAGATGCATGGGTACAAATGGGGAGACCTCCATTACAACCATCATCTAATGTGTTATTTATGGAAAATAAGACTAATACCACTCCCATAGGAGTTTTGAAGGATGCATCTATAACCATATAAGGGGCCAAATTCACTAGGGATTTTGAGGTATTAGCACTTGCAGAAGCAGACAGTTTTTTAGCCTTGCTTGGATGCCCTTGGTGTTATGCGAATAATGCTGACTTGAGATTCAATAAGGGGTATATCAGCTTTAAGAACAAGGAGGAAAGGGTTGTGATACCTTTGACAGATGGGAATTCTACACCATATGTTGAGCCTCTAAGTGAGGAGGACTTAAAAATAATCTATGTACGTGATATTCAGGACCCAGAGGTCAATGAGCCATCAAAGGAAGACATCCTACAGTGGGGAGATTTTCATTCTATTAGTGATAATATGAGTATTTCTTGTGACAATTAGGCTCATGGTACATATGAACTAGTAGGTGCGAGGTAAAAAGCGTGGTTGTGTGAAAGAATGGACTTCATTCTTTCCGACGGATAGGTAGTGTAGTACCTTGGTATACAAGAGTATAAGATCTTCCTGTATTCTTACAAGCCATGTAGGCACAGTGGATAGAACAGGTCCATAGAAGAAGCACGTTAGCAAATATCTTGTGCGGGTCCACAACGCGCTGGTGGGTAGTTCACAAAGATAATCTTATGGAGTGGAAGGAGATAAAAATCACCCTATCTACCAGGTTTTTAAGAAGTAATGCACCTACACAGATTTACACTTATAATGGTGATCAACCTGTTCAGCACCACATTCAGCAGTGTGAGAGACTCTGGACAATATGACATGAAGCATTACCACCTTCACTCTGGGTGCATAAATTATATTCCACTCTACAAGGGTGTGCACACGCTTGGTATGTATACGCAGAACTACATCGAGAGACTGGAAAGTGTAAAAATTTGACTACAGGAATGATCTAGACCTTTGACTCCTTTTCTTCCCAACCTCCAGTAGAAGAGGCATTAAAATTTGTCAAGTGGTTAACCATGGGAGATAGTGCAAAGGAATAGGAATTCATATAGGAATTATTTGGTGTGAAATAAATCAGGTGCGCATTTTGAAGAAGAAGGAGAAGACTCCATATTTCTTGAACATGCTTGCCTTGAGAAAGAAAAAGGAAAGATGGTGTACATCGTGGATGATGAGGAAGTTGAAAACCTAGATATTGACCATTCACAGGGGGCATGTGAGGTCTTGGATAGTGCAGATAAGGATACACACACATACCATGAACCAATGAAGAAAAAGAAGGTCAATATAGGATCGGAGGCTGAGCCTAAGGAGGCCATAATTGGAGACTACTAGTCAAACTCAGAGGTGGAAAATATTATTGAGTTGACTACTCAGGGATTACCAGGACTTATTCCCTCACAGGGTATCATGAACTTAAAGGCGTGCATGAATCACTTGGGGAAATGAAGATAAAAATTAATGAAGGTGCACGTTTAGTGAGAAAGAGACCTTACAGAATGAATCCTAATTTGCGTGAAAAGGTAAAAGAAGAAATTGATAAAATGTTGAAAGTCTGGAATCATTCAACCTTTGGATGAGTCAGAATGGGTTAGTCCTATGGTGATTAGTATCAAAAAGGATGGTAGAATTAGAATTTGTGTTGATTACAGGGAGCTAAATGTAGCATGTGTCACAGATCCCTTTCCTACACCATTCACTGAGGAAATACCCTGGAAGGAGTAGTAGGGTGCGAAATCTATTCCTTTACAGATGGGTTTTCTCAGGTATCATCAGGTTCAAATTACCCAAGAGGATCAAGAAAAGACAACTTTTACTACTAAATGGGGCAGCTTTACCTATACTATGATGCCTTTTGAATTGAAAAAAGTACCTGCTGTATTCTCACGCATAGTTATTTAGGCATTCAAATATTTTATTCACAACATCTTACAGGTCTACCTCAATAATTAGACAATATATGGGCTTGTTAAGGATCACTATGAAAATTTGTGATTAATGTTTGAACAATGCAGGAAGTTGAGTATCTCTCTAAACATCAAGAAGTGCATATTTTCTACACCTTTTGGAACATTTTTAGGACACATAATCTATGAGGAAGTTTTGTTGGTTAATACTAAGGTTGTAGTCATTCTAGGCTTGGAAGTGCCTACTAGTCAAAGTGAGATGTGCAAATTTTTGGGTCACACAGGATATTATAGAAAATTCATCTAGGGATATGTAAAAATTGCCGCACCTCTGGATGAGTTACTAAAAGGAAAAGGTACATTCTATTGGGGAGAATCGAAGCAGCGTGCGTTTGAAACATTGAAAGAGAAACTTACTACCACGCCTATCCTACATTTTCCTTCATGGGACAAACCATTTCATGTACACGTGGATGCCTCTGACATGGCCATTAGCACAATATTAGCTCAACCTAGAGAATGTATTATTGATCATCCTATCTACTTTGATAGTAGGAAGTTGACTCATGCTGAAAAGTAATTATACAACTACAGAGCACAAAGCTTTGTCAATGATCTATGCATTACAAAATTTTATGCAGTATTTGCTAGCTACACCATTTGTATTCTATACAGATCACATGGCATTGAAATACTTGGTAAACAAGCCTGTCTTGTAGGGTCACATATGCAGATGGGTACTCTTATTTCAAGAGTTTGACTTCACAGTTGTGATGAAGCCAAGGAAAAGTAATTCTAGACCAGACCACCTATCTAGAATTCACTCAGGAGAAGAAGCACAGATAATTGAAGAAACCATGCCAGATGCCTAGTTATATAGGTTACAACACGTGCCAATTGAATTATGATGACATTGCTATGTCTTTCTATGGATTGGTATGACACTAGAAGGAATGAAGGCATTAGAAAAGAAACAACTTGTGCCATACATGTGACACCTTTTATGTTGATCAGTGGTGACCTATATAAGTTAGGTAGAGATGAAGTACTACACCATTGTGTATTAGAGCATGAGCGCAAGGATATTATGGAAGAGGCCCATGGTGGTATTGCAGGTGGCCACTATACAACCTACCACTATGCAGGTGATGCTACTACTCAAAAGATCCTACTTGCATTGGATTATGGTGGGAGACATTGGATAAAGACTGTAAAGAATATTGTAAAGCGTGCGATCATTGTCAGCACCTAGGAAAACTAGGACAAAGAGATGAAATTCCACTGAGACCTATTATTAGTGCAATACCATTTGAGAAATGGTCCATTGATTTTGTAGGACCTATTTCACTAGCCGTGCATAGGACTGGATCACACTATATCATTACTTGCATAAATTATCTCACACGGTGGGCAGAAGCAACACCTATGAAGGAATTTACATTAGCTACATCAACTAGGTTTCTATGGGAGAATGTTCTTAAAAGATATGGATGTCCTTTAAGCTTGAACAAGTGATAGGGGTACACACTTTTTAAATGAAACCATAAGGATCCTATTAGATGAGTTTATGGTTGCACACCATAAGACTACACCTTACCACCCTCAGGAAAATGGAACTGCTGAGGCCTTCAACAATATTTTGAGCCAAACATTGACAAAAAAATTGTGATGTTGGAAGAAAGGATTGGGATGATAAAGTGTCAGCTGTTATTTGGGCATATAGAACAACTTATAAGAGATTGAACAAAGCCACACCATTTCAGTTGGTGTTTGGTGCAGAAGTTGTTCTTCCTATAGAATTCATGTTACCTTCTTTACACATTACACACGCTGGAGGTCTAGCTGATGAGCATGCTTTGGAAGATCAAATTGAAAAGATGATTCAGTTGGATGAGTGACAAGCCATAGCATGTTGGAGTCAAAAGCAAGAAAAGGCCATGTAGAAAGCATGGCATGAAAGAAACATAAGGGATAAGAAGTTGATATTGGACAAATGGTACTTCTTTATGACTCTAAGTTCTTACGCCATCTAGGAAAGCTCAAAGTACATTGGTTGGGGCTATATGTCATCACTTACATACTTGAATCAGGTGCTTTCCAGTTAGAAGCACTTGATGGAACATGGCTACCTAGTTACTTTAACAGGAGTAGGTTGAAGCCCTACTATAAATAAGTCTTCTTGGTGTTTGTAATAAGGTAGTATTACCATTTAGATTAGGTTTTCAATTCTGTATTTCCTTAATGTATTTCCTTCATTGTCATTATGATTTGTCAATTTAGTTGTTGTTCTTTTGTAATAAGTGTGCTTGCACACATGAAGCTAATTACTATGTGAAGAATGTTTATGTGTAGAGGACTGCACATACTTTTAGTGTGGGGTGGTTGTAGTTATCCAAGTAAAAGACTGTGGGAATTGAAAGGTGAAAGGAATAAACTGCTACGGGTGTGCTTTAAGTCAAAAGAATATTACTTCTCAAATGTGTTGGGCCCCTAGAATATTGACCAAGTATGAAGGCACTTAGGTGCGCGGGATCCTAGTTATAGAATGGGGTGCACAAGGCAAAAGCACCCAAGAGAAAGGATTGAGGAAGCAAATAACATGCACGATGTGTGAAAGGAGGTTTGGGACTTAGAAAAATTGAGCACCCAAGGTAGAACATGTGAAAAGCATGATCAGTTGTGCGTGGATAAGATGCTAGCCTGGTAACAGGTAGGCCCATGAAAGAACATGACCCTAGGATGGAATATTCCTAGAAGATCATCATGAGATGGAATGTAGAGATCAGGGTTGAAGGAACATGATCGTAAATGAGGACCACGTTTCAGACACTTGGTGATGGATCTAAGGGCACAAGAAGGCGAGTTGGCAGCCCAGGAAAGTGATAAATACAAGTGCCTTCCCAGTGGGAAAATATATGGATAAGATAGAGATATACACATGAAAGAAGGATATATCATCTAGATATACATAGGGAATAGCGGGTTAGAGGGTGAGCGAAGCTCTGTAGGATTGCTGCAGAGTGGGTATTCTGGTTCAGGAAAGGATGTAATAAGCATGGAGTTGTTATTTTTTCTTTCTTTTCTGTTAGCTTAGCTACATATGTCCAGTGATGTGCGATGACTGTGGTCTACTCTCTGTGACATTGTGTAATGAACCAATGAATATATTGAGGCTACCTGTTATAGATAGATATGAATATTAATGGGTTTAATATATATTTTGTTCATATGAATTCTCTTTCCTTTCATGCTACGAATGAATGGTTGTATCTTTCTTTCTGTCATAGTAAATGCTCTGAAATTTGTTAAAGCACTTAGTCTGAAGTGACTGCAAGGATCTGGAGGCCGTTCTGAGCCCTATGGTTCTTGTATGTCTCAAATTATTTCCTAAATACTCTTACACTAAGGATCATAGATAATGCTTCCCACTAAACATCACATAAAAGAGAGACTCGGTACCCACGCGTGCCTTGGGTTGAGCGCTCAGCTTCTACTAGGTGATAAGAGCTAGTGCACATGGGGTTCTTCCTTTTGTGATAGAAGTAAAAATGACTACATCTTGGTTCCATTGAAGTGAAAATAGTCCTTGTGCACCTGAGACATCAACCACTGGTACAAGTAGATCTACTCTTCCCAAATAAGGCAACTTGTAGAGTTGCAACAACCCTGCCTTCACCAATTTCACCTTAACGTCATCGTCATATATGGGCAAACCATCAGGTGTTCACTTATTGGTGGGATGTACCAATTCTAATTCCATTTCTTTCTCTATGGTGTATGTGTGGTGATTATAGTCACTAAAAGGTATGCTTCTCAAGTGGGATTCCCATTCCTTTCCCAACATCACCCCATCTAGGTATTGCATCTCTGCATACCATTCTTCATTTGTGTCTACTTCGGGTTCTGGTTGTTTAGCCTTAGCTTTGACATTTCCTTTCTTTGGTGCCATGGTCGAGGTATTTTTATCACTCCTACCCTCTCTTTGTTACTCTGTCTTTCTTCTCCCAACCTTCGATCTCAGATCCGCAATATAACTCTTCTAAACCACATGCCCTAGGTTGTCAAACCCTAACTTGAATAGACCCTTCACAAGACAACGGTCCTTTCACCTCCTTCCACGCTCGATGTAATCCTTTTGGTTCGCAATCTCAAACATTCTCTTTGTGTTTTAATCACATGGATCTTCCACTCGATCGGATCTAAAAACCTTCATTTATAACACTCGCTTATATCTCCAACTCTTCATTTTTGCAAAGTAAAAATGAGAGTGCCCCAACCCTTTATTTATAGTTTTTCATTTTTTTGATCATTAAATGCTACTTTACCTACCCCATACTTTGTTCATGTAATGCATCTTTTTCAAACAAAGTCTTTCTTCTACGCCTTCACTCACGTGCCCTTCCTGCGTGTGAAAAATTCTCCAACCTTCTGGTCAACGCAACTAAACCAACTTGATAGGAGACTCTTGCATGTGCTTACCTTAATGCCGAAGGTACTTCTTCTGTCCAGATTTTTGCTTCCACCTACCTCATGTTGTTTTAACTGCACTTCCTTTTTCTTTGTACACGGGATCTACCAGTAGCTTTATCTTGGCACCAACCATTCTATCTTTTCTCTTCATCTACCTCTTTTGACCGGGCTACACAACAAGGCTCTTCAACACAAAGGGTTCCTTGGTACTTTTAATCACACGCTTCTTCATATTTTCTCCACCCCACATTTAAATGATGCGTGGCCCTATGCTCACTCATAAATTTTCCAAAAATAACAATAATGTTACCAACGCCCAAGGCGTAAAACCAAAACAACAACGTGAAAGGGAAACACAAGAAAGGGAAAATGTATAAAGGAAACTTCTAAAATAAATGGAAAAACTACCTTATTTACAAACACCAAGAAGACTTATTTATAGTAGGGCTTCAGCCTACTACCATTGAAGTGTCCAGGAAACTTCGTTCCATCTAGCACTTGTAATTGGCATGCGCCTAAATCAAGGATGTACTAGATTGTGTAGGGACCAAACTAATGGACTTTCAATTTCCCAGGATGGTGCAGAAACTTGGAATCATATAGTAACACCATCTTCCCAACCTCAAACTTCTTGTTTCTAATGTGGCGATCATGCCAAGCCTTTTCCTTTTCTTTTGCGCTATGGCTCCAACGAGCAAGTGATCATCTCTTGCATTAGTTCCTTTTTCTTCTAGCACTTGTTCATTAGGCGCACGTTACTTGTAGAGAAGGTAACATAAATTCAATTGGAAAAATGGCTGTGCCAAACACCAATTAAAAATGTGTGGCTTTGTTTAGTCTTTTATACATAGTCTGTAAGCTAACACTGCCGATACTTTGTCATCCCAATCTTGTCTTCCAACATCATAGATTTTGGTCAGGTATGACATTGGGCCCCTGGAATATTGACCAAGTATGAAGGTGCTTAGGCACGTGGGATCCCAGTTATAGAATGGCATGGAAGGAAACAACGTGTAAGAGAAAGGCTTAAGGAAGAAAATAGCATGCACGAGCGCAAAAGGAGGTTCGGGACTTAGCCAAAATGAGCGCCCAAGGCAAAACACGTGAAAAGCATGATCGGTTGCACATGGATAAGATGTCAGCCTAGCAATAGGTAGGCCCAAGAAAATTCAAGGGAATCTGGAGATCATCATGAGATGGAATGAATAGCTCAGGCCTGAAGGAACATGCCACCGACGATCAAGTTTGACACTTGGCAATGGATTTGAGGGCAATGGTTGAAAGCTGGGAAAGTTAAATACAAGTTTGGTATGGATTTATACGAATGAAAGACGGACATCTGGATATATGTAGGGAATAGTCGGTTAGAGGGTGATAAAATCCATAATTACTGCGAGTGGGTATTCTGGTTCACAAAGGATGTACTAAGCATGTCTTTTTCTTTCTTTTCTGTTAGCTTAGCAATATGTCTAGTGATTGCATGACTACAGTCTACTCTTTGTGATACTCTGTAATAAACCAAGAATATATTGGTACCTTATTCTAGGATATGAATAGCAATGGGTTTAATGATATATTTTGTTCATATGCTCTTTCCTTTCATGACGAATGAATGGTTGTATCTTTCTTTCTGATAGTATATGTTCCAAGCATGAAGGAATGCAAGGATTTGGAGTCCGTTTTGGCCTTATGGTTCTTGTATGTCTCAACTTATTTCCTAAATACTCTTACAGTAATCATAGATAATGCTTCCCAATTCACATAAAAGAGAGACTCGGTACCCGGCGTGCCTCGGGTGAGCACCCAGCTTCTGCTGGGTGATAGGCCGGTGTGCATGGGGTTCGTGTCCTTTTGTGAAGAGTAAAAATGGTTACCAAGGATGGAGATAATGAAAGGACAATATAACATGAGGTAAGAAGAGGCGATGATAACTACCAGTGAGAAAATACTGTGACGAGGTAGGCGCAAGGGCATGCAATGAAGAGAAGTCTGTGACTAGAGGGTAGGAGCCAAGAAGGTTGAGTTGGGGTGCAAAGATGTACCATGGAATGAAGAAATTTGGTCAATGTAAATGTGGTGAAAAATAAATGATCAAAATTTGAAAAAATATATAAGATCATTTTTACCATTGTGACTACAGATTATTTGAGGAAAGAGCAAGTGCGAAGAGCCGAGTGATCGAGTTAAGGTGTGAAGGGTGTGAACCAAGTGTGACAAACATATCTATGCAAAAAGAAGCCTACATCCCCGGTGGTGAATGGTTTGAGTGAAGCAAGGTAGAAAGAGGAGTTAGGTCCACCTAGGGTAAAATCGAGCTAGGGTTTGATTCACAAATTGTAGAGTTAAAGGAATGATTTATAGTTAAAAATTATACCCAAGAAGGCAGCTACAACAGGAGAAAAAGGAAAGAATAAGGTGGTCGTCGAGGAAAGAGATGGCACCCGAAAGCAATCCAGAAGGAGTCATCATTGACCAAGAATGGGATTCATGAAAGAATAAAAGTAAGTGAATACAATCATAGGCCTTAGAAATAAGGAGCTCGATTCATACGAGAATGAAAAAATGTATGGCAGATGACATGCCAGTTTATGATGATGCAAAGAGAAGCTTCTGACAATTATATGAGCTTCCATATTTTGGCAAGTATGAGCCCTGACCAGTGGCTCATGAGGAGTGCATGAGGAATTTTTTTTTACTTTGCATGACACAGAAGAATCTCATCCATGCTTATCTCAATGTGACAGACAGGCATCGGAGAATATAAAGAATGATCTCACAGATAAAGCTACAATACCAGACGAGTTGGGGTACCTAAAGGGTCCACATGGTATGGATAGACAAATTGAAGAATTGTATGCTTGTGATATAACACACCTGTTACAAGTTGAACGATCAGGATCGGTGGTCATAGGTTGTTGGTCAAAATCTGTCGCTTGGGCAGATCTATGGATAAACGAGCCAACAGTGTGCATGCATAGCCCCTCTTTGAGTCAGCAGTGGTTTACTGCTATTCTAGAGGAATCTTATGCAAGTCTCATAGATTCTGCCTTCGGGGGTTTGGGAATCCCAGTAGGTTTACTCTCTGCGAAGAGAAAGGAATGAAAGAGAGGAGGAATAAGGAACAGGTCCGAAGGGAGAAAAGAAATGAATTCCAAAGCAGAAAGGTGCAGGAGATTTATGTTTTCGGGTTGTAGTAAACAGAGGGTACTTGATAAATAAATGACAATAAAATAGAAGCAGAAGAATAAACACACAGATCTAACATAAGAAAGATCTAATGTATATAACACAGGTAAGCACAAAGTCTAAATATTGTAGTACTGTTCTGTTACAAAAATCTCAAAGTCTTTTCTCCTTACTCCTATTTCTCATCTGAAAAATATTCATCCATCCCTCAACACAACAAGTGTTATTTATAGAAGAAGAGGAGAAAAGAAGGCAAAAAGGAGCCAACAACTATTTACAAAGATATTTACAAAATATCTAAAAGTATGTGTTTTTACAACTTGATGGATGATCATCCCATGATGCTAACATGGATGAGTCATCATTTGGCATCAACATACTTCAGACATGAAAGTCGGAGAGAGAGAGAAGAAGAAGAAGAAGGAGGAGTAGCTACTCGTGTATCATGCGGCCGAAAGGGATAGCCTGCTTTTGAAGGTGATAGATATGGAGGCGCGCTATTCCAAAAACTTGGTTAAGGCCCATATCCTGAGAAGGATCCTTGTGCAGTTCGCTGATTGCCTATCTCCCGCTCATCTATGAGCTTCTCTGGGAGTTTGGAATAATCCTTTTCCACCTCAATGAGGAACCCGATGTAGTCCCCTATAGGCCAGCAGGTTGTTGATAGATTCAGTGTCAAATGTGACCTCTGGCCCTGTTCCTTGAGAAGCGATCATGGATGGTTTCATCACTGACCTTAAGATAAAGAAGGAGTGGCAACTCTGGAGACATGTCGAGAATAATTCACTTTGGTGCATTTCCAGGGCTGCTTACCTTGTCGATAGAATAAATTCAAGCTGTCCACCCGGTAAGTGGACATCTGAGGGCCCTTGGAAAGACACCGAACTTGACTAGATCTTTGACTGAACAGTCGAACATGTTGAAAGGTCTCGTGTTGGAGTCTAGCATGATCTAGCTGTTCTGATATGGCCCCGCTAATGCTGGAGCTCTTGTTCACCTATCGACTACAAATTGACAAACTCCTAACTGTCCTTGAGGATCTAGCTCCTCCACTCCTTGCTCACCAATCTAATTCGTTGATTTTCTCCTGGCTGAGAAGCTCAATTTCGGCGGCAGTTGTGGGAGGCGCACACCCAAAGGCTTGGAGCAGATGTTTGTTTTGCTCTTTTAGTAGCCTTTTCTCTTCTTTTGTTTCTTGAAGTTTTGACAAAGGGCGTCGACCGCGGAAAGAGCTCCCCCTGGAGAGTTTGATGTCCCCATTGTGACTTAGGAAACAGTAAAATCTTCGGAGATAGATCCTGGGGGATCGGGGTATAAAATTTCCATGATTCTCTCAGGCACTTTTAGAGAAGCGTGTAACATTTAGCTTCTTCGCCCCTTTGGCTTCTGAAAAGTCCATCGGAGCAATGGGAACTTTCCTCTTTTGTGCTCAGCTGCTGAGAAGTGGTCCTAAAAAGGACCAGAAACAGAGGGGGGGGGTAGCTGCTAGAAAAAGTTACCAAGGATGGAGATAGTCGAAGAAGTGAAAGGAAGGGAGTATAACATGAGGTAAGGGAAGAGGCCATGATAACTACCAGGAGAAGAAGATACAGTGAAGAAGGGACAGAGGACACTCAGGATGGTCAGTCACTCGAGGGGGGAAGGAAGAGAAGAAGAAGGGATAGAAGGGACCTCTGTTGTGGTAGCAATGCCGACATCCTGAAGAGAAGTAACTGCTGACTAGAGGGTAGGAAGGCACACTAGAAGGTTACTGTGAGCTTGCCCAATGGGTGTGAAAAGATGTACCGTTCATCTGGCACCAGTGTTCTGTCCTACGAATGAAATTGAAGCCTTTTCTATCAATGAACGAGAGGATATTTGGTAGCCTTTGTGAAGGAGCCAATAAATGATCCTTTCTTCTGATCAAAATTTAAATAAAAACTATATAAGGATGGGATGTGAATTCATTTTTACCCAGCTTGAAAAAATTTCCTTCACTAAGATTATTTGAGGAAAGAGCTAAGTGTGAAGAGCCAAGTGATCGAGCTTAAGGCCCAGCATAAGGGTGGCTCTCCCAAAAATGTGTGAAGCCAAGTGTGAATGTAAACAGGGCTCCCCATTTCTCCGTGCAAAAAGAAGCTTTGGCCTCCTAGGCAGATGGTGAAGGGTTTGAGGGCGATGAAGCAAGGTAATACTCATATATTTTGACCTGAGGAGTTAGGGCCTGGAAGTTTCCACCTAGGGTTCATATGGAATACTCCCGTTGATGCTGAATGTTGAGCTAGGGTTTGATTCAGGCACAAATTGTTTCCAAGTAGTTAAAGAATGAGCGTCAGAGAGCCCGAGACCCTGCTCATTGGTATCGCTGAGCTCTAAAAATGATTTGGGGCCACCGGGTTACCCAAGAAGGCAGCTTGGTCTTCATTGTCAGGCCTTGATGCAGGATGGCCACGAAAAGGAAAGAAGTGAAGACTACCTCGCCCTGGTTTTTGACACATCTTGTCGAAGAGGAAGACCATCATAAATTCATTGTTGATGGCTGACCCTCCGGCGAAAGGGAACTAATTTTTTCCATCCATGGAAATTTCTGAGTTCTGGCCCAAATATCCAGAAGGAGTCATCATATGACTCGACCACCCTTTGATATTTATACTTCATCTCTTCCTCAGAATGGGATTCACACATTTATCTAGAAAGAAGAAAAGACCCAATAAGTGAATACAATCATCCATTGGACCTCAGGGCGCAGAAAAATGTAGCTTAAGGGCTAAATAGGCAGCTGTTGCAAAGATTCCTTGCTCACTACGAGAAAATCGTGTTGCATGGAGACAGGAACCAAATGTACCTTGCATGTTACATGACATGGAAAAGCGTGTAACAGGGACTTTATGATGATGCAGGATTGAGAAGCGCCTTTTTACGAAGAGAATTTGTGGGTCTACCATGGAAAGGCGATTATATGAGCTTCCATATTTATGGATGCAAGTATGAGCCCTTGTACCAGATGGCTCATGAGATGTTGCACGACGTGCACCCAAGGAAAAAACAGGGTGATGGTTTATCACTTCATTCTTTTTACTTTTTGGGATATTCAATGACAAAGGGGTTCAGACCAAGTTAGAATCTCATCCGGAAGCTTATCTCAACGGTGACAGGACGAGAAAAGAACCTTTGAAGGCCACGGGTCCACAACGTGAGAGGATATCAGAAGAATGATCTCAAACCATAGGTTAGCTAAAATGCGCCACCCACCTTTTGAAAGGTGCATGATCTTAAAGACCCTTTGGCGCAGAAAATATTTGACAACAGAAGTTGGGGTACGTCGACAAGGGTCCATGTTGGTATGGATAAAAAGTGGGGCAGACAACAGGCGCATTGAAGAAAGGCTTGTCTTGTGTTGTGTGCCAAGGTTTTAAAGGGGGTGCAACACACCTTGTTACAAAAGGGATTGAACGAAGGGATCCCTAACGAGATCGGTGGTCAAAAATTTCCCTTCTCAGGATAAATACTATGTGGATACACGTTGCGTACAAGATGTCAGAAGGAGTAGTCTACAATATTGTAGGCTACATTACAGAGAAAATAGTATAGGAAGCATGCACAGGAGGGAAGATCAGCTTTGGGTCTGTTCTATTATCACTGGTATTCATGGAAATTGGAGTACCAGATAGGCCGAAGGAAAAGGTATGGGAATACCCCATGGAGAATAAGTCGCTAGCTGAAAGGTTCAGCAAGTACCTATGTAAAGGGTCCATGACAGATGACATCAAGCAAAGGGTAGAGAAATGGTACGATAGGCTCCACACAGAATTTGGAGAAGAGTGGCGCATCCTGAAGGACCTAGCCTCAGTAGTGGGGAAACAAGTCTAGTTTTTATTATATCAACATTTCTGCATCATGCGTTTCCCAATGAGAGATGGAGGTCTGGAGCCCTTGGTGTAAATTACCTTATGCATTTATTGAAAGGTATTTCCAAGCATCTGTTCACAAATTCAATGACACACGACCGACTGGTATACAATGAAGATAAGGTAGACTGCGACTACCACACATTGAGGAAGAAATATGTGTATCCAGGAAGAAGTGCCTATGTCGAGAGGCTCATTTCGAAGGTGTTGAATATTAAGCCAATAAGTTTGGATGTAGGAGATATAGGGGTAACATTAGTGTATCTTCAGCTGAAGACCAATATGGAGAAAAATAAGTATGTGGAGAATGAATTCATGCTCCCAGGGCCACTGAAGGGTAAGCACACAATGGAAAACATATCGGTGCAAAGGCCCACAGAAACTATTGAAGTAGAGGATGAAGAAGAGGAGCATGAAGATAATGGAGGCTTAGAGCACAAAAGAAAGAAACCATATGACAGAGAAGATTCACAACACGCGACCTCTCCATCTCAGGGATAGGATGAAGAGGAAGATATTGAGGTTGAACAAGGGGAACATAGATTTAAGAAAGTAATCAGATGCACAAGGACTCAAAATGGAACCCCAAAAACGGTAAGGAAATCACCTCGTCTCTTTCCACACAAGGAGATTGCTGAGCCAAAGAGGAGAAGAAAGTTGAAGTTGGATGAAGAAGAGAAGGAATCAGGGGAGAGCAAGCATGCATCTCCTACCCAAATTGAGTAAGAAGATAAGCCACAGAACGAGGAAGAGCAAAAAGATGAAGAGATGAAGGATAGAGAAGAAAGAGAGAAGGAAACCTCTGGATCCACGCATGTGACTGTTCAAGGTGTAACAGGAAAAAATCCTAACTTGGAAGCTACAATTCCCAAGGGTCATAGATCAAAGAGGATGAGTGGGGAACACAGTACACCACTCATGGGATATGTAGAGGACACTGAAAAAATCATTTGTGCCTATTTCCAAAGTACTGTAGAACAAAATGATTTATTTGGCTAGGAATTAATGGATGGGGATATGGCGACCATTTGCACTAGATAACAATTGTCATGGTCAATGCACACCCACATGGATGAGCCTAATTTTAATGTATGTGAGGAGTCATCTGTGTGAAGATGTGTGAAGAAGACACCTCAACCTAGACACATAACAGTTAAACCTACTGTTATGTTAGATGAATAGGTTAGCAATGCACTGGTAAAGGTTTCTACTGAGGTTGTAAGAAGAAACATGGACAAGGCTGCAACAATAAGAGTGCTGCGTGAGGAGTTGAAGATGAAGGATGTAGTGATAGTGTGCCTGACACAAGAGAAGGACTTGGAGTAGAAAAATAATGTTGCATTAATTGGCATGACAGAGGCCGTTAGAGATCATGTGATGAAAGCGTGTCCGCATATGAAATCTAAGGTACCAGAATAATTCCCCTCGGCAATGCATTATGTTAGATATTTGGTGGACTTGTTATTGGAAGAGGACAAAATCAGAATGCCAAAACTGAAGAATCCTAAAGAAGAGGAAAAAAGGGCTAAGGTTGCAGTAGTCAGAAATATTGCATCATATGAAGGCCTACTACAAGTGCTCTAAGAAGAATTGAAAAAGGTGGACCATGCCTTAAATATATGCACAACTCCAGAGGCCCTGATCAAGGTAAAAACTCTGGAAGAAGATAATGCAGTCCAGAAGGCTATGAAGGATGATACCTTGGGCCACGCAGAATGGTTAAAAATCATAAAGAAAAAGCACAAGGCCCTAACAACAACACAAGAGCCACACAAGGAAAGATTAGATGAGCTTGGGAAACTCATTGCACAAAATATGGATGCGCTGGAAGGAAAACATACTGCAATGTCTAGCATTATGTTGGTATTGCAGAATGAAAAAGGTGAAGTTACACAAGATGAACTGGAGTCTATTATTATGGACATACCAGAGAAGGCAAATAAATCATTCACTGAGTGGCAGGCCTTGGAGGCTGAAATAAAGGAGGAGTATCTAGAGTTGATCCTTCAAACTGATACAGATGAGGCTGACTCATAAACCATTATTTATTCATCTACATTCCTTCTTATTCTTTCCATTCAACATTCTTTACTTCAATTTTGGAGATAACCATTTTTGGGACGACAATGAGATTAGTGTGGGGTAATGTTGATTAAAGAATACTTGTTAGAGATCACACAAGAAGCCCGTGAGAGAGAGAAGTCCAGGATCAAGGGCACGAAGGGACATGAAGAACCTAGGCGTGGAGGGCAAGTTCAAATTTTAGGACTTAGCCAATTTTGAGCATGAAGAACTATTTTTAGAAGATGGCGTGTAGAGCACATAAACAAGGCAGAGATGTGCATGCCACACATTATCTATCTTTAGAGGATCGGATCAAAGCTTTTTACATGGAGACGAGTTAAGAAAAGGATTTCACTTCAGTTAACTATAAGAGGTCTATAGATAGCACACTTGCATGTGTGGCTATACCTGTAAACGGCGTGTGGCTATTAGTAGCTTATGGCCTATTTTTGGAATAGATAAACGGTGAAGGGCAGGTCCCCACCATATATATATGATGTGAATCACATAGTAGTTGATATATAGGTATATGTAGAGCATAAGAGGTAAGCATAAAGAGATATGCACATATGAATGGATTATTGTATCATATCCATGCGCACATCAATATAGATTTCCATGATTGTAAGGATATTCTGTGTTTATTAATAGATGGAATATATTGGATAAATCTAAGTTTCATTCCCATGTGTAATTGAGTAGTGCATGTTCTGATTCAATCATGATTATTGTTTAAGATTTTTCTTTCCTAGATCTGAATATGGCATGCATTGTAAAATGATGGATTAGTTATGGATCTATATGTTTCTTCCTTCATCACACTAACATCCTGCTACAACAACCCTAAAGAGGGACTTGGTACCTTTGTGTGCTTCGGGTGAGTGCTCAATCTAGGTTGAGTGATGTGTCAACCCGTCTAGTGTTATCTGGTGAATTCTAGGATGCATTAGGTAGTGTAAACATATAAAAGAAGACAAGGATGAAATCCCCTAACTAAAATGATAATAAGTCTCAAATATGGGTTTTTGAGACAAGGGGGCCTACTAGATCGTGATTATGTACCATGCACACTTTCAGCACTTACGCTTCAACATTAGAACCTAGTCATGCAAGTAGAATACAAAAGTGGTGGGCACATGACATCTAACGGTATTCGTATACATTGTTTACTTTTTTCCAAAAATGGGAAATAAGAAAACAAGGGTGTAGACCAAGTGGTGTTAAAATAAACTTAGTGTTATTTTGGTAGAATTTCACCTTGTCTTAGGACAAGTGAAAAACTAGGACAAAAAATGACACGAAGTAGATTTCATGATGAAATTTCACACGGTTTCAACTTTAAGAGATTATTTACCTTGTTCGAAAAACAAGAGTTTGAATCTAACAAAGTTGTCACTTTGTGAGAGCTCTCAAGTATACTATCTAAGATAAAAACAATGGCTATAAGCCATAAATCTTCCTAGGTGGTCCTCTCTCTAGGTATCACAAGATATCTAGAGCGAGCTCGATTTACCAAAAAAGTGCACTGAATAATTTGGAAGTATCTCAGATTTACTTTACCCCCTTCATTATAATGAGTGCTAAAGTGCATTCAGTTATACTTTCACTAGGGTTGCGATACATATATCTTTGACGCTAATCTCACCAAGGCGTATTAGACAAGTCGGTGGTCTAGAGCAATTTCTTGTTTCATTCACAAGGTTCCCTCTTGCATGAACTACTTTAGGGTTCCTAGGACCACCCTCATTATTGTAGCTTAAGGCTTATGCCAAAGGGGTTATGTTCTAGTTGAGCGGGATGAGACGTAGCTCTTAATTGAAACCTGTAAGTACAATGTGATGATTGTGGTGTATTTTTTTTAATCTTTTAGACTTAATGTGGTTTTTGTCATACTCCTTTTGGCAACCTACAATCACACATGTAGTTAGAAAAATTATTTAGGTCCTCCTTTCTTTGACTAGCGTTAGGTTCTTCACAAAATGGTTAGTAGTTTCAAAATAGATTCACAATATCATAAGAAAATAACCATGAAAAATGCTTGTAAATCAACTAACTACCATCAAATTTTACAAAAATTAGGTTTATTATGAATTCATCCTTGTGTTTTTTAATGAAAAGACTAAAATTGCTTTTGATTCCCAAGATCACACTAGGTACAAGGGAAGAGCATACACAAATTCTATCCTTGGTTATTTAGCAAGTGAAAAAGCATTTAAATTAAAAGATGATTAACAAAGTTTCCTACCTACTCTAATGATAGAAAAAGAAGGTTTAAGAGTGATTTTGATTCTCTAGATCACACAAAGTGCAAGAGAATAACATACACACCTTAACCTAAACTAATACAAAGCATGGAAACAAGATTAATTCCTTCAAACCCTACGTGATTTTATGAGAAAACTTAATCTAAATCCATGAAATCGACAAAAATGGCATCTAAAAACCTTTGAAAAGTAACAGAAATCCTAAAAACCAAAATGGAAATTTTGAGTTTGTAGGAAAAATTTAAATAGACACACCTGCGCACCCCTGTCAGTGTATGCACACCTGTTTCAATGCTTGCACACCTTTGTCAATGTGTGTGTTTCCCCTTTGTAAAAATGACTGAAAATTAAAAAATATGAGCTAACGTGTGCGCTTCTAGAGAAGCGGGTGCACGCTTGTTTCAATGCCTATGCTCCCCTGTTGAAGTGTGCGCTTCCCCTTTGTAAAAATGACTGGCAGTTGAAAAATATGAGCTAACGTGTGTGCTTCCAGAGAAATGGGTGCACACCTGTTTTAACACCTGCGCTCCCCTGTCGACGTGTGTGTGCCTGTTTCAACACCTGCACTCCTGGTTCAACGACTACACACCCCTTTGCTGGAAGTGGTCAAAATTTAAGTTTTGACAAGAATTTTTTCAAAAAGGTTAAATCTTTGGTATTTTTTTTAGTAATTTTGACAAGGGCTCACCTCCTTATATCCTAAAAAAAGTAAGAAAACACAATTTCTACCACTAATCTAGTTGAAACAACTTTCAAAAATGAAAATTAATCTATAAAACTTTGAAAATTACTCTAAAAATTTGAAACTAATCTAAAAATCTTGAAAGTACTCTATAAATCTTGAAAGTAAACTAAAAAAATTGAAATTAATCTAGGAAACTTGAAACTAATCTAAAACTTGAAATGAAAAACTTTAAAACTAGATTAAAAAGCTTTAAAAATCGAATGCAATGGGGTATTATCCCACCGGGCATGCCAAATGATGACACCCTAAACTTTACAAAGAAAATTGCATGACTAAACAAGGAAAGGTAACACCATTACCATCCATATAGCCAAGGTTCTAAGTCTAGGAATGTAACATTAAGATAGAAGCTTAAAAGAATGCTTAACGAGTATGAAAAAAATACAAAATCTAACTAAACATGCCTACTAATATGCTTGAATTACCTAACATAGGCCTAAGTAGACCTAAGAGGGAAACCAAATGGTTATGGTTGCTACTCCAAACAAGGTGAAATGGCCTCTCCAAATGACTACTTGGTCATTTTGCATATCCATCTACTAACCCCATTGAAGAATTTAATCAAGGATTGAACTTGGCTATATATCATATTTATTACATGAGATGAAAATCAAAGAATGGTGTAAAGTATAAATGAATGAGGTGTACCCTTTTTATAGTTTTATTTTTGGGAGAAACTTGTATTTTGGTGCATGTGGGACTAAAATCCCCAAATTAGATTAGAATTACTAATCATGATTAGGCCTTGCTAATCACAATTAGTGAATTACCAAGTGATTAAGAGGTGTGAAGCCCTAATCAACCGCTTAGGGTCAACTAGGAGGCTAGGATAAGCTTTTGAAGCTTGTTGAGACATTTTGGAAGATGGGGTTTGAGTCATACTAGGGTATATTGACCAAATCAAGGGTAAAATAGGCTTAATTAGCTAATAAACGCTAATTGTCAGTTTGAAGAGGATTTTGACTTACAATTCGTTGTAAAGTGGTATCCTAAATGTGAAAGAGGTTTGGTGATCAATGAAGTGCTTGTTAACCAACCAAAGTGGCAAGAAACATTAGTTAATTAGTAAAGATTACTAATTATAAAGGAATGGGGAAGAATAAGAGTGATTTGTGTGTATTTTGGCAATACGATTGCAAAAGTAGAATTTAGGTGTGTACAACCTCTACACGCATGATCCCATCTTTCTCGCCCTCACCCACACACTTTAATACACCTCACTATTGGTCTTACGTACACCCCTCACATGCATACCAAATTCATTCCTCCACACATCATTTGTCTCACATACCACCCTCGCTCGATTGTCGTCCTAAGGTGTCATCATCCTTGCCACAAATTATCGGACCTCCATCCCTAAACCTTATTAGTTAACACCTTCTTTATGATACACATCAGGGGCATAACACATTGTATCCAATTTACACCCTCTCTCATAGTTTCTTATATCTATAGAGTCTTCCATTACATATTTTTCTGCATGTTATCATCACTTCTATATCGTGCATTGTAGCTCCCTCGTTACCCGATTATGCACTCTTGTGCTTCGGTTCACACTCGACTATTGAGATATTAACATTAAAATGAAAACCACATACCACACATCCTACACTATCATATACATACCTCATTTACTAGTCATTTCTACATCATCTATCTTATACATGCTACACTAGTCATAATTATATATGAGTCTAGTTTTACATTACATCCACACATTCCATCTTTACGCTTGGTCACATTATCCATGGGTCTAGATTTACCTATCACCACTACATATTCTATCTATACCTATCATCACACTTTCTACATTTTGCCACGTATTTACACATCTCATTCACCATTTGGTCACCTACACTATGTTGTTCTACGGGATACACTCACCACCCTATGATGCACTCTAGTCCCTCGATCCATACTTGCTTACCGAGGGTTCCTTGTCCATGGGAGGGACATTTTCCAAGATGTTATAGTCCAGATCAGAAGTTGTAATTCATAGCTAAGATGTTTCCAAGGATCACACAATGGATTATGGAGATAGAAGCTTTTGTAAACAATGTTAGTCAATCTTGTCAATGGGAAAATCTAGAATTTCCATCTCACAACTCTCTCCCCACTCCCCAATTTATGACATCTCATACTAAAAATCAATTTACAAGTGTCTTGGTGTTGCCCCAATTGTTGAATTCCCTTCTCCATCCACTAATCTTCCATCTCATCTCAACTTCTCTACCCTTTTCCCTTCCAAACAGTCATCCCCTCCAAAGAAAGAAGAAGATCTACCTCCTCCACCACCACAAACAATGCAACAAATAGTTGTGACCCAACCCACCCCTCCTCTTGCTTTCCCAAGTCCATGTTAGGAAGAAAACAATCAAATAAACAACCAAGGGAAACAAGAAGTAGAGCCCAACAAATAAGAAATGAAAAAGAATCTAAATATATGGGCTCTTAAGTTTGGAACTGAAAAAATGCCCTTGCTGGTCAAGCCTTTAGAGGAGGCTAAAGTTGATGAGCCAGTGGTGGCTAAGGTTGATTTTGTTGTAGAAGTGGAACAAGAAGAAGATCAGTAATCCATATACTCTAAATGCAGTGTCCATGATGGAACTCTATTTGAAGAGAATGCTAATCTAGTCCTAGTTGTAAAATCAGTTAAGGAAGAGAAAGAACAACCAAATCTTAGTCCAGTTAAGGAAGATAAAATGGAGGAAAACCATAAACCCAAAGGTCTTAAATATAGAGTAGGCCACACAATAATATTTAATCCTTCTTCCACCTTCATCCTCACCAAATTATGATGATGAGGATAATTTTGAGCTCTCAAACTTCATGTTTGAAGATGAGGGGAACCATGATGAACAAGTTGTAGATTCAGAGGTCATCATGGAGGAAGGAGAGACCTTGGCACAATAGGACCATGAGGAGGAAGATTATTTGTTTGACTTGGAGGAGTGTTTTGATGGAGAGGATCCCATGGAAATCACCAATTTTTCTGCTCCATCATTCACCCTTTAACATCAAGAGCCTGCTGCCATGGAGGGAAACATGTAAGAACAACCCGCTCCTTCAAACAATCCTCTTAGGAAAATATTGGAGGATTCAAATATTACAATTTTTCCATTGAGAAAGGAGGAGGAGGTGAACAAGGATGACACCATTTCCACACCGGTCATCAGGGCAGCAGATCAGTTGTTTGTAGATGAGCAACAAAGAGAAGATCAACTCATAGGCAACCCCTCTTTTAGGAAGGTCTACAGAAAGACTCCATTCTTGGAGTTAAGTTTCAAAGTAGTGGGAAAAATTCAAGGATAAAAATGTTGGAATTAGGTGTCACTTGTGTTGTGATTGATGTCAAGTGGTCTAGGTGATCTAGGTATGTTGGCTAGGTGATCTAGGGGTCTCCAAAGGAGATACATGTGTTGCTTGAGTCTCTTAAAGGTGATATGAAGGTACAACAAGGTATATGATGTGTGTGATATGTGTAAATGAGTCTATAACATGTCCAAATGGTTCAGTCATTTTATGTATGGGTCAAGTCAAGTCATTCTAGGCCTTGGCCTAATGCAAGTACTTGGTGTAAATACCAAAAACATGAGAATTCACTCAAAAAAAGTAAGGTATGAAAGTTTTCAGAATTATGAGGTGGAACAAAAGGTATAGAAAGAGATACAAGAGAAAAATCAGGTTCATGAGTCTGAAACAAGTCAGTATGGAGCTTTCTTAAGCTAATCCACAAGCTAACAAGGTGTAAAATGCTGATCCATAGTGTGATGATGAAACAAAAACATGGTGTGAGAATGGTATGATGATATATGGTGTGTAAAATTCTTCTTAGGTAGATTTTTAAGTGTTTCAGACACTTCTACAGGTCAGCATAGGTCAACTGCCGAGAATCAGATACCAAAGGGCACCTAGATGAGATGGAATATAAATATGAAGAATGAACTAGATAAAAACATAACTTATATGTGTTATAGGTATGTTTCCTTAAGGTGTGTGCAAAGTTTCAGAAGCTAAGGATGAATATTTTGCAAGTTATACAAGGATTTTCAAAACTAGGTTTTTCAAAGTATGCAATTTGAGCACCAAAATTCTTAGTAGTCAAGAAAAATTATGGATCCTCATTTGGATAATTCATAATAGATAAAAATAGATTAAATTGGTATAAAATTATGGTGCAAAAAGTATTTCGGTAATTGGTTGAGTATTCTAGAAGCTCTATCAACTTTTGTAAGCATGTATGTAGCCTTCCAAACCCCAATTCTAACCAGTTTTGAGAGATTGAGCTGGTTAGGTGACCAAACTCAACTGTTTTTCTTGAAAAAATATTTTAAAATTTATAGGACTCATATCAACACGTTTTCATGGTGGTTCGACTTCTTGAAACTTGGTGGGCCCCACTCAAAAACAAGCTTTTTAAGAAGATTTCAGTGTACAAATAAAACTTGCAAAGGAAAATATGATCAAATATGAGGTGGATGATGTTGGGGATGTATAAATAAGCCTTATTAAGTTACCTAAGCAACTGATATGGAGAAAATTGGAGTATTGGGTGCATTTTTGAGCTTACCAACAAAAGATGATTATTTTGAGAAGCTACTGAAGGAGAATGAAGGTAACCATGTTTAATTGAATTGGATTGATGTTGTATCTTGCCTTGATCAGTATTTTAATGTTTCATATGGTGTGTGGAAGTGAACAGTTTAGTTTGGATAATTCATTCCTTGCTTAAAGGTGATTGAGCCAAAATTGCTTCTTTAGGCCTATTTGAGAAGCATGTCTGAATGGGTATGAAGATGAGATTCTCTCAATTTGACCTATGGGTATGAATGTGTGAACATGTTGTATACATAAAAATTGAAGTTTTTGAGGTGACAGGGAGCTCTCATAATTTATTTGGAGGTGTTTGAACACATTGTATGGAAGACTAATTTTTGTGTTTTCAAGACCAACCAGACCAGTTGCAAGGATCCAAGTTTTTGGAAGTCTTATGCTATGAATTGGAGCAGTATGATAGGTGTATGAGATATTAGAATTCATTATATTTAAATTTATAGGTTACTTGACTCATGATGAATAGATTTGAGGTATGTATGAAATTAGTTCTTGAAGACCAAATTCCAAGATGCTAAAACCAGCCAAGCAAGTCTTGCAAAGTGATGTTTCTTGATGTGTTAAACCTTGATTTTTATATTTATGGTAAATTTTAATGAAATTAGACATCATAAGATTAATTTTTACATATTTCTTGGATTATAAGGATAAGTGGAAGTGGTCTAGTTAGATGGGTTTTTAGGACTGTTTTTGTAGAAGCTGATTTAGGCACACTTATGAGCCTAAATAAGTATCTTGGCTAATGTGGCGAGTTTTCAAGCATAAAAAAAAATTATTTGAATTTTTGGGAGCATATACCACATTAATATAAAGTTTATACACTTTTGGAAAAGTTTGAAGAGCTAGAAGACAAAA
Source organism: Taxus chinensis (assembly GCA_019776745.2). Lineage (NCBI taxonomy): Eukaryota > Viridiplantae > Streptophyta > Pinopsida > Cupressales > Taxaceae > Taxus > Taxus chinensis. The sequence goes on along the minus strand of CM034154.1, from coordinate 13,951,351 downwards.
GAATCAGTGATTTGAAGAGTCATGGCAAGTGGAAGGTCAAAGGTCATGCTAAAAGGTATATCTACTCATGTAAGTTCATTTGTGAAATGAATTTTGAAAAATACCTTTCTCTTCATTTGAAGAATTCTTTTTTGTAAAGTACAACCCATTGGGCATAGCCCAAAACTTTTGGAAGTCTCTTATAAGTTTGTAGCTGGTTGGAGTTTCATAAGGAGGATGTGAATGATGCAAAATTGGTGATATCTTTGTTGAATGCAATTTGATTTGATGAGATGTAATCTAATTTGTATTCCAATAAAGAAGGTTTCATGTGTTATTGATATATATGCATATCTTTATGAACTTTATTTTATTATGATCATAGATTGCATATTGTATGTTCATTGTTTGAAGTAAAAAAGAAAAAAATATTACATGACTGATTCACCCCACTCTCAGCCCCTTGTCAATTTTAAGAATTTTTATCATAAGAGGACCTTGGAAGTGGTCTTAACAGGTTACATAGAGATATTTTATGAAAAGGATGGGATATATTTATTGGGTAATGCATGGAGTAGAATCCTATGAAGAACTATAGTAAAATGTGTGTGTGTTTCATGATGAAATTATCAAGTGTGTGCAGATTCAACTCAAATAAGCTCTAGCAGAGAAATAAGAATTGAAGAAAGAGAATGAAGAACTGAAGAATGAGATAAACATCATGACAAGTAAGTTATCATATTTTCAAGAGAGCTAAGGAAAATTGGATAGGATGTTACAAAAACAAAAAGCATGTCGTGACAGAAGAGGTCTGGGTTTTATAGAAGATTCATACAACTTAGAGAATAATTAAGGTGAATCAAGGCAAGGTTCAAATAACAAAATGAAGTCAAGAAATATAAATATTATAAAGTATTCATATCATGGAAAATCACTTGTTAGGCAGCCTAATGTATTTAGGCATGTTTCTTTTCATGGTAATTGCTACAAGTGTGGTGCTTATGGTCACAGGGCTAGTTTTTATAGTCCTAAGGTTGAGAAGAAGAATGATGGAAAAGGAAAGGAACTTTGTGAAGAAAATAAAGAAGAGGAATTTCAAGAAAATAATATTGGTCAAAGATATGGAGTTGAGTGTTATCACTATCATGAGAAGGGACATCTGACAAAGTACTACAAAAATGAGCCATCAAACACAAGAAGGTATGTAATAAAATTTAATGGCCATTGCTATTTTTGTAATGAATTTGGACACAAATATTTTAAGTGAAAATGAAGACACATTGAATGTTTTAGGTGCCACAACGTTAGGCACATTGCAAGGTTTTGTGATGGAGGTCAGCTAAAGAAAGAAATTCAAAGGCCTAAGCCACAATCTCAAGTATAAAAAAGGAAGGATGAAGCTAGTAAAAGTTCTAAAAAGGACTCCAAGAATGTTATTGAGTCCAAAAATGATAAATCAAACAAAGAGGAGACAATCAAGGTCCAAGAAGAGGTTTTGAGACCTTTTTAGGTCTCTCTCTTCAAGTTCCTCCATGGTATTTAGGTGTAAACAAAGCATTGGAGTGAGGGGGCGTTGCTTTTTGGTGTTGAGGTCATAGAAAGGTAAAATGAAAATATGAAAGGATTTGAGAGTGTATATACAACATGTGTGAGTAAGGTTTAAGCTTAGCTCAAACACAAGAGTCAGTTTTGTATGATGGTTAGAAATGGTGTTGAGAACAAACAATGTTCTTGCATGCAAATGAGATGGAATATAAATTTTTTAGACCTATTATTTTAAGAAAAATCATGGGAGATGATGGAGGAAGGTGTCATAATGCTTCATACAAATTTTTAGGTCAATATTAGATCATTTGAGCAAGTTATGTGAGTTTTTGTAAAACAGGTCTTTTGAAAATCTCATTTTGAGCTACTTGGCTTCTTTGCCTTCAAACAAAATTATACAGTCTTCTTCAAATAAATAATATAAGGAATTTTTTGAGTAAATTGGGATAGAAATCATGTGAAAAATAGATTTCTCAAAAGGAGGTGTAGTTGGAAATTTGTGAGCATTTTGGTGAAGAAATGTTTCCCTTTGCTCGACTGTGTTTTGAGTTAATAGGAGCAAAAAGACTCTTTTGGTTTCAAATGTCATCTTTGAGAAATTCTAAATATTTTATGAGTGTCATCATGGTGTTTTCAAGGTTCTTGATCAGGTGCAATATTTTTCATTTGAAGATCATGCTACAGTCTAGGGTACCTTATGCTTTCCTGGAAGAGCTACTTAGGAGTTGAGTTACCAGAAGCCAATACATTGAAGTGTTTGTCACTATCTCTGGCATTCAAACAATCTAGAAATCATTCTTAGAGGGTAAAATATATTTTATCATCTCTGTTATGGAGCTCTTGAGCGAAATCTAGAAGTAGGTGGTCCATTTGTTCATTGTCAAAGCTCTTGGTGTCATACTCAAATTGTTCTCAGGTATGAAGTGTCAAGACCTATTCTCAAAAGGTGATGCATTGAATGAAATCCAGAAATGTCAAAAACACATAAGTGAAGGTGTAGGAAAATATTACCAATCAAATAATGAATAATTATAAGACTGTGAAGGCTCTATCATAAACCCTATTAAGAATTCTGCTTTCTTTGTATATTGTTCTTGCAAGTTGTGATAATAATTTGGAAGATTTAAGGCAAGGTGAATGACTGGAGAATATGAATATTTTTTCTTTAAATCCCCAACATTTAATTCTTTCATCCTTATAGAAATTTGATGAATAAATGGTATTATTTGACTCATTGAGTAGGTAAAATGTGTTATACCCCTATCCAAGGTTTATATGGAGGAATTTTGAATTTTATGAACGTTTCATCCATCAAATTTCAATGAAATTTGGACAGTATCCTTGCATGATCAATATAAATCTATTGCAAAATATTTTTTTCCAAAAGATGAATCCTTGACCAATATTTTACCCACATTATGTTTGAACATTCGTGCTCAGTCTGTCAACATGACTTATCTTCAAATTTTAAGGGGTTTTTGATGCAATAAATGGAAAATATTCAAAGGGAAAACTGTGAAAAGAACATTTGAAGGTTTAAAATTATCTCCCAATCATGAATGAGCTCGAAATTCTTTTGGTTCAATTCCTAAGTGCTCCAATGAATGTATCAATGTCATTTGACTAATAAAATCAGGTTCTTCTCATTCTCTTAAATGTTGATCATTTCAAATCTACACTTTTTGTGTGCTTGGAGTGATAAGAGAGTTTCGAGCTCTGAAAATCTTAAGGCAAGTTTAAGCAGGTTCCTTTCAATGATGGTAATCAAATAAGGCTCAAATAGACTCCTAAAGTGTACAAAACATGTTCCTTGGAAAGATACACTTTGTCTTCTCACATGAAGTCAATTCCTTGAGTGTGCATATGGAATTTGAAAAGCCTTAAAAAATATAAATGCACGAGTTTCTCTCAAATGTCAAATGGGAAGGTAGAAAGAAAAATTCTTGTCTTATTCACAATTAGTAAAGACTCCTAATATTTCAAACATTACGAAGGTTGAAAATTGTTTGGTATTTGAAGAATGAGTCAAAGAGTCAAAGGGAGTTACAAGAATTGAACAAAGTGGTGGATAGACAAGTCAAACTTGAACCTCACAAAGAGTTATAAGTGGTGAAGAATAGGAAAAGACAAAGATATAGTCATCTCAACGGTGCAAGTAAAAACTCTTCATACTACCAAATGAAGAAGGATTAAAGCTCTAGAAAATAGTCTAAAATGTGTAATAAAAGTGAGAAAAATATATGTGCATGTGGAGATTTAAATCTTGCCAAGGAAGGATATATACTATAGCATAAGAGTGCAAATCAACTATTGGGTGAAGTAGTCATGGTTCAAGGAGAACAATAATGAGGAGAATTGCATCTACAAAACCAATCTTTTCAATAAAGAGTTATGTCCAACAAGTTGAAGATTAAATCTTGTGTAAACTGGTGACAGTCAAGTACCTTGATGTTAAGGGAATATTTATGAAGATGAGAGCCACGTTTTGAGATTTTGATGACTTCAGATTAGTCTCAGAGATCATTTATGAGTTCAAGGAGTTATCTTTGTTTAACATTCTATATGATCACTTGACAATGGAAAGTTTACAAATTTAGTATATGACTGTAACACCTATAATCTCTTGTGTTAAATGTAAATCTAGATGATACTGACCTTTAATGGTGGAAGGAGATTGAGAGAGTCCTATTATGAAATATTGTTTAAGAAGAAATCATTCTCTCCATTCAATAAGACTGAGTTTCTGCTTGTTTAGTAGACCAAAATATTCACATAAGACTGACATAGATAACTAAGCTTTCAAAAGTGAGCTAAAACCCTAAAGCACATCATAAAGCTAACAATATAAAGTCTTATCTCTGTGCACTATTTTCTATTGAACCCTGAGAAGTTATTGAAAAGATCCAAGATTGATAAATGGTTGTAGAAAATGGTCAATCCTCCAAAAAAGTCACAACAGGTGAAAATTTCTTTTTTCATCTTAATTTGAGCCTTGAATGAGTAAAGGAAGTATTTTAAGTGACCAAATCACTCAAAGATATCAACTGCTCTGTCAAAATATAATATTGAGAATTAGTGAAGTTGACATATACTATAAGTGCATAGATGGATACATGGGACAATCTCAGGAAATAAAAATTTGGGGAGATGTGGAGTATGATGTCAGGGAATGGTAGGAAGTATGAAAGAAGACAAAATCCCATAACAGTGTAATGAAGGATATGAATGGATAGTAAGATAAAATGCTGAATTTCTTGTTTCCAAACTAGATAATGCATATGGTGATGTAAAATGATTGGATTATTCCAAACGAAAATGAATTATGTTATGTTAGAGAGATAGAGAATACAATCTATCTAGTTGCAAGAATGGAATTTCAAATATTGTGTGCTTCAAGGAATTCCTACAGGTCATATTGTTCTCATTTCAGAGGAGATATAAGGAAGTGAAAGCATCTTAAGGACAAGAATGAAAAAGAAGATTTGAATGATGAGAATAATGATACAACTCAAGTGCAATTCAATGCTCTATGAAATCTAATTCTCAGAGTCAGATGATAATATATCTATGATATCTCTTCTTCGGGTATGTGTAATGATCATAATTAAGTTTGAAAAATATGTCGTTGAAACTACTACAAAAGTGTGAATTGGAAAGATACAAGTTTGAGAATTCCTTGGGGACATGGGGAGTATGTTCCCCAAATTAAGACAAAAGTACAGAAGAAATGAAAGACCTGTTAGAACTTTTTTACTAGGTACAAATGACTAGGTTTGTACAAAGGTAATATATAATCTTTATGAGGCTAAATTTAGTATTTTAGAGTTACAAGAAGAATATTATGGGTTTGATAAAGTATAATAAGGAAAATTGAGATTATATCATCCTAAAATTGGTGCCAAAGGGGTCTAAAACACTATGGAGTCAGGTATAAAGAGTTGGTTGATTGTATGAAATCAAAATGGTAAGAGATTCATGCTAAGAAAGTCAGAAATCAATGAGATTTTTCTTCAGGATAGTGATGGAGTGATTGATCCATATACAATCCATGTATGTCAGACATAAATATTTAGGATAATTTGATTAAAATATTCAAATAGGAGTTCAAGGACACATTGTGCTAAGTTGTGCTTATGCTATTTGTACAAGAAAAATGGTGTTGAAACAAGATATAGTAAGAAAAGTAATATTAAATCAAAGAATAAGGAGTAGTGAAAATGATAAGGGGGAGTATTTTCAGGTTCAAGAGGATCTTCATGCCGCTAAAGGTATCAAACTGAAGATAATACAATACCTAGAGGAGTTTTCTTGGCCAAGTAAGTCATTTTTTATTGTTGTGTGTGTTTCTTGTCTTATGTTGTCAATTCATACCTAAGAGTCAATATAGTCTTTGTCATGGATGCCAAAGGGGGAGAAGTGTGTCAAGAAACATGCAAATGAGGTCATCCAAGTGAGTCATAGTTACCATCGATGTTTCTAGGAAGGTTGTCATCAATGAAAAATGGGGAATTTTTTGGAAGTAGGTGTCTATATGCATCCAAAAGTACATGTGCTACATTGTCAAAAAACGGTTACAAAATTCCCGAATGATGATTTATGTCCTTTCAAAAGATGTTTGAGCTCCTAAACCCATATGCAATGTATATTTGTTGCATATATGATTGTAATTATCTTTTCCATGCTTTCTTCCAGCTTCCCGCTTCATTCTGTGCATGTTTTGGCCTTTAATGCCAGGACTGCCACCCTGCCTAGGTGGCAGTTCTGAAACTGCTGCCCAGCCAGGGTGACAGTCCCGTGACCATCACCTTGCACAAGGAAGCGGTCCTACCCACTTTTTACAGAATCTGTCATGCATGTTTTTAACATGTGACACTTCACTTAACTTTTAGGATACATTTGTGAACCAAATTGTCTAAAATAGCTTTGATTGATTGGTTTTCCTTCCCTCTTCTATTTTTAATAGATTTAATTAGTTGGAACTTCCTCTTCTTTCCTTGTGCATAAAGGCACATCCCAACCCAATTCCTATATATTCCATGCTTGTAGTCAAGAAAAAGGCCTAAGAATTTTGTATATCCTGCATAGTAGCGGTGTCACAATCCTGATAGGAATTGCATAGCCAAGCTTAGATCTCTTGTGCTATCTCTCTTCTACTTGCATTGCAACCATACTTCCTTCAAGCTACCATTGCTCAAGTGTTTTATCTTGCTACTGTTATTGCATTCCCAATCCCTTGGACTCATATTAACATACATAGAAAGAAAGGAACAAACTAAGGGGACAAATACAAATATAACCAGATTTGCCAAAGCTCTTGC